>JADZMA010000033.1:0-109518 GCA_020796225.1 Arion vulgaris | reverse complement strand
AACGCCCTTTAACGGTTTCAAACCATTCTTATGTTGAAAGGTTTAATGCTTCAAGATAAAGAGAGTGAGATTTATTTCCATATTATATTTACAAATGACATTCTGGCAACATGCAATTGAAAAAAAGAAATGTTAAAAACTCCCGGTAGTAAATTCAGTCATGTGTATTGTTGTACTACTTCCTGGTGAAATCTATATTTGTTGTTATGTTGTATCTAATCTATTTTAACTATCAGGAAACTAGTATATCCTGTTTTGTGTACTGTCTTCCTGGTCATGGATCCTTCTGTCATTATACTGTCTGAATTGATCTAAACGGTCTGCTTTTCATTTGTCGTGATCTGGACACAGAGTACTACTTTTAATACATAAACAATTTGAATATATGCCGGCAGGTTGTACACTGTCTTTCTGTACACAGTACATTACTATGTTAACAACTATAACTATGATACTGTAATTTGTAAAGTATCATAGAAATTAGAAAGTAAACAAAATAGTGTAAGTAGTAAATGAGTAATTAGTAGTGTGAGTGTAATTAGTCATTATTTAGTTAGTATTATTATTATTAATTGTATTATTGAACTTTTACTTACATTGAATCGATTTGATTGAAGTGTATAGAGTGTATTGTCACGTGCTTATCATTTTATGTTCTAATCAATCACTAAAAATGACTAATCATTCTTAAATTGTAATTGGCATGACATCATGTTGTTATTTTATTTTTTAAAACGATGTAAATGATCATTTAAAACAGTTTAATTGTTGATTGAATTTCGGTTAAGAGTAAGTCAGTTAACTAGTCATAGTTAATTCTATCTATATCTCTTCATGTCCGATTGACACATAAGGCTTCACAAGAGACTTCCATGTTACGTTCTGTTGCCTTCTACAACCGTCTCTCACGTCAGACCACACTCCTTCAACTCTCTTTCCACAGTTCTTCTCATGTTTCCTTTGGACGTCCAGGCCTTCTTTTCCCATCCGATGTCCATCTGAGAGCTGTCCTAGCCAATGCCCCCACTGATACATGTCCAAACCACCTCCATCTTCGTCTCTTAATGATAGTCTCCAAGGATGCACAGTCTGTTCATTGTAAAGCTCTCATTTGTTATAGTATTTGGCCAGAAAATTTGCAGGATTCTTCTTAAACATTTATTCTGAAATGTCTCCAACTTGTGTATTATGTGTTGGGTCATTTTCAGCATTACTACTGTATAATAGCACTCCCAGTATATTACTTCTATATATTTTAAGTTTTTCCTAAGATTTAGTCCTTTTGATTTCCAAATTTGTTGAGCATCACAAAGTTTGTCTTGCCTTCTTGATTTTATGATGATATCCTTTTCTGAATCCATCTTGCAATACTGTACTCAGATATACTTTTTCTGCATTTGGTTGTATGCTCATCTAAACCATGAGATGGATTGCCTCTATGAAGCTGCATGTCAGTTGGAGTTCTTCGACGAGAGTTCCCCATAGCGTGCTCTATAAACTTTGTTCATAAGGCCATGTTTCTCTTTCATTGGTGTATGTATGATGGACATGACTGCAGGATGTGCTCTGAGTCTGTGTTTCTGTCTGGCATGTACACTGTGCAGTCTGAGCAGGCTTTATTCTGTGCATGTGGTGATTGAGCCTGCAGTGACCTGTTCTTAGCGAAAGATTGTTGTGTGCTGTTTTCTGTTTAGTCTGCTGAAGGGATCTTGTGGGTATTTGCTGTGGGTTTGTTGCTCCACACCTCTTGTACTTTCGTTTGATATGTGTCTTGATTTCTGGTAGTGACACTGGTTTGTGTTGTATAAGTTTTGTTTCCTCCTTAGCCAGCCTGTCTGCTCTCTCATTTCCTGACGCCACAGTGGAAACCTTGCCCACACTGTACACGAACATTTAAGCTCTCGTGATCGGTGCACTAGTCATCTACGCACACATAGACAAACATTCCCTTGGATTAAAATTTGTGTGGTCATCATCACCCACGATGGACAAGCATCATAGAAGAATGCTGAAAATTCATGGACAGCTAAGAAACAAATACGAGTTTTAAAACAGGCCTGCAAACAAAGAAACTGTATCAAAAGAATAAGAATCAGACAATCAAGTTTCATCTGTCATTTAATGCAAAGGAAGTTTAGAACTTTGGTGACAACAGGTAAAATTAGGAAAGAAAGATTGTAGAAAACAAAGGGAAGTTGATGGTCCGACATTGTGGTTCAACAAAAGATCAAGTCAGAACTGTTTAACTGCACCAAGGAGAGAGAGAGAGTTGTGGAGAGACATGATTGCTCATGCCGCAGGGCATGGATTGATTGAATTTGAGGATGTGGAACGTTTACTAAATTCATACCACTATTTTCTCATTGAGTTGAGAGTCTCTCTCGCGATCACCGCCAGACGATGTAATCAGATCTCCCATAAATTCCTATTCATGATATCTGATTCATGCAACTTTAGCATTGGTGTGTTTTACGTCACATCTTCAGCACCATTTGGAACTCTAGCTTATCCGCGATGTGTTTGGGTTCAGCAGCGTTACTCGGTGCTCGCTCTGTAGCCATCTAGAATTTTTTACGTGTGATGTAGCAGCCCTACACCATCCTCCTTAGTCGCCTCGTACATGTGGCAGGTAACAGTGGTTCTATTCTTACACCTCAATTTGGCCCGTAACCACTGGCATAAGCTGAGAGTCTAGAACATTAATTCTCTTAAAATAAAAACAAAATTCTATTAAACAGCTAGGGTCAATCTTATGATAATACTTCTAAAATGTCAGGACATTATACTGGATTGCAAGTAGGATTGAAGAACTGTATCAGTTTGCCATCTATGTCTTTTGTACTGGGCATAGAATGAACGTGTAGTTAAAGATTTAGAAAGTTGTCTACATCTGTTGCAATTTTTTGACTTTATCCAGCATCAGTATTTCTTTTCAATGTGTCTCACAATTGATGAAATGTTCTGGTTTCATCTTTATTAAAAGGGGTTGCGGTTAAGCATCTGTTTGGTTGTCACATTTTATGTAGGAAGGTTTTGAGAAAATTAGACATGCGTTTGATTGTATATCAGCTGACATTGAACAGGAAGTGAAAAGAAAGGGGGAGGCAAAAGACTTCAGCTAAAAAATGGAGAACATAGAACACAATCTTTTTGGCATATAACCATCCTCATTGCACTCACATTAATAACTATGTGCTCTGATATCTTTCTTAAACATGAAGATCTCAGTGGCAATGCACTAACTCTGTCGCATACACAAGGGTCCCCGATGTAACTTTGAAGGTGGTAGAAATTTTGGATGAATTTGTTTTAGTCTTTGTAATTAATTTTTCATAGACCAACTTTGCAACCTACATCCCTTTTACAAATCACTCTACAAGAAGCAAACACATATTCTATTTTGTCTTGTGCTGTCTATTGATATATTTGTCAATAATAAATGTGTGACTTTGTAGTGTAGAGCAAGTTTCATTGACTTAATGCCATGGTGTCTGTAGTTGGAAGTGAGCCATTTCTCTCACTAGAGTCAAAGAGAGGCTTCTTAACTGTTGATGAAGAGTTGGATCATTATAGGTATTGTAATCAACTCTGTTTAGCAATCTGATTATGTGAAATAGATCTTAAAGATATGAATCTTTACTAGAGTCTAAAGGATCTTTAAATGAAGGATTGACTTCATAGCACCGCGTTTCCTCATATGACTTGGCTGCTCTCCACAAAAATGGCATGCTGCTTGCCAAGAGTATTAGCAAAGTACGGACTTCATTCTCCGCAGCAGTCCTGTTGATAGAGTATCTAGTTCTAACAAAGACAGATAAATTGTTGGTCCTAAGTTGAGCTAGTAAAAGAACCTGGGAGTTGAAATCAATTATGGTTGCTGAAAACCACTTCCCAGGCAAAAATAATTAATATAAATTATTTATTTTTTCATTCCTACACAAAATTTACCATCCTCAAAATTGCAGTTATGGACGCTTGCCTCTGCTATGGAGTTTGTGCTCTGCCAATGAGATCTTGCTGTGTAAGAATGAGATAGAAGTACACATGATTATGCACCGTAGAATAATGATGATGGACCATTCAATTAAACGTTTTGTAATAAATAAAAGAGACAAAATAAGAATGAAGAAATCAGAAGACTTGATGTGAAACCAGTCATGCAATCTATAAAAGAACAACAAATTGAATGGTTTATACAAGAATTCTTGGATCAACTCTCCACAGAGAGCCACACTAAAAAAGCTTAGTAATATACAGAGCAAGAGGAAGACCACACAAAAGATGGAGAGACAGCATCAAGAACAGCCTTAAGACAATTAATAAAGCTACAAAGTGCCTTAGAACATGACACACACAAGATTCCCCCTTTCCCCAACACTACTATAAAGAAGTAAATCCATTTCCAGAAATCCATTTATTAAAGAAATAAATGTCCAGAGACCCTAGGATTGTTGAGCTACGAAGTTGTGCTTTGTGCAATACTGCAGGTGGTGTGCCAGTTCTGCAGAGAGGGACTAAGCCGTAAAACCGTGCAATGAAGTCAATCCTTCAGCTTTCAAACCCTTTATAAAGAAGTAAAAAATGGAAGAGAAGAAGCAAAAATAAATGGTGATGTGGTAAAGTGTAGCAGTATTATATACAAAGGTATGTAAGATAATTAATAATTTTAATTTTCTTCTAGGTAGCTTTCAGAGCATGAAACTTGTGCTGAAAGAACTTAGAGCAGGTTGTCCTGTACAAGACAAGATGTACAGGAGTGAACACAGTTGCTCTTATGCTGAAAGAATCAAAACAGGAAGTGATGAAATTGAAAAACAGAAACAGTCACTTGAATAGCAGTGAAATCTTCATAGGCTTTTACTAATGGTCTAACTAGCAGGACAGACAGTTCAAATTCCTCTTGATATTATCTTGTTTAACATTTCTTTCCAAAAGATTAGATTTAAACATATGGACACATCCAGAAGTTTTCTTCTTGATTGCTAAATGTTCTAAAATCATAATATTGTTTATAATTGACATTGAAGTAGAATGAGATATGGGGCGATGTATAAGTGTTAGAAACTTGCTTTAGGCACATAATCAGGTCAATTCCAAAATGATATGAGATATTTTTCGTGACCATAACAACTCCCACCCAGCCTTAACCCTTTGGACGCTCATATACGGAAATATCGGGGTTTTTCGAGGAACCGATACTGGAAATATACGGTTTTTATATTGTTTCAGAAGAATTCGCTAAATAAACGGGAAATCCAAATTTTATATAGCTTGAACTGTGACCTATAAAGGGACAACCGGAAATTTTCTTATTTCTTCAAAACTGATCGGAGGTAGTATTTCTTTGTGAATTTTATAAATTTCTTCGTGAGTTCAAATTTTTTTTGGAATGGCTTCTAATTTCAATACCGAGTAGTGAAAGGGGAGACTTTGAGTTTGAGGGGAATTTATGCAGCTAGGTGAGATAGGGATTACATTAGATCTTGTGATTCTGAGAGTGATGTTGAATTGTCCAGTGACGGAAGCTGAACCTGTCGAAACGATGTTCAATTAGATTTAGAGGATTTTTCTTCCCACATCGAGGGGACAGGTCCTGTGCCCTTGTTGACAGGGATGGTTGGAGTGATACCACTTCCCAGTAGTTGTGGAGCCATTTATGGAAGAGAGTGGGGCCCTTTTATACACTAGAGGAGGGTGCAGAACCATTCGATTATTTCAGCTTAATTTTTGAGGAGCAGGTTTTTGAATTTATGGCAGATCAAACGAATTTGTACGCTGATCAACGTCAGAAAAGAGCTGGGAAAATCCAAAACCTGTTATTGGTGTAGGGCATGCCAAGGAGGAAAAGGAGAAGAAGAGGTCCGAGAGTCAGTTTTGGATGCAACCTCTGCCAAATACATCTGTGCAAAGGGAGTGTTTCCAAATACCATGCATCACTCCACAGTTACCGGAGAAGTAAATTTTCATTTTTTTATACAAAACTTATTCTAAAATTTTTCACTTTTCATTTTGTTCCAACTTTCACAGCATATTTTCAGCACTTGTCTTATTTCATTGCCTCATTGTAAGTTTCTTGTGAAACTTTATCCAGTTCACAGTATTGTTGCTCATTATTTGAATGTTCTACAAGCAATAGTTTTATTATTATGAATTTTTTAGAAAAACATGTTGCGTTTTCTGAGGAGTTATTCCCCTTTTAGTGTTTTTTGGGAGGTAATTTTGTTTTGATGTGCTGGGGTCCAAAGGGTTAATTGGGACCAGAAGTAAAGATGGTTGGTGTGATTTGTCCACATCACCAGCATGTGTGGATAGTCAATGAAAATACATACAGAACATATGTTCCTTTAATATACCTCAAGGTATGAAAAGGGTTTCTATTTTATATTGAGATGAATACTGGGAGTCAAAAATTGGCAAGAGAAGATGATGAATTGAGATGAGTGATATCTGCAGTAAATAAACCTCAGAGGCTTGGAAAACTGAAGAAGAATATGATTATTTACAATTATTCTATCAATGTTTAGATCACAGCTTTATATATGACTTCTTGTCATGTATTCAGTTACCAGATTTGATTCCATATAAAGTTTTGGTTTAGTAAGGGTTTTCCCGTAATTAGTAACATTTGAAACCATGTTTTCCATGTTATTTCTTGATGTGTAAATCATGATATGGGACTCAATAAATATTTATACTATAAAACTTAGTATTGTTTGTCTGCAGCATAAAAAACTATAAAAAGCCTTCTTCTTTGAACACTCTATATAGACCACTGGCTCAACATCTTTTGATCTGAGCTAAGAACGATTGTACATTGTCCAGTTATGTGCCTAAAGTAGCCCAAAGCACATTTAATTTCTCGATCTTTATTTAGCATGGTAGATTCCCTAGGCCCCTATATCTTTCACCTCTTACGACATACCTTGGTAGATGACAGCATTATTATTCTTTGCACCTTGTTTTATCAAAACAATTCAAAGTCACAAGAATTTCTAAACCTAATTTGCACATTCAAAAATCAAAAATATATTTTGGATATATAAAATAGGAAGGGAGAAGACCATTATGGAAGGAGGATCCTAAAGGAAGAAAGAAGACTAAGGAGGGATAATTTTGTGTAACTGATCATTTGTTTGATCATGATGGCTCAACATGAGAGAGAGAAATTTGAAGACTATTATGGTGGCAAAAGTTCTGCTCAGGACATGTTGATCATGAATTTGAAATATAATTGCGTTTCAAATGACTGTTTGGAACATATTAGAAATCTTCTGTTTCCATATGTAAAGGAAGGATATCCATCAATTTATCAGTTGAGTTCAGCCATGAGCTTCAAATAAAGCAACAAACTGGTGCCACCTTCAATTGAAACTGATTTTAATGAGACGGATTCCAAAATTACAGACAGTTGCTGCATAATATTTGGTTGACATAAATACCAAGATTGAGAGCAGAAGACTCTCTTCATCCAATGAATCAAAATAAACTTCTTTATCAATGAATATATTCACTTGAAAGTTGCAATTGTGAACAAGGGTAACACATAAATCATGTTATTGGGTGATTCAGCTAATCAACAATGACTAAGTAAAAATGTGATTGCTGAATTTTGTTTTCGATTGTTATTTTTTCATCAAAAATCCATTTAAAAAGGATTTTCATTTAACTCATGTAAATATAGAAGAACAGAACTGTTTTGTACCAGGACCATCAAGCAGACTCTAGATAATCTTGTCAGGGAGAATCCCGCTTGCGCAGTCTTCTGAAAAATCATGAGGCGCAAGCTGAAACAAGTCTCTAGAGGTAATCTTGATACTTTTACGACACTTATGTTATTGTTTTGTTCATTTCACAAGTGATGATAGCACCCTCCTTTCATTTTTGTAAAGTCTGGAAGTGGGATTTGGTAGATGATTGATGCAGAAAATGTGAGGTTTGAAATATTTTAAACAGTGGTGAAAGGTTTGATCTCACCAGTTGAAGGGTTTAATTCAGGTCTTTCCTGTTTTGTTTTTCCATATTGTTGAACCCATGTCACTTCTCTACAAGAAGTCTAGACAATGCTGAACAGCCGTAGTAATTGGTTTCCAGGTAGAGTTAATGATAAATGTTTTGGGTGATTTCTTCATTGTTTTTGAAATGTTTCTTTTGCCTGCACCCAAGCATTTCCCATTCTGAGTTACCATAGATGAGTCTTTTGAGTGCGTTGGGGTGTGGAATCGTTGACCTGCCCAGCAGATCTAGAACTGTAGTAGAGTCAATTCAGATGTATGCACAATTTAAAGAACAAGCAGAAGAAAGCTTACTTGAACAATTCTTCCTTCGAAAGTTTAAAATTAAGTACAACTGAATTAACTATATTTAATTTGTAACAAAGGGTTTCTTAAAAAATGGAATATCATGTGATTTTGGGGTCAAATGCCGTAGTCTGATTTTAGGGTAGTTGACGAGGCCTGAGGTATTTATTGCGCATGGCTAGTGCAGTCTTCACAGGTTTCAGGATAGGAATTTTTCATTTATGCCCAAAACAGAAAAAAACCTGTCCTTACCGTGGGATTGAACACAGGCCTTCCACATGGGACGCCCCTAATCATTCAGCCAGACGTTCCTCCATGTTTGGTGTATTCATCAAAATGTCAACTGGTGTGTTACCAAATCTACGACAATAGCTGCAGAATATCAAGTATTTTAGTACTAACTATCTTCAAGTTAGGTAACTGCAGTCATGAATCTAAAGAAATAGTCTCAGCATGACTTTGTCTGCTTCTTGTGTTGGGTAGTGGGTGCCTGATAGGGCGTTTGGACGATTTTTGCATAAACGCATGCTTTCCTTTTATCAGTGTTCCTGCCATACAGGCATGCCTCCCGACTTCAAAGAAGCATGATTAAAAAAATAAGTTAGTTAAAATATTTTGGGTCGGGAAGTGTAGAACAGATGTAGTAACACAAGCTATGGAATTGTCAGCATACATACCCATAAACAATTTACAGAAAGGGACTCACACCTATGTATCACATAGGGAAATGGCATGTTAGTTAACTAACTAGTGTGAAATGTAATATGATGATAGAATAGTTAGTTAATGAAGCAAAAGGCTGATGTTTTAGACATTTTCATTTTAGGGCCATTAGGGATTTATTGTCTGACTGTATATGTAGATGTGGAAAATAATGAACATAAAATGTTACGAATTCAGAAGTGACAAAACCCAGAAAAATGTCTGGTCAACCACTAGTAAAACTGTTATATAAGAAAAGAAGATGGAGTTATTGGACACACTGGAAAAGAAATGATCAAAGAATATAAAAGCAGGCATTAAAGTGGGATAAGGGGTTCAAGAAAGAGAGGAAAACCCTAAGGAGACCATGAAGCAAACGTTGCTGAGAGAGGCAAGAAACATCAGTCTCAGTTCCAGGGAGAAGATTGAGCAAGGTGCCCAGGATATAGCGATATGGAGAATACCTTGCAGGCCCTATTAATTATAAGGTATGAGGTGAATTATTATGTTTAATTCTGCCATATAGGAAGTCTGAATTTCTTTGCCTTTTGTATCCTTTTTGTTTGATAATTGACCTTTTGCTTTGAAATATGCTGATATTGTTTTTGTACTTGAAAGACTACTTTTTTTTATATGTTTTTATATTGTAAGATGAAATAAACTGGTTTTTTTTTTTACATCCGGGAACTTCGGAAAACTGAAACGTTTTTACAAATCTTAGAAGCAGAAAACAGCCAATTAAAAGTCCAGATTTTGGAGTTTG
This sequence comes from Arion vulgaris, assembly GCA_020796225.1. Taxonomy (NCBI): domain Eukaryota; kingdom Metazoa; phylum Mollusca; class Gastropoda; order Stylommatophora; family Arionidae; genus Arion; species Arion vulgaris. The sequence goes on along the minus strand of JADZMA010000033.1, from coordinate 99,756 downwards.
AAAACACAAAGCATGTTCTATCAAGTCAGTTTGAAGAAGTCGTTACAAAACTAAATAAGGAACATCAAGATAAAATATTGAAACTTGAACAAGAATTAAACCATCGTGTTCCTAGAAAAATATCAAGTTCACAGCATCATGAAATCTGTGTTGATATTCAAAGTCAGTCTAGACCAACACAAACAGTAGATGTAGAACCGAGTAATATAGATGAAATGAGAAAGATTCTGAAACTTATGTGTGCACAATGTTTAACTCTTGACATGAGCCTAGAAAATGTTCTTGTTGCTTCGAGAGTGGGAGGAGATTCAAACTCGGATCAATGATCAAGTAAGTGATAGCTGTCTTTAAAAAAATTTATGTTGTGTCAAATTTATCTTTATCTGTATAGATACTTTTGTCAACAGATATTTTCTGCAGATTCTCAGACTGAGATGGTATGGCAGAGTTGAAAACATAGACCTGTGGATATGAACCACGGGAAAAACCTGTTGACCCAGGTTAGAGGAGAAAATACGATGGGTTTTGGGCATACCCCACGTAAGACACAGCGAGGTCACAGAAAGCCACCCAGTGGTTCCCGGGGGACCAAATTTGGGATGTAAATAATAGAACGCTGTTACCTGCCATGCATGTTGTAAGAGGCACTAAAGAGGTTGGGCTGAAATCGGATGCATATTCCTAAAATCTATGTGTTTAGGGCCTACCAAAAATGTGCACGATAACGTTTTAAACAAATAATCCCCAAAGTGTTTAAAAATTGGTTGTAAGAAACACGCAAGAAGAAGAAGACTAGACAAGCACTTCTTCTTGCGTCATTCTTTACGACCAATTTTAATCACTTTTGGGTGATATGTTTGATCTTTGCTAAAACGTGTTACGCTACATTGGTTTGGTAGGCTCCAAACCATAGACTTCTAATGTTTAGGACATGTGCATCCGATTGACAAGCACTTGAGTGGAACCTGCAAGGAAAATTAAAAAGAGGACGCCTAAACAGACCTGGAGAGGTCTTCTTGAGGAACTGAAGAGTTCTCAACTATCCTGAAAAAGCAAAGACCGAGAAAAGTGGCAAAAAAAAAATACAGACCTTATTCCCAATATATATCAGGTAGAAAATGGTTCTTTACTTATAACTTACTAAAATCATGTCATACAGCAAAACAATCAGACTGGTTAAAGCATTGGTCTTATCCATTTCTGATTGATTGATAGGATCATCATCATTGCACATGGTGAGTAATCATGTGTGCTTCGATCTCTTTCTTACACAGGAATATCTCAGCTGCAGTGCACAAACTCTGTAGCATCAACGAGGGTCCCCCTGGAATTTTGAAGATGGTAAAATATTTTTGTAAGATTTTTATTTTGAATCTTATCTAATGAATTTTGCCTCATGCAGCGGGTTTCCAGCCTGCCTTCTCGATTTTGAAATACCAAGGTTCTTTTGTCAATTGACCTGCGTTTTATCGTCCGTCTCCAATAGGACTAGGAAATCGATCTCACCTACACTGAGATCAGGATCTCTGGAAAAAAATACATGTGAGAAGAGAAGTACCAAGAAGCATGAGAATAGTATGTTGAGTCCATGAGGTCATAAGGTACCATATAACGAAATCTTTCTTTTTCGCTTCACGCCAATTTTATCATTCTTTTGTGATATATAATTGGTCCGACAAGAACGCAGTGATCTACGGGGAACATTATGCGCCCCTGGTGACTAGGCCCGCCACCCGTTTTCAGCCAACTTTTGATTTACTAGGTGAGCTAATCCTTCTGCCACTATTTCGGGCCCGGGTCTTCGCCTTCGATCAGCTTTGCCATATTTTAGGCTTTGTGATCTACACCCAAAAAGTGAGTTACACTGTTATTGCCCTTTTTGACTGTGAAGTCGCCCCGGGTTAGGGAAAATTTCACGGGGGCCCATAAGTTTTTCCTCGGGCGACATCTTATTTGAAAAACACCGGAAAGTATCGGGCCCTTTGCCAATGTTCAGATCCGGGCTGCCTGTCGATCTTTACTGTCGACCCTTTCTTACCGTTCACTTTTGAGTTTGTTCCTGAGAGGGAAAACCCCAGCCCTTTCAACGCTTTCGCACTGGCAATTTGCAGTTTCTACTGCATTTTCCCTAGCCTCTGGAAACACCGACTGGGGCCAAGCAAAAAATAATGTAGGGTCGTTAATCAGCGCTTTGCAATGCAACTGAGATTTGCATCGCCACCATCACTGCCTCCAGTTTTCCAGGGGTGTTAGTAGTGACTGCAAGTACCATGCCCGGGTTTCCTAAGGCCGGTAGTTCCGTTAGGCATCACCCGCCTCAGTTCTTCCAGGGATGTTAATTGTTATCGCAACAGTACCTTGCACAGTTTTCCCAGGGAAGGTATTTTTATGCACTAAACGCAACTTTAATTTTGCTTGGCCAACCTTGCCCAGTAAATGTATCTGGCCAGGCCACCGATAGGGGTCAGCGAACTTCCTCGTACCGACATGAGGGTAGACTTTATTCACGCATCGACTTATTTATTCTTTCCCCACAAATGTTCCCTCTCATTGAAATTTGCCCTATTTGGGTCACTTTTTCACTGGATGCACCTCATCCTTTCTTTTTCTAATTGATGCGGCGCTCAATTATGTGACATGGGACGTCTCGACCTGGACGAGTTCGAGAATTTGGGGTTATGTGGGGATGCCCGACAGTGTCGTTTCTGAGAAAAGAAGATTTGTAATCAACTTCTTGAGTGTGAGCAAATGGACTTTAGGATGGTTGTGCAGAAGACAGAGCATGCATGGGGAAAGCCAATGTGCCGTGGCTCATCGCTACAAACATCCTTTCTTGTTCACTAATCTCCCCATCGGCAGAGAAACAGATAATTTGTGGCTGGACCATTGACTTACACTACGAGCTGATGGAGTCTATTGGGTTTGATATGGCAATTGATTCGCCTTACTCCGGGAGTAGGGATTCTATCAGAGACGTTTCCTGCTGTTCCTTTTTGTTTTGGAAACTTGGGCAATATTTTTTTGGAAAATCAGGAGATTCGTCATTTTATTGAGGACCTGCATTGTTTTCCATACTTGCACTGCTACCACTACCAGTAGTTCTCCCCGATTCCTGCCCCCATTAGCCAGACCGGAACCAAATTATGTTTCCAGGGTCACCACATGGTGGTAGGGGACAGGGTCTTGATTAGTGCCGGCTCACTAATCCTGGCACACCCTCATGGGTTGACCCATATAACAAAATAAAACATTCTCTAGATTCTCATGCCCATATTCTATATTTTGTATATGTTATATATATATATTAGATTTGTTATTGTTTCTCTTATTTTTTCCACTTCTAGCTTTTTACATTTATTTCGTTATTCGCTTTTAGTCGAGATTTTCATTTTAGGTCGTTATGCTGTTATTGTCGTAGTCTATAGTCGTAGGTTTTGAAAGAAGTGAAATTCATCACTTGTTGTATCCTTTTTTGATAGGCCTTGATCGAAACCTTTGGTTTTGTTTTGTGTATTGTTTTTATATTATATAAAACTACAGTATTTTGTTTTACGTGTTTCCCACTGCTACATAGTTTTACGCAGTCTTCCCCTATATTGATAATAGCTTAGACACACAATTACACTATTTTGCATTATAAGTGATTTATTCAGTAGGATACAGAATGTGGAGACTAATCGGATGCAGACAATGCACTGGGAAATTTTAAAGGCATCAACATTCAGAATTACATTCATCTTTATTACAGGGCAAGAAAATTGATGGCAGCGTGAGAGCAGGCAGGCTGGCTCTGTCAAATTATGGAGGGGGATGGTCAGCCAGTGGGAAAAAGCTGACAGTCTGAATACCCTCATGGAGTAATCCACGTCAACTGCTAGATTGTAAGTTTGATTTAAGATTGAAGTGGCCAGAAAAGAGCAGCGCCAGTCGATGAGTAGGCTGATCAATTAGCATTGAACGGGGACAGTTAGTTCTTACGCTGATGGAGATATATCGCAGACATTGTAACACCTATGGATATACCCAAAGTGCAATGAAGATATCCCAAACTAAAACTGAATGCCCTGTGTAAAGTATTTTAATGACTTCTACTCTTAACTGTTCTGATCCATAGATAACATACACATTCTGTATGATCAAAACTGCTTGATGATCAAATCTGTCGATGATCAAATCTGCTTGTATCTCAAATGTGTCACTCCCGTACTTTTTCAGGCAGCTGTCAGAACTGAAGAGAATTATTTAGAATGGAAAGAAATTAAATCAGGTCAGTATTTGCTTTTAAGTTTCTTAAAATAATACATCTTGTAGTCTCAGCTAGTTTACATCTTGTAAATCTCAGCTAGTTTACATCTTGTAGTCTCAGCTAGTTTACATCTTGTAGTCTCAGCAACTTTACATCTTGTAGTCTCAGCTAGTTTACATCTTGTAGTCTCATAGTTTACATCTTGTAGTCTCAGAGCTAGTTTAATCTTGTAGTCTCAGCTAGTTTGCAGACTAAAGTTCCCATCATGTGAAATATGGTTTTTCATCCTGATGCAGATATTTTATGTTACAAAATAAGTTAAAGAAACCAAATACATACTTACGTATCCTCCCTTTTCTCTTTCTCACTGCCTTTTAAACCTCACTTGGGACATGGGCCTCTAACCAACTTATGCTAGTTTAGGTTAGCTTGATTTTGTAGTTAAAGTTTTCTTTCAAGATGGGTACGTCTACAAATGAGTGCACTAACAATTACATAATCCGTTTTCATAAAGATTAAAATTTCTACATAGTTAATCTTGTCAGACATATGATCAAAAGTTTACAAAAAAATAGGTTTCAAATACATTTTTATTAAATAATGTTTACTTGATTGATTGATTTTATAGGATCATCATCATTGCACTTTGTAAAAAGCGTCTGCTCCAATCTCTCTTACACAGTAATATCTCAGTGGCAGCACACAAACTCCATAGCCCAGTGAGGGTCCCTGCGTCAGCCATGTCTGCTCAATCTCTTCTTACACAGTAATATCTCAGTAGCAGCACCCCAAACTCCATAGCCCCCGTGAGGGTCCCCTAGTATACCAGTCTGCCCAATCCTTTCTTCACAGTAATATCTCAGTAGCAGCAACAAACTCCATAGCCCCAGTGAGGGGGCCCCGCGTAATTTAAAGATGGTGAAAGTTTTGTAGGAAAACAATTAATTTTGATTCAGCGCTTTTACAGCCTAGTCTTATTGATTTTCATCTGCCAAGGGTTTATTTTACGTGCTCAGCTTGAAAATAGAACCTATGTTTTATCACCCACTCATAGGGACTGGAACTCAACTTTTACCTACAATTGTTATTGGTTCTAAACTGACGCATTGCACTTGGCAGACCCATAGTCACCAGAGTCACCACTTGGAGGTGGAGTATTGTCTTACTCGACTTAGTTTGCTAATTCTTTCTCTGTCAGTTCATTTACGCATCTTATGCCCATGTTTTGTTGATACTGTTTCATATTGTGATCCACTATATCCATTTATCCTTGTCTGAAGGGTCATTCCCTTTAAACACAATTTCCAGTCGATAATAGATCCACAAATATCCATAAAGTTTGAAATTTTGTTCTGGGATAAAATTGTTTGTGAAATGAGTTAGAGGACTAAGAATTATTGAGCAGTTTAACACCATGTCACATAAACAAATGAGCAACAGAATTGATAAACAGTTTTGGAAAAAGGATCTAAAGAACAGAACTGATTATGTCAAAGTATGACCCGGGAAAAATATTTATGCTGATTAAATAAATTATAACCCATGGTGGAGACCATCTTTAAAAAGGAGGTGATTAGGCTCCCTTTTTGGGGCATTAAAAAGAACAGCTCTCTGATTGACAACGGACAGCAGAGGGGAAAAAAAGGCAGGCGCCTAAAGGAAACGTAGAGAAAATTCAGAAAGATTTAAAAGGTTGCCCGGAAAAAAAATTAGAAAGGCGAAACAGCAACATTAAATTTCTTGTGGTGTTTGTGTCTTAAATGGGACACAGGGGATATAGATAAAATTTTAAAAATTATGAATGTGATAATACTAGACAAACTTCTTGTTTTTAAAAAACAAGAATGAACCTTGGACCTCTTTGGAAAATGACAAGGTACAAAAAATGGGCCCAAGAATAACTCACAATGGGCAGTCCTATCATAAAAAGGAAAACCACAGACATAGAGCCCCAGAACTCTCAGAACTCAGAACTCCCCGTTTGAAAAAACTAAAAGCTAAAAGAACACCCTCCACAAAAATTCCAAAAAAACAAAAACAGACTTGCAAGGAAAAGTCCCAACCATCTGGCCAGAGAATTTCATATGCAACATTCAGACATCCTAGAAACTGACCCATAAATGTGGGAACCCATAATACAAGAGCCATGGACATGCTACCTAAACATGGCCCAAATACACCTAGAAGTCTCAGGAATAATCTAAAAAAATACAAACAGAGACAGAGAAAAGAGCCATTTCACTCCAAATGCTACGAGAGCAATATCCCACCAGCACATGGACACGGGTTCACAGATGGCTCAGCTACAGATGCTAGCAGAAAGGGAGGCAGCGGAATCTACATCACTCACCCCAAGGAAACACAGAAACACACTCTCTGGCAGCAGGAGAAATATGCACCAACTTTAGAGCAGAGGCAACAGCCCTTCTTGCGCCATACATTCTCAACGACTCAGCAAGTGACAGCAAAAATATTGCAGTCTTTAGCGATTCAAGATCCGTTCTCCAGGCTATCTCATGTTCCAGACAAGACAAGCTCATTCAGGACATACGGCAAAATATCAGCTTGCTGTCAAAAAAATAAGAACTGGTCTTACGGTGGATACCAGCTCACTGTGGCATACCAGGAAACGAAAAGGCTGACAAACTCGCAAAGGCTCTGGGGAGCCTAACACAACACCACCCAACACAAAGTTTTACAGAAGCAAAGACTCTCCTGAAACAATCCAGGAAAATGATCTGGAGAAAAACAAATGGAGGATACAACCCAGAGCACGACAGTATAAATACACTAAACAGAAAAGCACAGTCTTCAGACTTAGAACGGGACACTGCAGTCTCAGAGCACACCTTCACAGAATGAGTCTCAGGGACTCGGCAGCCTGCACCTGTGGAGCACCAAAGCAGTCCCAGAGCACATCCTGCAAGACAAACCTATGGGAACGGTGAAGACCCTCCAAGCGAACCGCCTTGTTTATGACACATACCGGAGTAGTCGACAGCAAAAGTTGATCGAGAAGAAGAATAAGAAGGACCTCTTGTGAGCTAATAGACAGTGACGCTTATGCAAGATACAACAATGCAGATATAGACAATATTTCAAGGTAATGAAAGGAAGGAAATTAATTCTTGTCTGGCAGATATTTTGATCAATTTTTAAATTGCTTCTGAGCAGGTTATTCAGATGAATCAACGTTGGCAATCTTACAATCAAAATCGAGAGCAACAAGTTCATGGATTACTGGCACGGATAGTGGAGCTAGAGCAACTTAATCAGGTGAGATCTGACTATATTTAGACATGTATGCTAGTACAAATAAGAATAAAATATGTATGCATGTTTGTTAGTTAATTTGTAAGTTAGTGTATGTCTTATATAATAATAATTAGCTGAGAGTCAGTTGAAGAGGTCTAGGATGACCAAAATTAGTTTTATTTTTGTGCTAGGGCATGCAGGTGTAAGGAGGCTAGTGCATGCAGGTGCAAAAGAGGCTAGGGCATGCAGGTGTATGGAGGTATGGGTTATAGGCATGGTGTAAGGAGAAATAAACACATCGATAAGCTTGCAGGTATGGCAATCAGGAGAACAATAGACCAGGCTGATATTCTAAATTCCTAAGGGAGAAAGAGGATAGTGCTGTAAGATTCAAGTAATAGTGATGAATCTACAGACAAACCAACTAAGCAAGAATTGCAAGTCAAATGTGTGTGTAACCCCAAAAAAGAACAAGCAGCACTATATTGTAGCCAAAGAAGAATAGTGAACCAACAAAGAACCTGTGCGTTAGTGCCACATGCTGAGAAACATACTGAGGAGGAGATCAGAACATTTATGGACTAATTGGTTTGATGTGCAGTGATGATGATCCGATGACTAAACTAAACATAATAATAATAGTCTTTCATCACAAACGATATTACAACAGTATCTGATGTGTGTTGTACCTCTCTGATGTACCTATGTGATGTGTGTGAAGTGACTGTTGAGTCCACTCCTAGGAACACAGTTCCCTACCACAAGCTGGACATACATGATCAAAGTTGGACATGTGGGTGTTGTGTGTTCTGTCATTTTTTGGGGCAGCTTGTTTTCTTCATACCTCAACGGTACAACAGTTCTCAGCTATGTGAATTCCCCTAATTGTGCTTTGCAAATTTGGCATTCTTGCACAAACGGATTCCCAGCCTATAGTGTATATATCACAGCCTTTTTAAAGAAAACTTGAGAGAGATGCATTTGACATGTTTTTTCTGTCCACAGACTGCCTGCTTGTCTACATTTAGCTCACCATACATCAACCGCTTTATAATTTGTTTATCAGCATCCATGCAACGTGACTCAACCTATCTCACATAAGCCTTATGCAACAGTGTTAATACATTTTTCACACCACCCACCCCCACCCCCACCCCGCTTGCTTGCTATGAGTTCAGGCTTATCATGGCCCTATTATGACACCTCTGATTTATGTTTTTGTAAAGGCTTTTTACCTTATCACTAGTGTCCCTCGTCATTTAGACAAGCCATAATCTGACTTCAGAAGTACTTGTAATTTAGGAACAGGTCACAATAGACTAAAGTGCCATCTGTTAAATGGACTAAGTTTTGGAATTTCTAGCAAGTGTCACTGTGGAAAAGACAAAATATCTTCAGAATATCTATTGAAAAGTACTCCTGACATGAGAATCAGAGAAAACTTAGTCTCCTGCATCATTCCTGAACAATCTCTTTGAAACTTCTAGCATCCTCCAACTGTACACTGCTTTCTTTTCTTATCTCTAACACCCATATCGACCACTTGTTAAACCACTTTGTGATCTGTATGATCTAGCCTAAGAGCGATTGCATGTTGTGCATTTATGCTCCTACAAGTAGGCCAGCAATCTGATTTCTGTGATGCTTTTTATTACTAGGTAGCACCTGGCCTCTACCTCAGTTGTCTCTAATGACATGCCTGTAGGTTGCAGTGTTACTATTATTTGCTCTCACTTGGAGACCCAGCACACACTGCGTACTACGTTGTTTGAAGCTATTCAAGATGCTGTCTGAGAGTGTAAGCAGAAAAGACATTTGTTTTGACCACCCAGGCCTTCTTTTCCCATCCATTGTCCATCTGAGAGCTATCCTAGCTAATGCCATATATTTTAAAATATGTATCATATATCTTTCAGGAAGGAGAAAATCTCAAGAGTATGATGCAGGCAAAGGATGTTGACAATCTAAATCTAAGAAAAGAAATCGATAATCTTACTAAAGAGAAAAATAAATTGTGGTCAAAACCACAGTTTGACGTCAGCATTGTTGAAATCTTGAAGCAACAGATTCAAGTGTGCACTGAAGACTTTAATACAGAACGCAAAGATAGAGAAAATGCAGTAATCAGATCCAAACAGCTACAGGATGAGATACAGAAGCTCATGAATGAGGTCAGTTAATAAAAATGTTGTGCTGACAACACAATTGTATTATCTTCTTCTTTTTCTCTGATCCTGTATTGCCTGGCCAGGAAAAAAAGATTTCTAGAACAGACTTTTGTGTGCGCTTAGAACAGTTTTTCATTGTTTCTGTTATTCTGAGGTTCACCTTTGCATGGACGCCTTTGCTTTGTATCCACTGTATCAGAGTAACATTGCTCTTTGAGCACACTTGACATTAGGTAGTCTGCGATATAAACCATTTAATTTGTTGTTTCTGATGAAGTTAAAAATTGTTCAAAACTAATTCTGAGTCTCTGAAGACCATAAAGAAAACAGCCAAGACCAAAAGAGTGGCGAACAACTGTTGAGGCTCTGTGTTCCAATGGGAGTGAGATGAGTAAGTAAGGATGTTTAGTACTGACGTTGTACCCACTTTTTCCTGATGTCTTCATTTCTAAACCGGCCTCTTTTGATACTCTCAGTATTCTAGTAGATGCCTCATCTCTGTTGTGGTAATTGTATTATGACTTCTTGAATGCTGTACTAATGCAATAGAGGATTGTGTAATTTCATTTGGTATTTTTTATTATGTGCTTTAATGGTATATCCTCTTATTCTAGTCCAGTCAAACATTCCAAATATAATCTGGTGTATGACAGGTGTGTGTTATGTCTTCTCTTTTGTTTCATCTGACAATTGAATATTGAAGAACATAATCAAATAGGAGAGAAGAGACATTAGATGGACACTCTTCACCACTTTGAAGACCTGACTTTGCAGATGACACTGCCTGTTGGTGCTGGGCCCACAAGGAACAAAGAGTAGTACCACAGCAACCTCACAATGCATGTCATAAGAGCTACTTGATGTTTTTGGGTTTTTTTATCCAGAAGCACTTGAGCTGAAATCTCGCTCGGTGTCATGGACATCGAATCCTTCGGTTCGTGCCACGAACACCGTAAATCTGGGGAACCTGTAGCTTTTCTGCCAGTCCGCGGAGTTGAACCTGCACTCACAGAGGACTTGTCACCCGTGAGTCCAACGCCACAAACACGCTGGGTACACGGGCTGTCAACTGATGTAGGCCTAGGGATGCTACCCTAGTAAAAAAAATCAGCGCAGAATTGGATGTGCTCTACTTGTAGCGATAACTGACAATGTCAATTCTTTAGTAGATCACATACTCTTCTCTTATGCGCGTCGAGATCACATACAAATCACACAGAGTGGTTGACAAGATGATCGATATGGAGCGGTCAAAGAAGAAGAAGCAGATGACACTATCCTTCGTCACTAAATACTAAACATTTTAGACAAAAACTACTGAACTAAAAACAAGACTGCAAGAGAAGTAGAACCTAAAACATATATACAGTGTGAAATCAAAATTGTGGAAAACCACATTATAAGAAAACACATAGGACCAAAAAGAGACCACGATTTCTTCTTCTTGTGTTTTGCCCACTATGAAATAAAACATAGTCTTATAGTATGGCACTTCTGACTGATTTGTGCGTGAAGACCTGCTGTCCTTTTCATCAATGTTCCCACCATACAGGCGTGCCTTTCTGGCTTGAAAGGTAAAGAGTCAAGATGAATTTTGAAATCTCACCTGTGTAGATTTATGTTAATAACAATGTACTTGTCAACTAATGAAAAACTACATTTCTACTTCATTACAGAACACTAATTTAAAGAAGGATATGGCTAACATGCAGGAAATTAAAAACACACTTGAGGTGAGTAGTGCAGATTTATTCAGAAATACTTGACTAGTTAGTTATTCTAGTCTATTTTCAACTCATACATAAAACATCAAGCTTCTTTATACTGGAAATTATAGAAAAAATATCCAGTTAATGTGTTCTAATAATTACTTTTATGTTGTTCCAGAACCAAAACTGGACAAGACCTCAGCCTATGCAATATTTTACATCTAATAAAGGACTGACTCATCTTCATAAAATCCATTTTGTCATCATCTTCATCCGAGCAGCAGCATCTTCATTATCCCCAGTTCCTTCCCCAGTACCATCATTTATGTCGACATCATCTGCAGGAGACAAGTCACCATTTTATCCTCCAAGTTCACCAGACAGCACAGTTGGATTCCAAGGTACAGCTCGTGTTGGGGGACCCGACGAATTCTAGTCACATAGATGACTACACAAATCATGTTTCTCGTGAAGTTGGACCTGTTTCAAACACATTACAAAGCTCTACAGAAACTAATCTCTCCATGTCAACCCTGAAGAGGGCAACTAAAAATGCAATCAAAAATAAGAATAGAAAAACCGATTTGTCTTGTCCAAGGTGTAGTCAAGAATTTACTGAAGATCAACACGCTGAATTAATCAATCACATTAATACATGTGCAGATTAGGTTTCTAGGGAGGTAGGGGAAGACCTAGGAACACCTGGAGACAGGATTTGGAAATGGCATGCAGAAAATGTGGAGAGATCTGACAGGATGGCCTTGGATAGGCGGGTTTGGAAGGCCTTGGTTCGGACCTCATGCTTCCTAGGGCATGGGGAAGAAGATTAGGTTTCTAAGTCTCGCTTTCAAAGGTTTGCTCTCACAGGATATTTTTCCAGAGATTCCTAATCTCAATGGAAGTGAGATCGAGTTCCTAATTAATCCGATCAGAGATGGACAATAAACATAGGTCCGTTTAATTTGAGCTCGTAAAAGAACCCTTGGCAGTTCAAAATTGAGATCAGGCTGGAAAGTCACTGCATGGGCAAATGATTAAAAATGAAATTCTTTCAAAATATTTTCACCATCTTCTAAATGACATCGGTGACCCTTGTCGAAAGCTACTGAGTTTGTGTTCTGCCGCTGAGATCTTCCTCAGTGCTACTGAGTTTGTGCACTGCCGCTGAGATCTTCCTCAATGCTACTGAGTTTGTGCACTGCCACTGAGATCTTCTTGTGTGAGAAAGAGATTGAAGCACATGGTTACTCACCGAAGTGCAATGATGACGGTCCTATCAATCAATCAAGATTAAATTTGTATTTTTATAATATTACTTATATATTGTGTTGGTTTATAATTTTAACAAGAGTTCTAGTTTGTATAGTTTTCTTTTATGAGATTTCAAACTCAAAAATATTTATTTTACTTGAAATGTATTGTTTTTGTCATAACTGCAGAAATAAATACTGCTCTCAACAGCTGTGATGTTCTAACTTTTATAATGGAGGTCTCTGTGGTTAAGCCTTTGCCTTGTGAGTCGGAGGTCATGGGTTCGAGTCCGGACCGCCCATTCTGTTCACAGTGCAGTTTTTCCAGAGACTCCTAGGATTGCTGCTGGAACTACGGAGTCGTGCTTGTGCAACACTCGCAGGTGGCGTCATTTATGGAGAGGGACGAGCCTATGGGGTAAAACCGTGCAATGAAGTCAATCTTCGCTTTTAAACTTTTTTAACAGTTGTACAAGCATGAAACCAGTTATGAAATTCATAAAAGAACAACATATTAAATGGTTTGTGCACCTGACAAGAATGCCTTGGTATCGCCTGCCACACTGAAAAAGTATGAGTACAAAGCAGCAAGCAAGAGGAAGATTACGCAAAGGATGGAGAGACAGCATCAAGAACAGCCTTAAAAAAATGAATATCAGTTTACAAAGTGCCTTAAAACTAGCACACAAGACACTATGTTTCCCCAAACTCTAAAAGAAAAAAAGTAAGAGAATACACGGCAACGCCCCAAAAAGGTTTTTATCGCAACAATAAAACAGCAGGAGATTTTCAAGCACCCTACATTAAACTACGACAGAGATATTTAGGGAAAACAAAAAATGTTCTTTCTGACAACACCAATCTTCCACCCCCAAATCCTCTTGGACCACACTCTAAAATAAGAACGTTCAGAATGTCAATTTATCCATTGGCGACCCGATATGGGGCAGAAAACCCTGTTCTTCTCATTCCCAAGATACCCAGGGCCCGGAAAAAAGGTTTTTAAATTGTTGAACTTGAGCATTTTGGACCGAACTAAAATACAAAAAATATCTGATAACGTCATTTAAAATAAGCTATTTGACGAATTATAGATTTTTTTGGGAAACGGAAATTCGAAAAACGACCGAAATTTTTTGGCGCTGTGATAAGCGTTTTTATTTTTCAATTAGTTTACTATTCCCCATTTATAACAAATCCCGTTTTACTCATTAGAAACGTTACTGCCAGCTGTTGGCACCCAATCGACAATAAACAAACAATCAATAAGATAAAAAACCCAGAGATGTTTTTTACAGAAGAATGCAAAAAAATTCCAGGGAGGGGAAGAAAAATGGGAGGTCTTAAATCAGGCCGACAAAAAAACCCGTACAAAGAACGACAATCAAGGTTGGGGGAATATAATGCGAAGAGAAGGTTTAGAACTTTTGAAAAGGGTAAAATTTCAAAGGAAAAATCGTGGAAGACGGGGGAGCTGATTTTGGGATGGCCTGACATCATTTCGAAAAAAGACGACTTAGAACTGATTACATGCAGAGGGGTTTGGGAGAGACAGTCGCCTACGCGGCGAATTTACTTGATCGATTGGTTTGGGAAATTTTTTTATTGGAATAAAAAGAATTTTTCTACAATTTCGTACCCGTTTTTTTCTAATAAATAAACAAAAAATATCCGTACCGTGACGGGGATATCAAATAATCTTTTCAAATGTGACGTCACTGATTTACTGTTACAACTATTCATTTTACGTTAAACTATTCAGTTTAAATGTTGCTAACTATTCTTTTAATGTTGCTAACTATTCAGTTTACTGTTACAACTATTCAGTTTCCTGTTACAACATTCATTTAATGTTAATATTCGAGTTCCCAACTTTCATTATTTTATAATATTCAATTGTTACAACTATTCAGTCTAGACAATCTCTCCAGAACCATTGGAGCTTAAAAAAAAAGGGGGAGAGGAGTAAACAGAAAATAAATATAATAAAGACAGAGACAATGGCAATAAGTAGACAACAAAAAACCTTTACAATAAAACTCCAGAACGTAGAAAAAAAACAAACAAGATGCCAATATTTGAGCTTTTTACAGCAGATGAAGTATCGATAGCAAAAAGAATGTTGAAAAAGCTTCAGGTACTGGGACTTTAAAGTTAGTTTGAGGTCGGTCAAACCAGGGGGTTAATGACTCCCCCTTTAACCTAAAGATCATCTATATAAACACCCGGCACAGTTAGAACAAATACAAGTCTATCAGAAAAGTTCCACGTTGGGTGGGAAGTGTCAAGGATGGTACTATCACCGCGTTTTCCCCCAATATATAGATCAAATCTGTAAACTGCTAAAAAGTAAGAAAAAACATTGGGGAAATATTAAACGAATTTCTTTTGGACACCAATCGTATAAACAAAGAGGAAACAAAGCAAAAAAGCCCCCAGAGCATGCAAGAATACAAATGAGAATAAACATCGACGAAACTGAAGAATGACATTCGCAGAGAGGGAAAAATTTCCCAAAATCCTATCGACAAACGCCCAAAAACAAGTCAAGACTTTTCAAACCTAGGAGCATCTTTTTAAAACGGGAAAAATAACTAAAAAACCCAAAAAGATGCAAAAAAAAAAAACACCAGGAAAATAATAAAAAAATAATAATTCCCCGTTATACGTTAAATAGGGCCCTTTTAAGTTCGAATTTTTTCATACCGTCTTTCCCGGGCAACTCGCCCCAATTCTCCATGGAACTGAGACCCATTTCCCCCTCTCCGGGTTTCGAGGACAAAAGGGAATTAAAAATGCAAACAGGTTACATAACACAAAGAAATTGTTCAACACAATCTGTCACCCCAAATTTTGTTATGTGTCAAACCTGGGGCACTACATTAAATGATGGGGAAAAAAACTAGTCACAACAGAGATGAAGGCACGCAGAATGCTGGGAGAAAAAAAGAGACCGGTTGAAAAAGACATCAGAAAAAAAATGGGGTTTAAATCAGTATGAAGTCATCAAGAAGCAACAAATTAAATGGTTCGGTCACATGGCACATTACCAAAGAAGAACTACAGGGGAAAATGTTGTCGATACAGGGATAAAAGAAAAGGCCCAAAAAAAAAGGTGGACCCCTGAGATAAAGAGGGGACGAAGACGCTTTTATGAAGCACGCAAAAAAACCGGGTGAAAAATCTTCTTACCCTGAAGCTTGGAGAAAGGATTGAGAAGGAAAAGAAAGAGGGGAAGGGAGAGGCCACCCATGTGTCTCATTTTTTCCCCCCACGCGAAAGACAAATAATAAGAGAGATGATGTACTTTTTTGAGTGTTTTTGAATTGCTTAAATTTTTCGAGCTTTCCTTATATCAACATTGCCATGTTTTACTGCAGTCTTCCTTATATGACATTACATAGTTTTACTGTAGTCTTCCCTTTTAAACGACATTACAAGTTTTCGGTCTTTCCCTTTTAAACGACATTTAAAGTTTTTCGTAGTCTTCCTTTATGAATTCCAAGACTGAGTCTTTCCCATATCTCATTGCTCAGTTTTTCGCAGTCTTCTATACGACATTGCTCATAGTTTTACCGCAGCCCCATACGATAATGCTTTTTTTTTTTTTCCTGATCCCGAAACCTTTAGCTGTCAGCCTTTCGGCCATGGACATCGTAACCTTTCGGTTCGGTGCCAGAACAGAAATCGGAAAATCTTGGGCTTTTCTGCCAGCCCGCGGAATTGAACCCCTCACATGGAGTTGTCACCCGTCGTCCAACGCGTACGAACACGCTGGGGAGGGGGTAATTTTTAAACCCCAAGCAAATAACTCTCTTTTTAAAATCGCTGAGAACAAAACACAACGAAAATTAAAATATACTTATTTTTGATGGGGTGAAACTGGGCATTTAAAAAGCAGGAAAAAATTTTTTAATATAATGGAAAAAAAGAGTTCCATTTTGGACAGAGAAGAGAAAAATAGATCTATCCAGAAAGAATCAAAATCAAAGAAACCAGCTGACTAAAAAAGAAAGAGAAAATTGGGAAATTTTGGGCATATAAAAAAAAAATGAAGGGCTGAAAGACCAACATGGAAGGAGGTATGGGGAAAAAGAAGAAAAAGACCCTGGAGAAGATGGATTGAATGTAACATGGTTTGAACAGACGGGCCAGAGGGAAATAGGCCCGTCTTAACGCTCATCTGCAAGATGTTGCTAACATGTTACCATGAGACAGGCCTCATTTGTAACTTCAAATATTACTTACACTTCTTTCAGTCTACAACTACTGCATTTCTTACAGCAATTTCAAAATCCATTTTCTGTTCTGCTTATGTTTTTGCAATATTTGTTTTGTGTCTTCATTCCTGGGAAAAGAAATAAATAAGAGAAATAATATATTGTATATCTTGATGTAACATCTTGTACAGACATGTGAAGTACATGATATACAGGTAAGTTTTAGGAACAGTAATAAGATGGGAAGAGTCTGATCACCTATAACAGTCAGTGAAGATTTAGAGAGCCAAATGGCTTCAAATATATCGGATGTTTAAAAGTTGTTGTCATTGATATCAAATGTTTGTTTCATTGCAGAAACATATGATTCAACAGGAATTCAAGACTGGTCCTTTTAAACGCTATCATTGGGCCCACGGTACAGGGAAGTCTGCAAGAAGCTTCAGCCATTTGTCTTGGTTAGCAGGCAAAACAAGCACACTGGGTCAGCATCAGAACTAAAGGACTTATAAAAATATGAGCAGATAAAGTCAGATTGAAATTGAATTGTAAGTATCAAACTTGGGATTGTTAACTAAAACAAAAAGCACTGTGTGTGCGAAGCAAAGAAAAATACAGAAAGAGTAAGGAATCAAGAACACGGTAAACTATGTGTATGTATAGAAAAACCTGGTAGCCAAAGAAATGAAGGATTATTATAATTAAATCTGTACATACATGTATAATTACCCCATCCTCAAGAAAGGGAAACCAGTAGACGACCCCAAGTTACAGGCCCATCTCATTGACCTCTTACAAGTAGGAAAGCTATGGAGAGAATGGTTAATAAATCCTACTTTATTGGTGGCTTGGAAAATCAGTCACTTGATACTACCCAGGTAGGGTTTAGGAAGGTAATATGAATGAAGACCAACTCTTCTAGACTTGGTGCAGAATAGAATTACGGATTCAGAATGAAAAGCACACAACCAAGGTTTCATATCGATCTGAAGAAAAAGCATATGACAGAGTTCAGAGGAAAATTTTTGATGAAGATGCTCAATATGAAGATCCATGGAAAGATGTTGGCAATGGGATACAAGCTTTTCCTCCAAAACAGGACAATTGGAGTCATCTTTAGTGGAACAATGTCTTCCAAGAGAACACTAGAGAGTTGGCTCACAGGCTCTGCCTTAGCTAACCTCTCATCTTCTCTCTCATCAATGACCTCTCATCCCTTCTAAACACACAAGAGCCCTTTGCTGATGACCTTAATAGTACAAGTTTAGAAATACTTGTACTAACTCATTAAAACTGAATAGAACCCTTGCCATAATCTCAACATATTGCAACCTAAGGGAAGCTTAAAGTCAATGAACAGAAAACTGTATACTACATTCTCCGCAGCCCTAAACAACTCAAAGAACCTTTCAAGCCAATGAATGGAGCACTGCTGAAAAAAAAGAGGAAACCCTACTTACTCTGGGGAGCCGTTAGAGCAAACAACTGGAGGATGACAGAACACACACAAATATAAAGTGCCATCTAAAAGACAAATATGTGGTTAAAAGACTGGTTAGCACCACCTGGGGTGCAGACAAGACACCCTAGGGCAACTATATCTAAGCTATGTAAGATTCATAATGGACAACTGCCTCTCCAAGCTATAGCAAGTGAGCACATCACAAACATCCTGACAGAGGCAGGAATCAGGGTCTCAGGCTTGAGAATGAGAACGCACCCCAACTGCTGCTTGTGAACACGCCAAATATCGAACCACTCAGATATTAGAGACGAAGGCAATTAATAGAAAAGAATGAGCGACATAAGAAGAGAAAAACCATCCTAACAGACAACTATTGACAGGTGGAAATCCAATCAAAGAATCCAGCAAAATCATTGCTGAAGTTGGGAAACTCAAGAATAATTACCATCTCCCCAACTGACAGAGAACCGATCACAAGATGCCCTGGCCCACCACCATGGCTAAACATAAAACCAGTAATCCAGAATACCTCTCCTGACAAAACTATAAACAAAGCAACACTTGCAATGTATCTTAAAATCTGTACTGGAAAGACACAGATAAAGATTCAACTTCCTCTATCCATGCCTACACTGATGGTTCAGCCAGAAGCCAATTACTTACGTTTTATTTTCTGCATATACTGAAATATCCAGATGGAACTACCATAGTTACTGTGCTCCTTGTGGTGTAATATATGTTCCAACCATGAGGAGATTATAGCCATAAAGACCGGCCAGAACTAGTCCACTCAGCAGTTTGAACTGTAGAAAATATTGTCTAACATTTATAGTACTACTGACCTACAGTCCACTACAAGCTTTAGAAGAACAGCAGAATCAGTCAAGCGAGACCAGCTGCAGTATTGGTCATCCACAATCTGATTTCTCCTTTGATATTAATACTGCTTACAGTGTGGATCTGGGCACGCAAATATCCTAGGAAACACAAGGCAGACCATCTGGCCAAACAGGGATCATCAAACCACAAATAGACAAAACCTGTTAGCATACAAAGAAGAAACAGATTCTGAAAAAACAACTCCAGAGAAGATTGGCTGAACCGATGGGCTGTGGGGACGAATGGTCGGGACATGGGTGCAGAGATGAATAGACCAAACCCCCAAGGACACATAACTACAAAGAAAGATCAAAGCACTATCTTCAGTTAAGAACAGGACATGCTGGATTGAATTTTACCACCACACAGAATAAACCCCACACCTACCACACTTAGAAAGTGCAGCCACCAAGGTGAGACAGTACATTATTTTATTGAATGTCCAATCGTATAAAGCCAGACAAGAACTCCTCCCACCACACCCATCTGTTCATAATACCCTTTTACACAAGTTCTACAAATACAAGAACACATGCAGATTCTAATAAACTGGGCATTGGTTGCCCAAGAGTAAACTCTAGCCCTGGTTAGAAGAAGTTAAATAAAGTACATACATGTAGGATTACAATCTTGCTTTGTTCTGCTTAGGGATTGACATAAGAACATCAAGAAATATGCTCAGGCAGTACCTTAATCAGTCACATACAGCCTGTAGAAAAACTAAAATTATTCTAATAAGCAAGGTATCAAACATATTTCCTCTTTTGTTTTTATCATCCAAGCAACTACTTATAATTTGTGTGTCAGTAGAGAATGAATACAGTGCACTTCTGGTTCTTTTGGCACAAAAGGTTATGAGGACAAACATAGTACTTTCAACTCATGAGACTTTTTCTGTGCCAGAAAACATGGAAAATAATACGGCACTGGTTGAAAGAAAAAGAGCTTATCACTTTCTGCACAATTAGAAGGAAAGAAAGAATAGCCATCACTTGGTAATACAGAAGTAGGAAAGAAAGAAATAAACGAATATTCTGCACACAGAAGGAAAAAAGTGAAAAACAAAGAACTTGGAGACACACGCGAAAGTAGAAATGTATAGAGTACTCTGACATGAACATTGTGCTCAGAAGGTATATGGAGATTCTGCAAAGACAGGATGTGCCAAAATACAATGAAACGGACGAGACAGTTTATTTGAAATAGTAGAAAAGTGTTTAGGTTTGAATAAACTATACCCTATACTGGAACCATAAACCAGTTGGTATAAGAGGGAAGAAAACCAAAGAAAACTAGAGAACACAAAATGCCTTTGGATAGTGTACTGAAGATTTAGCACACAAATCTTATAATATTCAGAAATATGTCAAACACAAAAGTCTGATAGTTGTCTTAGTGTAGTGCTACTCATCATATAGTAGTTCCATTATATAGTTCCCTCTACTGGGTATTTCTGATATAAGTAGCTCCACCTTCACTGGGTACTTATTATATCACCTTCAATGGGTACTTGATATATAGCCACCTTCACTGGGTACTTGACATATATAGTTCAATGTTCACTGGGTATTTTATATATAGCCTAAATTTACTGGTATTTACTTATTTCACCTTCACTGGTTATTTTAGAGCATGAAGAAACTATAATTTATAGAAACATATTTGGGCAAGTATTAAGATTAATTTGATAATGATGACTAATGTAATTTTTGCATGTCCTGCCAGATTCAACCCTCATGATGTCAGAAACTATACAATTTGTCGGGAAATTACTAGCAGCAACACTCACATTGGTGGCACAAATGGACAGTCTGCAACATTGAAAGGGCATGAATCTCTTTATTGCAGTTGTTATATCTATTTGTATAAGTAATACCCACTAGCATTTCATCATCAATAACAGCTTGGTTCCATAGAACTTACTACCCCACCAGTCCTCCGGAATTTCTTTCTCTTACAGGCCGCATGTCCTGCCTCTGCAGCCGCCATGTTGAAACCACTAGTTCCATCCTGAATCCATCTTCTCCGTGGTCTTCCTCTTCTCTTTTTGCCGCATACCCCAAATGCCGGTTATCAGAAAATGTTACACTGGCTGTTCCAGTTATGATGGTTCTGTCACTTCTACAATAGTTAGGATGTAGATCTCCGTATACCCAGGAGTGTGAAGGAAGAATATCATTGACAGTCTCCCCACTACCAAGGTTGACAGAAACTTACAAAAGTCAGACAACTAATAGTATATTTAAACATTACTATTGTCTTACTATTCTCATTTGATAAGAATTATAATTGTTAAAACATTTGTTATAGAAGAAAAAAGCTCTACATTAAGCATAGACCAAGTTTTATAAATATTTGTTTTCTTGTTCTGAAGATTGAAGAGCTGGTGCTATACTTTAACATCCAAGGTAACCTATGCCAGTTTTGCCCCAGGAGAAGGTTGTGATTTGCTCGATGTTCAACAGGGGCATCTGTTGGAAAACACTGAAAATCGGTCGTATTTCCACATGTTTTAAACTATCTATTAGTCATATTTGCAAATAAATCTGGTGGTATTTCCTTTACTATTTCTGACAATTGTGGTGCTGGTACATATATTTTGCATTTGAATAATTACATAATATATTTCTATCAAATACCTTTCCTGTGTATTTTTAAAACTTTTGAGTTGGTGTAGTTCATGGTAGATAAACACAGGAAATATGTTGTATGTATAATACGGGTCTCATCATATGTCAGGCTGGGTTTCTAGCTAAGTATTATCGTTAGAATCATTGTAGAGAAAGATAGCATACACAGATCAACTATTCCAATGAGAATGTGGAGGTTGAGGCCAAGTATTACATTCAACTATCAATCAACACTGAAGATTCAAATGTATAGGCTAGGCGGAACTGTGCTACTGTCAACTCCAGGTGGCTTGTGGCTTGTCTACTGTTCTGACATGCTGGTGTTCGCTGCAATGATCCGATCTTTCGCTGCTGCACCAGATCCAACTTCCATAGTATGTTTCAGCATGTCGCAAACCCTCCTCCTTTCATCATTCTAGGCTAGTTTTTATTATTCTGATTGTGATGGCAACTACCAAACATCAGAACGAATAGTATTAACAAACCTTCAGCACCTAGTTTGAGCACAGTTGCTTATTCTTCAGTGGAGTTCTGCTTTCAGCCAGCTATTGTGTTTGGTCTGGGCTTCTCCGCTAGCTTTTGACTGTCCTCAGCCAGAACCATGGTGCAGTGGGTTAAGTTATTTTCTTCTTTTTCTTCTGGTGGGCAGCAACTATTAGGACGGCCTGCCCTCCTAGGGCTTTATGAACGCCATCTGCCCAGCAAACCTGTTTTAATGAACACCTTGGCTGCTTCTGTCATCTACAGGTTTGTTTATGTGCTCTGCTCCGCTAGGCTTTGAATGTCCCTGATCAACTCATAGCAGCAGTAGTTCCCGCAAGCCGAAACTCACACTGCTTTTACCTCTGCTACTTTCCAGTTTGCATTTGGGTGGAACGCACACCCTGCTTGCCGCTGCCGCTTGCACTGGTTGCGCCTCTGCTGGGCTCCCAGTTGTTCTACTCATGGGTGGGACGTGACACTCTGCCGCGCCGCCGCCTTCAATGAGGCCACTATGACTTTGCCAATGTATGTCAAAATTCACCCATACTCATTCTTTTTGTTGGTTTACTATTCTTCTTGCTACCAGCATAGTGTTTGTCTAACTATGTCTATAGTTGACTTGATTTAATACTTAAATATCCTTCTCCTTTAGAGAATCTAGAACAATAAATTGTCTGATTGTTCTACTGCTTACAGCAGCTATTTACAGAAACTTACTACACGTAATCTCTACTTTGTTAAATGTGAAGTCACATTTTAAAAAAACAGATTACTAAGAATCAGTTTTACAGAAGTATTTTTAAGAATAAAGTGACGTTAAATAGGTCAGATTATGAGGCATTGAACATATTCACGTGCAAAGAAACATGTCATACATCATAAAGAAATTGTTTTGCTTTTTGGGCATATAATGTCAAGACATTTTATAACAAACAAAACAAGAAGGAAAGATGATAATTTCAAAGATCATGACAAGAGGGTCAACAAAGAGAATTGATTAATCTGTAAAGATTTGAGTTATGAAGTCAGTGATTGCCCTTCCATACAGTATGAGGACAGAGAGTGTTTTTCCCGACTTAAATATGCTGTCTACTTGCCATTTTCCAAATCTTTTTGCTTGACAGGTTGGTAGAACAGATTTGGTATGAAATCACCAGTTGTTGAAGTTGCCTGTCAGACAGCCTGTACATTGAACAAGATGAACAAGCTGGGCAGAAGGATTCTTAATTCAAGAGAAATAAAAAAATGTCGCCTGAATAAGATTGTCTAACTTATATGATACAGAAGAAATTTAAGTGAGCAAAGCGAGATCCTCAAGACGCATGAAACCAGCAAGAAGGATTGTTTTGTAGTTCTAATATGGATGTCCTTTCTCGCTGATTATAGTTTGCTGATTTTTATAACGTACATAATCTACATTACTTTTCACGAATCATGCTCTTGCTAGTTATATTAGCCATTCTAGATACTGCATTATTATAAAAACATATCATTTGTTATGCTGAATGTGTGTATACCTGTACATAACTTTTTGCATATAACACTACTGACAAGACTCTACACCAATCGATGTTGGCATACAATGTTTCCTGAACAAGCCTCGACCCATTTCTCTGCTTATCTGATCCAGTCCATTAAAATTTCATCTGCAAAAGTCAATGTTCACCTAACCCTGCTTGCTGTAATTTTGCAAAGCATACAATTAGTTCTGTGTAATATTTTAACACTTTGATTAAGTGGGACTATGTATTGTTAATACAGCACTCTATGAGCACAATGACTTCATTGATGCACAAGAGTATCAACATTGCCTCAAAGCATAGCCAGATGAATGCAGAAAGGGAAGAATAATATTCTGATCTATCAGCACTAAGGTTAAGGTATACTTAGTCTGCATGATTGTACTTTCACCCTCCTATGACAGCAATCATGTACTGAGCACACTTCAGGAGAGAAAGCTAATTCAATTCTATTCCATGCTGCAAGAGTTGTATACTTGGGACCAGCAGGAGTGGAGAGAATAACAAGCAGTGAGATCTTGGAGCTTGTTGCATGGTTACACTTCTTCTGTCGGCGCCACCAAAGATGACTGGAGTCACTTGTACATCGATGAAATCTAATGATAATGTACTGGATATAAACATGGCAGGAGAAAGCAGGTCATTGCAGAATCTATTTACTCAAAACTAACACACTGCCATCATCACTGCGGGTTATTAGTTATTACAAAATGATATTGCTGATATATTCTGCACACTGTCCATGCTTGCTGTATTATATTTCTAATCTTGTTGGCAGCCTTCTTACACAGCTGGTTGAAGCTTATTGCAGTCATTGAAGGAAGGGGAAATTTACATTACTTTTTATGTGTGACTCCTGCTTTGACACAGAGTACCAGAAGCCTTACAATAACAATTCATCACCGTGCCGCCTCGGCATTGAAGGTTACTGAATGAATCTTGAACATCCTCTGTCTTTCGCTTTGCGTTGCACACCGCCAGACTGTAACCTGTCCATTTTTGTAAAGTTTCTCCCACTCATTCTGCCCTCTCTTGCTCTTCCCTCAACTTTCCTCTAGTAAATAAGCTTTATCATGGTGCTGGGCGTCTATGTGCCCAAATACTTTACTTGTCTGAATTTTATTTCTCTTAACCTTTAGCTAAGGACGATATATATTGTTTTCCTATTCACTTTAAAGACGACAATACTTGTTATTATCTTCTCCTCCGGTAAGCAACACATTAACACGTTATACATTTCTACTGTCATTGATATAGGCATACATTCACGCTAGGACCTAAAAACAAAGAGTAGCTATTTTTAGCCCAGCTCTCGAAAGTATGTAGCAGCGGAAGGGTTAATAATTGCTCTTTCATGCCTAGTTTTCCTAAAACTTGTTTATTTGTTTGTTTTTCTGTCCATGAAACTGCCTATTCTTCTATATATCCACATCTCAATGCATCAATTTGTCTAACAATAACAACACACAGGCAACATTTCAAACCAAAAGGTCTTTATCAAGCAGGATACAACAGAAGTGAATGGAATTCACTTTTTATATGACACAGAACATACAGAATCAAACAATAAACCCTTATTGCTTACAGACCAAGTAAGCTTAGACCCTAAAGCACCTTCATGGCTCAGCCTCAGAACAGACAACCTCAGTCATTGTGCACTACCTGGTCACTGATTAGATAAATACATAAGCAATACTAGACTCTAAACAAATCTGACTATGTTAATCCTTGCCGTCTCCACTTCTAAATTTACAGAATTGGATTTCTTTAATTATCCGAATATCAACACCATATGAGCATTTATGCTTCATTATTTATTAATACTGGCTTCCTTTATTAACAAATTTTGTTTCATGGTGTGTGTACTGTTAGTTATTATATTTTGTCACTGTTTCGCTTATCAAACAATGAATCAGCACAGTTTAGATGTTCTATTTATTTCTATGTCATACTTTAAAATTGTTCTTAAATAATAAACTGGAACACTTCTTTGTTGTATACAGTGAATGTTATGTAATTTTCTTGTCATCCTTGAGTCATACTTTTGTAGAATATCATTCGTTATTTATAGTTTTATTGTATTATTTTTTTGAATCCCAATTTTAGTTGACAGGAGATGAAATTTTTGAGGTTCAGTATGACAGAGTACATGCTGAGAAGGAGAAAAAGCATGAAGCTCTTGAAGAAAGAAATGAAACAATTGCACCGATAGAGCTTCACAGCACAATGCGCTTGGAAAGGTCATAAGAATGAGTTAGACAAGATCACCAGAGAAATGGTATGGTTTTCTAGTTTCATTTACTTACATAAATGGTCATTTTAGACTTGTTTAATTACAATTCTACTTTTGTTCATCTAAAAGAAAATAGAATGATTATTAAAATAGACAGTGGCATGGCACATGATGATGAGTAGCACACTAGTTGTGATTAACTTTAGATAATGCAAATGTGAAGGAATGACCTGTGTGTAGACCCTCCCTACTATAAACAGGCATTCTGAGACAGTTTTTCAACATGAGTGTAATTGGAGTGTCCTTCCTCAAAGAACACAATCTGACAATTTAAATGAAATAAACTGGGTCTATGCAACATGCTATTTGCCCGATGTATGTATCTAATTCTTGTAAGAAAACATTAGCTTATACAGTTTGGTATCAACGACATTGCAGGAGCGCAGATAGTGATGAGAACAATACTCTGGCTGCCTTAGGAACTTGGCTCTGACTTTTCTTCATGTAGGAGTTTATTTAGAAGTCTTTTCCATGCATGGCGGATCCCACAAGACAATTAAGACTTGAGATCATTATTTACTTCCCCTAGATATGCCACTATCAATCAAAGTTATCAAGCCATATCTGCTGGAAGTATTATAACAGATTATGAGGCAGTTAGTTCTAAAATAGCAGAGGGTGGTCTAGACCATTTGTTTAAAATTCTATAAATGATATATTAATATTTATATGTATCCTAGGTACCACATGCAATCTTCTTCTTTTATGTCTTGTGTCTTATTGATATTTTCATTTACCACAATATGTTTGTTTACCCGCTCTATCAACCAAGCTTACATCTCTTGTGATCTATGGTTTGCCTGAGAATGTGGGTAGTTGTGTCACCGTATGCCTAAAGGACAATATAGGCAAGCACATTAAAATGTCAGGCAGAGTGCATGCATATTATCCATTAGGACACAGATTTGTACAGACGTGTAACTAAGATATTACAGACAGAAAAACCCCTTTAAAGTATCACATCTGAAGTTATACTGTAACATGGTATCAGATGCTTTAATTGGGTACCAGGTAAAGCACTGGGAAGTAAAGATGGCCGTGATGTTGACCCCATCATGTGCTGGACAGTCAATGAGCAAATTTAGGCTTAACACTGTACTACCCATACCACATGGCATAAAAAAGGCCGTCAAGAAGAAGATTTTTATCAGATGTGATTGACTGTTGTTGACTTGTGCCATATCTTAATATCTCTTATATACCTTTCTCTCTATCATTTTCTTCATTCCTCCTTGCTCATTTTTATGCAGATTATATGAATAAGATTCACTTTTCTATTCTGTTAGCAATTTTCAACAATATATGTCCTATCCACTCCAGTGAATTTTTCAGACGCCTTCGCTCTACTAATGTGGACTTATTCAGAAGAGTCTTTATGGAATACCTCAACCACAAAGGACTTCTGTGGCTGGAGGCACAAGGTAGAATGGAAGGTAACTGAGATATTGAGTACACACAGGTCATGATCATTTTAAGACCTTAATAAGATATGCAATCACACATTGTTATAATAACTTTACAAGGTATACCTGATAATACTTTTTGATTTTAGAGCAATAACAATTACTTAATATTTAATCAAATTACTGGAGTTTCAATATATATGGGTAGTCTTCTATTTTGTTCATTTTCAGACGTGATAATAGCCTAATAACGTAAATAGCCAATTGTGGCTCTGTACATTGTCTGCCTCATTGCAGTTTTTTGTTATACACTTCTTCATCCCTTTATTTAGTCACAGTGAAAATCAAGCAAAGCTAAAGACTTGAAGAACATGGAAAACCATATGTTGTCTACAATGAAGGTATTGATGTGTTATTTTTATTTGTTTTTATGATTCTGCTTATACTACGAAAATAGCAGAATTGATTTAAACCAAGAATTGATGTTTGGTACCTACATTAATTTTATATTATTTTTAATGATCGATGCAAGCATAAAAGTCATCGAGATGTAGCTTTCATTTTTGATAGAAATGCAGTGTTTTGACTATTCAATACTCTATGGATTTTTCCATACAACCTATCTTTAGTGACATTTCTGCCCTGAAAAAATCTGGGTGTATAAACTGGTCTTCGCTCGGCACACGTGTCGCTATAAATGAGACAGACAGGCTGGCTATCTCTGCCACCATATCACGGACCAGTCAATGGATAGCTGATATTAATGCCTCACAGAGTGTGTCCGAAGAAGATTTTCATTTAAAACAAATCCATCAGCTACTAGATTAGTGGGAGCTGGGTTTGTACTGGAGAGCAAGAAAAGAAATATCATAAATAGGTACGGGAGGCTCAATAATCAAAATTGAACTAGTACCAAGCCAGTCACTGGGCGCTGTTGAGATATTATGAAGGAGAGATCGGAGCAACCTATGACATGTCCGGGAGTGTAATGAAGATATCTCCAAACCTAAACTGAAATCGTGTATAAGAAGTGGCCTTCTTTTGACGCATACAGAGAAATGAGGTAAGTCGAACCTGCACGTCATATTTAAGCAAACTGACTTCATTTAATTTAGGGATGATACTCACAATTTGTGGTTACCTGGTAAAACAACAATTTCTAAAATTGGCTTGTGACACTCATAGCATGTATTCATCAAAGCAGGCTATTTCAAATTGTTTAATCAAATCTGTTTGAGATGATGTTTAAGATAATAATATTTAATTATTGCACTAACAAAAAGTGCTAATTAACAATACACTATTATTAAATGTGAAACTCAGTGATAAAAAGCTAGCATTTTCTATTAAAGACTGGATATACATTGAGGTATCAAAATACAATTTTATTTTCTGTTTCTGATTTACTTTACAAAATATGCTGTCAACTTCATTTTATTTCTCATTATCTCTATTACATTTGGAATTCTCTCCTGTACTTAGATAGTGACCATACTAACTATTCATAATAATAAATGATACAGGTCCATGCTATTTTTGGAGTTCCAACAATATACATAGTTATCTCAGCTGTGGTTTCATATCTCTGTATGCCAGTTTGCGCTTTTGTTAGTTTGTTTCTGCTTTAATACCATTTTTCAAATTGTGTGAACATACTTTCTTTCAGATATAACTCAATGGTGTGAGATGAGATGATGTGATAACTTTACTACCAGTCTAAGACTGTTTAACCAGTCAGATGAGATGATGATAACTTTAATGCCACGAAGTCTAAGACTGTTTAACTGTAGCCAGATGAGATGATGATAACTTTACTACCAGTCTAAGACTGCTTGAACTGTAGTCAGATGAGATGATGTGATAACTTTAATACTGGAGGCTCCAAGACTGTTTAACTGCAGTCAGATGAGAGATGATGATAACTTACTACCAGTCTTAAGACTATTTAACTGTAGACAGAGAGATGATCATATGTCTTTATCCTAAGGCTTCAAACTGCCTAATCTGATGACAGCCAGCAGGAAAATCATGCCAGTTCATTTATCTATTGACACATTCTGTCTGGATGACTATTTCCAGATTGATGAAGGTGCAAGAATTTCATCCCAAATTGAGCAAAGAAGAATCCAGAAAGAAAAGTATGTTTTTATGCTGGCTCATTTGTTTATTTAGATATTTCACTGTTTGTATGCTACAAAACATCTTTATAACTTTCAATCAATCATGCCATGGCATGTCGCAGGTGATCATGTCTCCCGCCAAACCTTTCCCTGGTGTAGCTTATCAGTTCTGACAAGTGATCCTTGTTGATACACTTTAGATTCATCCACCATCTTTTTATACCATCATTAAAAATAAGGTAGTTAGGATTTTGAACTTGCTACCAATGGCACAATGCATGGATGATGACAGCCACCTTACTTTCTGTGTTTCTGGCACCTAAACTGAAATTGGATCATCCGACACATGCTGCATTCAGACAACATCATAATCCCACTGTGATTTTATCCTGAACCATGCCCACGGAACAAGTGCGTGTAAAGCAGGCTAGTTATCGGCCCGGTTCATCTTACAGTAATGAATAATATTCGCCAAAATATATCAGCTAGTGGGATATACTCTGATAAATACATTTGTATATCTTAAACTTGTGAATTGATATTTATCATCAAGTTCATGATACATTTAGCACTGTAATAAATGTATTTAATAACTTTAATGATCTTCAATCGATAATTGTTTCAATCTGTACAACTTATCAATTGTTAACTGTTTGTTCTGCAAAATATTATTTTGGCTTATTCTCAGAAATTCAGATTACTGACAGTTTCTGTATTTTAATTTTATGTCTTCAATTCATGTTTTTATATATTAATTTTTTTCAGAATTAAAGAAAAACAATTGATTTAACTTTAAAATAAATCATTGTCATTTCTGTAAGTTGAATGACTTGAAAGAACAACTGAAAGCCCTGGAGAACAGTTCCAGAATAGATGGAGAATCTGATTCAGATATAATTGTTGTGCATAGCACAACAATTATTGTTACTTCTTAACTATTTCCAATGTGGAATATGGAGTCTTATTGTTCCTAAAGTTTTTGAAGGGAACAGCTAGCAAAAATCCGGAAACACAAGACTGTATTCCACATTGGCGAAGTACCATAAAGAGCTTTCCTTCCTACAATCACGACCATCAAAGACAATCAAAGTAGATACCGCTGTCAGAAGAACAACAAAAACAACGGTGGGCAGAAACATTTAAAGAAATACTAAAGAGACTGCAATTCAGAGATTGTTCTCAACCTAGATGAAGAAATCACCATGCCCACACTCAGAAGCCTCCCAAGCAGCCATCTCACACCGGAAGAGTTGAATCGCCATTAAAAAAATTGAGAAACAACAAAGGTTATGATGATAACATCTCGAGAAATGCTCAAAGCAGCAGATGATAACAACTTACACATATATACTCCAACTGATAAATGAAATTTACAAATGAATCCCCACCACAACAGTGGAAAGATATAAGATATTTTAAATTACCTAAAAAGGAGATTTGTCTGATTGTAAATAACTGGCGGATCACCCTACTGTCAGTGCCAGGAAAACTTTTGCATGTTACCTCGAGAGATCAGCTAGTCTATAGGACGAAAAGCCAAGAGAAGAACAAGCAGGGCCGACCAAAACGCACAGTATAGATCACATCTTCACACCAAGAGTAATCATTGAAGATTCAGAGAATTTCAATCGTAATTTTAATCAATCTTGTTGATTTTCAGAAAGCGCTGATGCATTCACCATTCCCACGCTTGGAAACTACTAAAAAATTACTACTTTTACTAAATTCATCACTAACATAAATTCTTCTACAGTGAATCACATTGCAGTGTAAGAACAGATTTCGTAACTTGATTGGTTCCTAGTGGAACAGGAGTAAACAAGGCTGCGTCTATCGCTAATGCTCTTTGGAATAGTAATTGACTGGTTATGCGAAATGCACAAATAACGAAATATAAGTATCAAATGTTGATAAATTTTACGGATTTATATAGCCTTTGAGTTCATCACACCAAGATATTCTAAATGAAAACAAACCTTCTTCAAAATATCTCAGACAAATTGGTCTCCAATCAATACCACAAACAAAAATTGTTGACCTTACCAGCAGTCCAGAAAATATCCAACTAAAAAACTACACTCTTGAAAAGTCAAAGTTTTACATATCTAGGAGATGATATCTACGGGATACAGCGCCTCAGAAATTCCACACAGAATCGCATTGAGCATCAAGTGGCTTTTAATAAATTGTCAAATATATGGAAGTCCAATTCACTCAGCAAGCACTAAATTAAAGATTCAACCTTGTGTGATTCCAGCATTAACTTATGATGTGCGTAGAGTTGGAAAAGCAAAAGTTCTAGAAAAAGAAAAATTAGGATAATTTTGAGAATGAATGTCTTAGAAGAACACTGGAACTCAAATGGTCAGATTTTCAGACCTAATACACAATAAGACAAGAGACTAAGCAAGAAAATGTGTATCAAATCTTTATAAGAAAGGCCACTGGAACTACATCGCCACACACTTAGAATGGATGAGAGAAGACTCTTACCAATCCTCATATGGACACCAGAGGGAAGGCAAAACGGGAAGACTAAGAGAGATTCATGAGGAACCATCATCAGAGAAGGCTCAACGATGGGGCCTAGTAAACATTGAAGACTCACAACAGATAGCAACGAACTGTGGAGACATGGAGAGCTATGACTCAGGTGCACCCACAGGCCCAAGAGAAAAGACTAACTAACCATCTTGAGACAATCAGGTCAATTCTCAGCTACTATTGATCTAGCAGGAGCTGACTGTCAATTTATTGGCATTATGATACATATGATTTGAATGGACTAGTATTTAACAGCCCAGCCAATGAAAGTCTGATTTATTCCTAGTGTGTTTAGGTAGCTACTTTGTAAGCTACCCGCTAAGTTTTGAATCAAGCGTGGAGAAATCTATGATTTACTTTTGAATATTTTCTGTGACTATTCAATCAAGTATTATGCTGAGCTGGATGATGAGTAGGATGTAGAGTGGTTTGATTGAAGTGGAACTGATAAGTTCTGATAATGATATTAGCAAAAGTGAGGAAGAAAGAATATGCTAAATTTCATGATCAAGGATCCAGACAGCAAAACATTTATGTGAGTAAATGTCATATTTATTTCTTCCTGTTTACAATAATCTCATATAATTGTCACAAAATATGAACAAATGAACTTGAAAGATCTTATAGAATAATACTTTATTATATTCTCTCTAATAATATATATACTTTCATATATATTTGAAGTTGTAATATTTCTTCACAGAATTATCAAACATGTCACTGTAGTCATTATCATTTTCAAAAGAAATGATCTGTCTTCTTCAGAGGAAAAGTTTCACTTTTGCTCCATCCTAAATGGGTTAAACAACTTTTTTGTTAAGGACATAGATCACAGATTAATTCACTAATGATTATTCTTCTATGATGACATCCGCAGTTCATCCTAGCTGACAGCCCTGTAAAGGCTTGACTTTGCCACTCCCCTGTAGTTGATCTGGACACAGCCATCCAGATGAATAAGTTGTATATCCTCATTCCTACGCTTGCTACCTTGCTCCGTTTTACTATCTGGGCACCTTACTGATGAGGCACCTGTACTTGGACGGATGGTGTTGTGTTTTTATCTTGAGTCCTATCTGATATTATGATTTCCTAATGATGTGGTTGCAAGATGTCAGGATTAGGTTTGCTAACTGAGGTTTTCTCCTGTGTTGTTAGAGTTAACAGTAATGTCACTGCTTTGATGTTTTTATCATTTGATATATAATGAGTATTTTATTTATGAAACCATATTTCACAGAAAGTTTAATAATACCTCTACCCATCCTGACATTCAAAATGAAGATGTAATGAGAGAATTTTCACCAACTATAAGGAAGATTTAATGAGAGAATTTCAACCAACTTATATGAAGATTTAATTATATAATTTCAAATTAACTTATAAGGAAGATTTAATTTATAGAATTTCACCAACTTATAAGGAAGATTGAATAGAGAATTTCACCAACTTATAAGGAAGATTTAATGAGAGAATTTCAACAACTTATAAGGAAAGATTTAATGAGAGAATTTCACCAACTTATAATTAAGATTTAATGAGAGAATTTCACCAACTTATAAGGAAGATTTAATGAGAGAATTTCACCAACTTATAATAAAGATTTAATGAGAGAATTTCTACCAACTTATATGAAAGATTTAATGAGAGAATTCTCACCAACTTATAAGGAAGATTTAATGAGAAGAATTTCTATTCAATCTGTATAAGGAAAGATTTAAAGGAGTAGATCTCTTCATCAACTTATAATGAAGATTTACCGAGAGAATTTCTACCAACTTATAAGGGAAGATTTTAATGAGAGAATTTCATCAATTTATATGAAGATTTAATGAGAGGAATTTCTACTAAATTTTATAAGGAAGATTTAATGAGAGAATTTCACTCAACTTATATGGAAGATTTAATGAGAGAATTTAACCAACCTATATGGAAGATTTAATGGAGAGAATTTCACCAACTTATATGAAGATTTAATGAAAGAATTTAACTTTTTATTCTTTTTGTCTTTAAAAATAAGTACAATTTGACATTTTCAGAAAAGTGGGAAAGAAATTAAACGATGATCTGAGAAAATGTGAGTCACCAAACGGACTACCAATAGTCATCAGGAGAACGGGCTACATCGTGGAACCAGCATGAGGTAAAACAGATCAAACTTGCTGCAGATAAAGTGAACACATTTCAGAGGGAGAGGGGAATGTTGTGTGTCAAATATTATTGACCTAATTGTTTGAATATGAATATCAAATAGCCAAGTAAATCTACATAGATCCACTACCTACATTTCTTTTACCTCCTGTAGCAATGTCTATTACATTTTTCTGTAGCACTGTGTGTGTGTTATATTTTTCTGTAGCACTGTGTGTAATATATGTAGCAATGGGTTAATGTAAAACTATAAATTGCTCATGGTGGTGACTACCAGTAAGTTTTTGGGGTGTGTGGCTCTTTCAAGACACAAGGTCACACTGTTGGATATCTAAGAGAGAACACCATATCTGAAATCCTTTATCCCATTCTTCATAATTAAAAATGTCAAGTACGCTATAATTTATATATGCATATTACTATGTGCATCCTATTTCCTCCTGCATGGCAGCAATCCATCTTTTTTTGTTTTGGGATTCAGCCTTTGTGGATGAACTTCCTTCCTGGTTCATCTGGTCTGCTTTTGTATAAAAACTTTACCTTCCTAGGTGGACCCTTGAGCCCACATGTTTCATAGGCAAGTGGAATTTCATGGCACAACCAGAGCCCAGCCAGCCTGTGCTGTTGCTGGCATAGTTCCAGCCCGGCACCGCTGGGAGGTGGGGGCTGACTCTGTGGGTGGGACCGGGATGCTTCAGCAGGATACCACCTTCACATCTCGGAAGAAATCCATCTCGATCCTTACAAGCCAGGTACTTCTCTTACCTTCAGCTATCGAACTGAGCATTAGTACAGTGTTTTGTATAGGAATGTAGTTTACTGACACTGCATGTGCCTTGTACTCTTGCTTGGTAAAGGCAGAATGAATGTTAGGTTAGCCTGTTTTAATTTTTTCACTACTGACTTCATGTTTTGATATTTCTCCTTTGAGAACATATTCAACCAAGTTCACTTTCATTATCTGTTATCTCTAGTTCCAGGAAGACATGCTTGTGCTGTAATAGAACACTTTGATAATAAGGAGCAGACTCATTCAAAAAATCAGCCAGAATTGCTTATACCGCTCCCGAATTCTGGCCTGAATTCACAGCGCAGTCAACGCAGTTATGAGAAAAAATTCTCATGTTCTCTATTTCCTGAACTTATGTATGTGTCCCAATCATTTGAAAATAATTTTGATAGAATGTCTGTTTATGTTCTTTAAATCTTAAACAAGATTAACAAATGCAATTATCACAGCTCCTGGTTTGGATTTCATTGAAACATATTACCTCCATATTATACATTATATACAATTGTATCAGAATGCATCCTCTGTGCATAAAGTTTCTTGTTTGCAGACTGGAAAGCCATATTCTGTATATCTTAGGATGTCGTAACAACAGGCGCCAGAGACACTTAGAAGCTTGCACACACAACGTGTGATGAGGCAGCTGTCTGGCTTCGAGCCAACAAAAGCATCTTCGCCACACCATTCATGAGCCAAATGATAATACTGTAAGTTCTTCTTATTTGGTATCTTAGAATATGTGATTTTGTAATTTCAAGACAAAATGATAATTTCGGGTCTAAATGTTCGCTTTTATGTAGACGTTAGCACTTGTGCATCCATTAAGTTTTTCTACTTTTGTTAAGTTCTAATTTTGAAGCAAATATGAAAGTCTACATTTACTAGAGTTTATAACACTAAATCATGCTTCATACGGCGTGGGTAGCCATAGTGGGTAAAATACTGCGCACAAAGTCAACTTTTGTCTTTTAGACCGCTTATTAATATCATTAACTTAGCAATTTTGTCTCTGTGTACTACAGGCAGCAAATTCTATATTTCCTTTAGAATAGAGAGGTCTGTGGATTGTGGCACTAAATATTTTGGAGATTGCCCTTCTTGAGGGCAAGTTTCTAATCTCACAATCTTCTACTATTCTTTACAAGCTGTTTATTTTCCCCACTGTCTCTTGTTCCTTATGGTTTCAAGTCTGGAGCATGAGATCTCATGTCTTGTAATCTATATGTGCATGTATCTGGAGTCATATACGTATTTGATTTTTTTGAATCGTTTTTCATTTCAGTTATTATGTAGCAAGTTTTTTGTGTTATACTTTTATTTTTGCTTTTATTCTCAGATTTTCATTAGAAATGTTTGGAATGTCTCTGTATGTAGTCATCTATATGTTAGCATTTATGTGACAGAAGGGACATTGATTGCAGTAAGGTGTATCCACTGCGGCTGATTGTGAGACTACTTTCAGATATCATGTCATCTGATATATAAACTAGTTTCATACTGAAGAATAAGTAGTTGGGAATCAGCCATTGATTATATCCCAGCAGGATACAGTGAGTAGGTGGTTCAAGGCCTACTCAGCCCACCCTGCTCTGTCCAGTGACAGTAACACTGCTTAGCAGTTATGCTTCCAGTCACAGAGAAAGAGTATATGATAAACAAATCCCATCTGCTTGCCCTAAGGCCATCATTTGGGTTGTTGCTGGGAAATCATTTATACTTTTTTAATTAATAATAGTACCCAAGCAATTTTCTTTTTTGCCACTATCACCTGAACAAACTGGGACTGCATGCACTTTCTTCACTTTCAACAGCGCGATAAATACAACCTTTCTATTCTGGGTTATAACACAAATGAGTCACTTCTTGCCATTGTCAGCGGACTGCACACTGCAGAATGTCATATACGCTTTTGATAATATTTATTATTTAGCCGGGTATTCTGCATTCAGAATATTTTCGAGACTATCGTAGCCTTCTTGATATTTAATAAAGCACTGTTGCTTCAATATGCCCTCAAGCCTAGTCTTAGACACCATTTATTCCACAGCCTGCGGCCCAAAACCCGCTTGTTCTTCTCTACAGGTTGTATTCACTGTTTCTTTTTGACTCTGCTGGAGAATGATTTTGCAGAAAAAGTTTTGTCTTTACCACAATAGTGATCCTCTCCAATTGTTGCAAACTTTTGAGATCACCTTTTAGGAGGATCTAAATAATTATTCCATTCTTTCGATTGTTCCAGGCTGCTTCTTCCCATATTTTTTAAAACAGATCTTGCAACTGGCCAATTGCTGTTTAATCTGTCACTTTGACACCTGCATTTATATTTCCGCTGCTTATTGCTATCTATATTGCCTCTGATCTCAGCTGTATTTATCAATTTTACAAACTTGAAGGACTTCACAGTGCTTGCCACTTTATTTCTTATAACTGTCAGCTGAACAAACAATCTGTGCCTGTGTGTCGCCAGGTTCCAAGGTATAAAGAATAGTAACACTATGACCTTACACTATAGTGTCAGAAGAGGTGACTGCATTAGAGGCTTAGGAAGCAATTATGGGCAAAAAGCATCACAGAAATTGAATGTGCTGGTCACTTGTAGGCTTATACTGGCACACCATACAATCACCTAGCTCAGATCACATACACATCACAAAGAGTGGTTAACAAGGATCAATGTGGAGCTGCTCAAAGAAGAGGAGGAGGAACAAACTATCCAATATCTTATGGCACGCACATGTTTTTCTTTGTCTGTTGTGAAGAATGTTTATAAAATCATATAGTCCTTTGTCTTTTCTTGAACTCATAAACTCAAAGTCTTCACCGCCTCTAACTTGCTAATAACTTTCTGTTAGGTGAATGCTACCAACTCAGCAGATGCCAGACTGGCAGAGGCACATGTCAGCCTCAATGACCTACGATCATTTATATGTGTGAAGATGCAGATGATTCTGGATCTGTTCATGAGAAAGGCAAAATGAGCCTGCTGAGGGAAAACACTGTGAAAGCACCATCAGAACCAGCAAGTCTACCAGCCCAGACATCCTATCAGTTATTACAAGAAGTAGAAGGAAACAGCAAACAAATAAACAAACCATAGTTAAACATATAACAAATAAACAGATTGTACTTCAAACAGGTAACTAAGTAAACCTTGTGAGGGGGAATGAGAGGATGGATGGCATAGTTGGGAATAAACTCCTGGATAAAAATCTCCATTGCATTGTGGTCAAAGCATGCTGGTTGGTTACTAAACTGACGCCCATTGCACTGCACAAAGTTAAGTAGAAGACAAGACGATAGTAATCCGGTGACTACAAATCCTGGGAGGAGGGACCCTACATGACGGTTAGTGTGTGTATTCCAGTATTTCATCCATCTCCTAGTAAACTCTGTTTGATCTCAAACATATAAACTAGCCACCCGCTTGATCTCAAACATACAAACTTAGCCTGCAATACATGCCCAAACCACCTGGTGCTGCCTGTGCACATGTCCAAACGACAGATTTTGCCTGCAATACACCAACATACAGACCATGTCTGCAATACATGTCCAAACATATAGACTATGCCACCTGTGCAATACATGTCCAAACATACAGACTATGCCGCCTGTGCAATACATGACCAAACATATAGATTTTATTTGTGTGTAATATTATGACTAAACGATAGATTTTATTTTTTCCGTGCAATACATAACTAAATATATAGACTATGTCTGTGCAATACATGTCCAAACATTATAGACTATGCTGCCAGCAATACATGCCCAAAAATGATGACTACTCATTTGGATTTTTATCAGAAGGTTTCTATTTTCTTAACCTCTCTAGACTTCTATATTAATCTTTTAAGTTAATGGAGTTTTATTATTCTTCTATAAATTCATCTGTGACTCCTCCAGCACATCTCTAGACCCCAGCACATCTCTGGGACCTCCAGCACACCTTCAGACCTTCCAGATTTTCATCTCTGTGACCTAGACGAGCATCTCTGTGACCTCCAGATTTTCTCCTGCTCTTTTGTCATCATCCAAGATCTACTATGCCAGCATTGATGTATTAAAGAACTGAACTTTTTCGCCTGCTGACTAGCATATGCCACAGAGCATTTTTTGTGAACTTCTTCTCTGTCCATTTTTATTCTTATCTCTCTGTGTGACATTTTCCATTGTATGTTATCAGGACACCTAGGTATATGGGGCTACTCACTTGTTTTAATACCGTCCCTTCGCTATGCTGCCAGTTTTCAGAGTTATGTTTTAGATATAACCCATCGCCTCATCTTGTTACCATTTAACTGATTGACTCCTGTAAACCGCTGGGAGTGCCACTATTTATTTATTTTAGAATCCATCTTCAAGAAAATCTACGACCTGCAAAATGGTATATTACCTATAAAATATGTTAATAATTAAGCAAATGCAACTGAATTTATACATACGCCTAAATAAAAAGACATAAAATTTAACTCAACAGTTAATTTGCTTCAGATAGATTTGATTGATAGGACCATCATCATTACATCTTGCGTATAAATCTATGTGTGTCTGCATCTCTTCACAGGAAGATCTCTGCAGCAAACTTGTAGCACTGACAAGGTCCTCATGTAATTTAGAACATGGTGAAAAATATTTTGTAGAATTTTTGTTCTTTAAAAATCTTTCTAATGCATTTTGCCACGCAGCAAGATTTCCAGTCTGTTCTTCTCTCAATTTTGAACTGCCAAGGGCTCTTTACGTATAAATTTGGAAACTGGGACTCACATTTATCATTCAGATCTGATTAGACTAGGAACTTGATCTTACATACACTGGAGATCAGGGATCCTGAAAATATCCTGATGGCTTCACTTAGGAGTGGAATTGAGTACCTTTTTAGAATGAGAGGCACCTAACATCTACGACACAAAAACACTTTGCTCCACATCATCATCAATCATCACATTTTTCAATTTAAAAAAATATATATAATCTCAAATCTTGCAAACACATGATTTGTTACTGATGATCAATGTTTTTGTTGTTGCCAGGAGAAGGGTTTGGAGCGTGTACATGCAGAGCTTGTTTACTTGTCCTGAGTTCGCAGACAAGTGTTTCTCATGCTCAGTATAAGGTTCATCTAATTCCTGCTGGTTCCAGTGCTATCTGAAGAAATACGCTGCGACATCATGCGCAGATTGTCCTGAAATTACCAACTTTTACACACCAGATGTCCAGGTATAGTCCACAATTAAAACCAAGAAGTGAAAGTGTTATGTATGTTTTTGCTAGATTTGGTTCAGTGCTACCATAACAACAATGAATAGAAGAAGATTATACAAATCAAATTATTTGGTCATCATATTTGCTATTTAATTCCTAAGCTATAGCTGTGAGTGGTTAGAGCACTTGCTTCATAGCTGTGTGGTACCAGGACAAGATTTTCTGCTGAGTGGGATTTGTCAGGTGGTACGGTTCTCAGGTGAACACATCTCAGTTGAGTATCAGAGAAACACTGGAAGTAAATCGCCAGCGTGATGATCCAGTAACTTTAGAACATTGATATATTTCAAAGAATTGTTTATAAATTCTCACAAATCAGATTATAATATTTTAATAACATTTGTCAGAAAATCATCACATATCAAATTATTACTACAATCACATTTATCATAAAGAAGCAATGGTGAAGAGGAGAAGAAGGAGGTGCTAGAAATGATGCACAAACATCACATAATCTGAGACATTCCAAATAAACAAGCCAAAAAGATCCCACACATTTTTTAGCAGGGACAATACAGCAAAATGAAGAGCTGAAGTGAAATCTAACTGTATCATTGACTATTAATAAAGGTGGGGTGGATTAAGGCATGCATGTTGTTTTTCAGTAGACATGAATAGACAGTTCTCCAATGGACAGCAGATGGGAAAAGAAAATATGGATGTTCAAGAAATACAGAGAAACTCAAAAGAGAGTTTACAAAATCAGGGCCTGTCATGGGAAACAATAGAAAAGCACAAATAATTAAAACTTTGTGAAGTCTCAGTCAAAAACGGGATATAAGGATATAGATAGACAAGCAGATACAGATATTATTATTTGAACAAAATTAATAGTTGTAGGGAAAGCTCTCAATAAATCAAATTATTTGATAATATCTACTGAACTGCCAACATAACTCGTGACAGACAGACATGATAATATTTAGAGAATTAGTATTACACTGTAAGAACAAATGTTATTGTTTTGCTGTTACTAAAGCAATGACAATTCAGAAAGTGCTTATAAAATCATAGTTTTATAATTTTTATAAAGTATTTATTTGCAGCATCTCTTTCCATGCTTCTGTCAAGACAAACTCTTTTGTTTGAGGTAAGGAGTTTTAGTATGAATTAGATGATGCAGCAGTAGTGTAGTTACAGAACTCGCTTCAGCTAGTGGTCCGGTTCAATCCCACAGTAGGCATGGAATATTTTCTGCCTGTAGATGCTCAGGTTGACACTGTTCATTTGGATACTAGAAAAGCACTGGGAAGTAGTTATGCCAGCATGATGTTGGAAAGATCTCTCATTCCCATTGTGCTATATCAATGAAAATATGAGCTCAACAATCGTATCACCCTACATAGGTTGTGGTGGAGCAAGAAGAGTTAGTTATTGCGCAGAGCGCATAAATCCTGAAAATGGAATCAACAAGAGGAAAGGGCAGACCAAGAAAAGATGGGTTGGATGGAGCTGCAGATATCTTAAAAACTCCACAGACACCACACCATACTGCTTTGATCGAAGGTATTATCTCTGAAAACCGATCATCAGTTTAAATCCTGCCACACTAGTACGCAAAAAGCAGAGAAGGACGAAAGAAAGAAAGATAAAAGAGTTCTTTTTACTTTTCTCTCACTTATACCTGATACGCATTTCTTTCTTCAGTATTCCATTAAGCAGTCAGCATGTCAAATATGTCCTCAATGGAATTCATAGCACTAAAGTAAGTTTTAAAATATTTTTTCGCTTTAATTTGCATTTAATACAGTTTTTAAATATATCCTTATGAATTTGTAGCATCCAAGCAAGTTTGACAGAAAATTGTTGTCAGGTAAGATTACATTTGGTGAAATATGTTCGCTATGCACTTGTATTAGTGTTTAAGCATTGTTCAATTATTGCAAACACGAATTACAAAAGTAATTGTGCAGTTTTACAAAATTACAAAACAATGACAAAATACATAAATGCTTTCTCACTCAACAAGGTTTTTATCAAGCAAACGAATAAACTGAGCGACAAATTAAATGAAACACAAATGGATGACCAAATACAAACGATTTAAGGAAAATCTGGAATAAAATTAATAACGGTAAATAAATGTATACAAAATACAATATAAAAATCTAGAAATAGAAAGGAAAAGCAAATACAGAAACATCTAGTAAATACGCACTGCAATACATACAATAGAATATTCAATTATTCTAATTTGTGTGTAATCTGTGGAAAATGCAGTCTTATTAAGGAGCCATACAGAGGCAGTTTGCGAAAGATAGCCTATTGTTCTCATCAATGTTATTCTTGTTGTGTTTATTTACATTCAGTACGTGACTTTCACTTCTGCATTAGTTCAAGATTAACCAATTATAAATAAGTCTTAATGTGACTTGATCTATTACTAGTTTGTAAATAAATTTGAAATGTGTACCTTTTTTTACAAGTAAGGTCCAATTTCAACATGCATCGGCTCTGGACACGCACATGACGATGGAGCCATAGAAAGAAAAAATATAGACA
Source organism: Arion vulgaris (assembly GCA_020796225.1). Classification (NCBI taxonomy): domain Eukaryota; kingdom Metazoa; phylum Mollusca; class Gastropoda; order Stylommatophora; family Arionidae; genus Arion; species Arion vulgaris. The sequence continues at coordinate 56,863 of JADZMA010000033.1, read as the reverse complement.
CTGAAAATACTGGATATCTAACTGCCCAGATAGAAACCATTGGACTACAAATCAAAAATAAATATAAAACTGAACTGAAAAATGAACAAATATATTTAATTAACTCTTTTGTCCAGTAAGTCGCTAGTAGTGGCTGGGGGTATTTGTCTGATAAATGGTAGGTTTTTGTGGCACCGCTGCAATAGAAGCCCAGGGCTAACCCTTTAGCTGCTAAGGGTTTGTATAGATGTTTTTCCATTCACTGCTAAAGATGAATTAACAATCTGTTATCTCCACTGTGGGCCAATGACATGTTAACACGCTATACATTTCTACTGTCACCGCTATAGGCGCACTTCACGCTTAGACCTAGAAACAAAGAGTAGCTATTTTTAGCCCGGCCTTTGGAAAGTATGTAGCAGTGGAAAGGGTTGTCTGTTGGGATTTCAGCCACAATGCAAACATCATTATCGGCAGCAGTTTAATTAATCCAGAAGCATAGAGCTGCAGCTGTGATGCCTGCCTGCTACTAGACCTGCCTATTTCAAAGTGATAAGCATTGTTCTGTAGCTCCACTACATTCTATTTTTTAACCATTAATCTTCAAGGCTATGCACACATAAAAGTTGTTTACTTTCTAGACTCTCTCCTACCAGTTTCTCTTAGGCCCAGCACTGTTTCTCCACATCTCTTTTACGCATTCATGTCATCAAGTCTCACAGTTTATGAGTGACTCTTAGTGTCATGTTTGCAAGTTTAGTATTTACCACTTTGCTTGACCTTCCTACACATATCACTTCTGCTTGTTGAAAACTTACCAGGAGCATTAAGACTTCCAAATGATATCTCATGTAATTATAGCGGATACACAAGATATCTCATGTAATTGTTAAATGACACACAAGATATCAAGTATGTAATCATAAATGTGACACACAAGATATTCATGTAATCATAGCGACACACAAGATATCTCATGTAATCATGAAGGATACACAAGATATTCTATGTAATCATAGAAGGACACACAAGATACATTCATGTAATCATAGCGGACACACAAGATATCTCATGTAATTATAGCGACACACAAGATATCTCTATGTAATCATAGCGATACACAAGACACCATGTAATCAGATAAAGGATACACAAGATATCCTGCAATCATAGCGACACACAAGATATTCCTGTAATCATAGCGACAATACAATATATCCCAGCATATCAAGATGGAGCACATTTTTATCAATACAGTTGGTTGTTGGTTTTCATACATTTTTGGTTAGTTTTCATATATTCATTAATTTGTTTCTATGTTACTTCTTATTGGTAGAGATCCCCATGCCCTTGCTGGGACTTAATATTAATTTTGTGGAAAGAACAGGAACTGGGATTATAAACGAACATGAATATAACGCTTAATTATCTTAATACATCATTTTGTTTTATCTTGCGCTTAACACACACACACAAAAACCCAGTTATTTATTGTTTTCGAAAAATTATCAGAAAATGTGTTTGGAAAATGTCGCGTGGAGAAACTGTACGAAAGAGTCAAAATCTGTGAACATAGACCCTACAAAGCTTGTGTTTTCCTTACAGCAAATTCTTCTGGAGAATACATTATCAAGGTCTTATCGCTTTAGTGGAAGAGAAAGTAGCAAAATTACGAGAAGACAATGAGGAGTACTAGAAACAATCTGAAGAGCTTGCTTTACAATCAATAAATTAAGAGAAGAAAGGTAAATTAGTCTTTGTGAGTTTCTTATAGCAAGTTAGTTGTCTTTTTATTGTGCTGCTATGGGGATGTCTGATCAATGTTTTTGGTTAGCAAATATTTTTTTCTGGTGTTTGTAGGTTTTATTGAATATGTGTTTTTTAAATTAGTGTCTTTCTGTAATGTTTATGTGATGCAATAGATGCCTGTTAAAGGTATTTAGTATTTCTTTCTACTTGTGTTCTGAGATGCATGACAGCATTAAAATAAAAGTTAATTTTATTTGTTTTCTATGTGAAGCAATATTTGTGCTAATGTTACTTCTGTGTAATATATTAGAAAAAAATAAAAATAAGTCAAGAAATATATATTGACATTTATTCTGGTAAACTTTTTCAGAATTATAATCAAATTAATCTTGAAAGCACTGTCAGATAAGTGTACAACTTTAATGTTTTCTCTACAGAGAAATTTTATCAAACAAAAGATGAAGGTGTGCTTTCAGAAATCAGATTACAACAAAGGAACAAAGTATTAAATATACTGCTTCCAATATAACTTGTATTAAAGAATTTTTGTTTTTATGTGTTGCCTAACTTAAGGTAAAAATATGGTAATTTTGTATGAAAAGTATCATACTTTTTAGTTTCTTAACTAATTCAAAAGCCCAAAAGCAGCACTCTCAGTAGGTTAGACATTGTAGAATAAAAGCAGAAGCCTTCCATCCTAAATTAAATAGTTGAAAGCCTCAACAAGACCGTTATTATACATAATGGTGCACAGAACCTTCTGCATATCTTTGCAGCTCTATAACCAGAAAAAGTAACCTAAAGAAGGAACGCATGGATAGAGAAACAAGAGTAGGGACTGACATGAGGCACCATAAGTAAAAGGCAAATGTGGAGGATCACTTGTTGGGATGTCTTGTGTCAACTATCGGGTGCTATGAGCTGGTACTGCAGCTGAGACTTCTATCAGAAATATATGAAGAAATAGGATGATGGTCTCATTAATCAATCATGTCAATCTATGACATGACAGAGGATATAAAAGACATTCATGACCATCAGTTCCTTTATTTAGTTTATTGGTAATTAGCCTATTGTACTTCAGTGTACTTAGTGTATATATTGCAGATAAATAGCCTTGCACACAGTTGTCAGCTATGCATATTTTGAATCTTTCTACCTTGACAGGATCCAGCAAGTACAAAAGAAAAAGTCAACTTAGATGTGAAGAAAAGGCAGAAGCTTGAGCAACAGATATCAAAAATCATTATTTGAAAAGTTCAGAAATTTGCAGAAGATGAAAGCAATTTCTTCTAGTAAGTAGTATCTATTTAATAATCTTCAATGAACGCTATTAATATACAAACAAATTAACAGAAACTGTATTTTTCAAAGGTCAAAGCTTTAAAACGTTCATTCAGTCTAGTGAACACATATGAGAAGATAGAATTAAATTGAAATGTATAAATACATGTGTTCATATGCGCCAGGTGTATACACACCTCCCGCTGCTCTTTATGCCATGTAAAGCGAATAGTGCCTATATTCTTCATTACACCTGAATTAATGCTGATGGTTATGGATACTACACCCAGGTGTACTACACTCATGGGTACTGCACTTACAGGTACCACTCTTGGCGTACTACACTCAGTACCACACTCTTATGGGTACTGCACCTAATTAGTTATGTTTAGTTACGCATTATCAAATATCTTGTCCTGAGCAGAACTTTATTTAATGCCAGTGAATAGGTCCTTGGGAATTTCTCTCTCATAGACCAAATGTCATGTCTCTGCAGCCAGCCAGGATCAATCTAATAGTTACATCTGAATCCATCTTCCTTAGTCTTCCTTCTCCTGCCAGGATGCCTACTACATGGGTCTCACCCTTCTCGTCTCTTCACATGTCCAACCAAATACTCATTTTCTTATTTGTAGCATCAGTTTAAAAAAAGGGTTTGTGCCAAGGACTGACTCTACGGCACCGGTTTTACCTCATATGGCTCGGTCCCTCCAGCAGAAATGGCACGCCACCTGCCGAGTATTCGCACAAAGCACAAACCTCAGAGCTCCAGCAACAAATTTAGGGCCCGAAAACTGCACCTCGTGGAACAGAACGGCTCTCGAACTCCACGACCTTGACTCACAAGACAAAAGGCAATCACTTAGGCCACAGAGATCTCGTGGCAGCATCAGTTCTTTTTCTTGTTTTTGAGTTCTTTCTGACAGATCTATCTGCTCTTCTGGGTCCATGATAGTGCAGAGAACTCTTTCTGTAACACATATTCAAAAGCACATATAGATTTTCCACTGCCTTGTTAAAATGTCCATGTTTCACATCCATAGTTACTAAGAGTGTTATTTTACTGAAACACACCAAACAGTGAAATGTGTAAACATGGCCAAACAAAGAGTAGAGAAAGTTTGTTAGCGGAAGTTCTAAGATTCTAAAGATTGAAATACACAAGAATGCAATAAAGGATTTGAAGGCCTCAAGGTAATTATTGTATAACATTTTATATATATATCCAAGAATGTGCAATATTGGTATCACACTGAGAGAACGTTAGCTTAGATCAGATAGATGGATTCATGTACTCCTGGATAGGCTCACATTTGTTGGTGTTAAATTAATCAACAATTTCTTGGAAATTTTTCTACTGTTTAGGTGTTCTGATAAAAGTTGACTTTCTTTCAGATGAGACACTGAACTAAAAAAATCTTTGGGAAACCTATGTGCATTGACATTGGTTCTGCTCACAGAAAAATGTCAAGATTATTATATATGTGAAATTGATTAGGATCAGTGACTTGCAAGTATACTGTGAAAGTCAAAACAGAAATTTTTAGATGAACTGGATGAGGTACTGCACTGAGCACAGGATCAGAAAAATCATCATTTTGTCCCTGGCAATACAGGAGTCAGTGGGAGTAATGAACGAGGCTGATAGATTGTCTGGCATGCTAAGAATACTCTGAGATGTTGCAATGAAATGAAATGGCATTCTAATCACATTGGAGAGCATTTCTTCCAACAGAGGGAGTTTGTGACTGCATCCCTGAAGTCACTGACCAGAGGAGAGATGGTGCTGGTAGCCGTGACAGCCCTCTCTCCTTTTTTCTTCCCCTCTCCCATACCTGCCAAATATGCCCTAAAAATTGGAATTAATCAACATCAATGGCTGTCGGTCTGTTGGATCGGTTGAGAGGAGATCGAGCACCTGTGGTGCCTGGGCACGCAAGGGAAACAAAAGGTACCACTGTGACCTACAAGGCATGTTGTAAGAGGCGACTGATGGTGTGAACCAGGAAGTTGGGCCTAGCAACAAAAGACAGAAATCGGATGTTGCCTACTTAGTGAAGCATAATCAAGTACAACATACAATCAATCTTAGGCTCAGATCACATGTCAAATCACACTGAGTACAATAAGTGGTCACTTGGAGTGACCAAGAAGGAACACTTATGGACATGTCCAGAGGCAGGATGATAGTCCTCATATAACTGTTTATGGGAGAAAAAAGTGTATACAATAAAACTGAGAATTTAAATGATTGTTTCCATTCTGCATTTTTTGCATAACACGTAATCACAAAGTACTGTAGATTTAATAAAACAATGACAACACACAGCACCATTTGACTAAAAGCCTATATTGATATTTTTACAGATTAATGTCTCAGTTCTTATTGTGTTTTTCCTTGTAAAGCCTAAACATCATTATAAATTCACTTTTCTTTATCCTGGCCCAAAGCTGATCACATGAAAGACATCCTGGTCTGGAATGATCACGTGAAAGGCTTCTCATCAGAACTAAATCTCACAAACATAAATATGTCTTGATAAGTTTCATTTTTTGCACTTGTAGGTGCCATAAAAATAATACAATGTTTATCAGACTCACTACACTCTCTCATCACTCTCAAATACAAACTTCACCTTTATTATGATCTTTCTGTCACTCATACACAAATGCTCACTTAAATAAGTTTACAAGTTGTTAGAATATTTATTTTATTCTAATAGAAAGTAGCTGATGAACTGAAGGAACATACACAGTGTTAAGCTTCGCGCTAGAGAAAAGTTAGGGTAGAAGTAAAAGAGATTACTGAAGAAAATTGAATGGATCAGTTGGAAGAGGAACTACAAGGTGCAAGTTAGTCACATAATGTTTGAATACTGCTGCAAATTTTACACATGCCAAGTAGTTCTACACAAAATATCCTCGCTATGAAAAGTTCATGCTATATTTGGTCATTTTCTTCTTGTTAACAGATCGAGAAACAATCAGTGAACAAACATCTTGTGATGTGCTGTAATAGCAATCTCTCCACCTCATGTTGTAATAGTAGATTTATCATCTATAGTGCTAAAATCTGACCTCACAGTGTATCTCTTCCTGTTCCCCGCCAGGTTATTTTTTGCCCTTCTTTTGATCATTCTTCATCATTTTGATCATTCTTATTGTGATATATAAACAGCCTTTGCCAAGAACGCTAGAACGCTATGCCTGCTAAGCCCCTAAGAAGCAGGGACAAGCGCTGCCTTTTGAAATGTTCTCCGAGCCACATGTCACAGCCCAAACACTTTCCAGACATCGTGAGTACTCTTCTTTTAATGATCCATTTATCGCCATATATCTGGGCTTGACTCATGCAAGAGCCTTGTACTTTGTACCTTTTGACTAAGCGCAACGCATTTTTTGCATCTTATGTTGAGCACTTTAATGATCTTTTTAACGCTGTATATTTTGGCTGATCTGATGGGCTGAAGAGCATTTACTGCTTTTGCAAATTTTTCTGACTGGGTGTGGTCGCCCGTTTAGGAACATTAAAACCGCTCAGGACTAGTCAGTGACTGTTACTTGTTGGCTGCTTCTGTGTTTATTGCTCTTTAACAATCATTTTTGTCATATTTTGGCTTTTTATGATCTTGCTAAGAGTGTGTTCACACTATGCGCCCTTCTGACTATATGAGGTCGCTCCGGATTAGGAATATGCTAGGACACATACGCTTGTCGGCACTAGCAGCACCCTACTGTAGGTCATGTAATAGATCGGCCTCCTCAATGTTTGGACTTGACCACTTGTCAAACCATTACACTCTTGGCCTTACTTTCACCCCTGTGAGTTTATTCTGGAGTAGGAACATTCTCAGCCTTTTCGAGACGCTGTCACACTTGGCAATTTGCAGTTTAACCTGAATTTTCCCTGAGCCCGGGAAACACTGGACTGGGGCTGTACACAGATAATCTAGATGGGCATTTCAAATGGCGCTGTCAACGTAACTGAGAATTTTGCGCTTACCACTATCACCGCTCCAGTTTTTCTGTGGGTTGTTATTGCAAAAGTATTTTGCCTGGTCGTCCCAGAGGGACAGTTTCGTAGGCCCAGAATGCCACTTTAGGATTTGCACTTGGCCAACATTACCCAATAGATAGGTCCACGCTTGGCCTCTGATATGGAATTTACAGCAATCTTCCTGTGTCACATGATGTGTTAAAAATGTTTTCAGAGACATTTGCCCAGAGCTGGCAAATTGGTGCAACTGTTGACTTGTTACACATCGTTTATGGATTCTGCCACAGCTGGCAATCTTAGTGCTGCCATTTACTGGGAGGTATTCTGCCAGAACTATTTTGTAAATTTTTCGCTTGACATCGCCAGAGATGCGATTTTATTCAGTGTTTTGGACCTGTATTACGCTTCCATGTTTGTGCTACTACCACTACCTCGTAGCTCTCAATCCCTACCCGCTTAGCCAGACAGGATCCCTGTTTCAGGGTCACCACGGGATGTGGGAGGATCTGATCAGCCACTCACTAACCCGTGACATTGTCCTTGGCACCTTGACCCGATTTTTTTGTATATTGACTTTCTTTGTTTCTCCAAGTCCACTACATGGCAGTTCTTATGCTTTCCTCAAGAGTCCACTGCAAAGTTCTTTTTATGGTTTTTGTCGCCTCAAGCCAACATCCAGAGTCATTTTGGCACCATCCAGTGTACACGCGCTGCAACACGTGCTTATGTAATACAGACCCGCACGGTAGTCTTTTTCCAAAGCCACGCTCGCTGTTGAAGACAGTTTCACGGCGAGTCCCGCGTGAATATTATCTATGCCATTATCTCGCAAGCGGGTGCAACAAGGCCTATATTGGGGAAACTCAGCAGGAGACTCAGTGACCGATTCGCCCAACACTTGCGTGATATACGCCAATGCTCTGGTGACCCCTTGTAGCTACCCATTTCAATGATACTGGCCATTCAGGAGCTTGCTATGTCCAGGTCACAGCCATCCGATCATGTTCCTCTGATGATCGTAGTCGATTTGCTCTGGAGAATCGGTTGATTTCTTGTATGGTACTCATACCACGCGGGCTCAACGTATTACATTCTTTATGCTTCTAGTACTTTCTTCCAATGCTTTGTAATCTCTATGGGTATATGTTGAAGTATTATATTCTTATGCTTCTTAGTACTTTCTCTTCCCATGCTTTATAATCTATATGGGTATATGTTGCATGTATTCAAGTTATATATTTATTTTGATGTTTCATTGTTTTTTTCTATTTCTAGTTTTATGTGTGTTTTTGTGTTACATTTATTTCGTTATTCGCTTTTATTCCAGATTTTCCTTAGATACGTTGGTATTTGGTCGTCCATTTGTGTTTCATTTTAATTTGTCACTCCTGCTTTGTTCGCTTAACCAAACCCACTGTATACAGAGCCTTCTACAACAGAACATCGGGGAAGAAGGTAGAGGGAAGATCATGAAAAAGACGGTATGGGGAGAATCATGCCAAAAAGCAAAAATAACTATCATGACAAGCCACTAGATCGTCAGAAGACAAAAAGCAGAAAATCCCTGTACAGGGCAACAAATCTGGCGTAGGGACAATCCAAGAAGAAGAGAAGGCATTCACATTTTTACAATCACTCGTTTCCCCATTTCAGAGCCTGCCTGTTATGACCATGCACACTCGTGGCAATTTCGGCTGATTTCCGCGAAGTCTCGCTTCTTATTAGTAAGTGTACCCGTTTTCATTCGCCTCTCCATTACACTGACAAGCTGTATATTCACCGTTTATTTTCATATTACCAGAAACAGCTCCGGCACTTGAAGAGAGAAAGGAAATTAAAGGCTGGAAGAGTTTACTTGTTGAATCCAAAACGGCACATTACGTCGAAGATATATTACAAGCCAAGAGAAAATGGCTGAGACACTCAATCATTGCCGCAAGAGATTAACACAACTCAGCCATTCATGTTCGAACTGTTGCGAGGTCAGTTTGCCTGAGCCGGGTAAGTGTAAAGACCACTTATTGCATGAATCTTGTCTCTAATGTTCACATTGAATCGTCATTGCATGAATCTTGTCTCTAAACACCATCAAACACATGGTCTGTCTCTGTAAATGTCTACTTCGAATAGTCAATGTTTTAGTCTGTCTCTGCAATGCTCACACTGAATCAAACACAGTAATGGTCTGTCTCGGGCCGCTCACACTTCGAATCGTCACCAGACGACCTGTCTCAAATGTCCACACTTCGAATCAAACATTGCACGGTCTGCTCCCAACACACTTGAACATGAATCTTGTCTTCAACGTTCACATATTTTGAATTAAGTCATTGTAATAATCTTCGTCTTCTTAAATGTTCGAACGTCATTGCGGTTTTAATCTTGCTCAATGCGTCTACACTTGAATCGTCATTGCGCCTAATCTGAAACTAAATGTTCGATTTCGTTATTGCATGAATCTTGTCTCTGTTCACATTTGTATATGAATCAGTCATTTGAAATGAGAAATACACGAACTTCTTTGTGCTAGCAGTAGAGGCCGTATCAGTCGCCTTCTCTGGTTGACACGAGAGATGATGGGCATCTAAACATTGACAGCCGGGGAGTTTAGGATGGATAAAGAAAGAGCGTTCTTCTGATCTTCCAGCGGCCTGGTCAGTTGCGCAGATCATTGTACCGACGCAACTGAATTACACACAGCAAACAGGAACCGACGCTGAGGGCAGCAGAGCAGAGAGGCAGCCACCAGCCAAGCCACAGTGAACCAACTGTCTGCATACCTTCATATCTGCCGGAGAAAGTCTTCCCCGAAACGTTGTGATGTCAGTTCAATACAAAGGACGCAGTCAGGTGGTAGCTTGCCACGCCAGATAGCGAGTTCGGGATACGGCCAGGTTATTACCGATTACATTCATATCAACAGCACAGCGTAATAAAACATAGATTCACTTCAATAATAAATATTCTCAGATCTAATACAAATGTGTGACAGTTTACTGAAAGGCTCCGGTAGATAAGTTATCATCGAAGAATACATTGATGTTACGTTATCACATTTATTATATATATATATTTTGCCTTGAAATTTTGACTAGGTAGTGTATCAACAAATTCCTCGTGATGACGAGTCCTTCAAGAGCTTCATAGCTCTCATCAGAGTGCAGTGGGGAGCGTAGTTGCCACAGTTCTCTATATGACACCAGCACTGACAGCAGATGTGCTGATGAGATAATCAGGTAGATTGGATGCTCACACGCTGTTCATGTTACTTACAAACATGCATGACATCTATAACATATGTTTTCTTGAACAGCTGATAGAAATTTGCTTGTCAGCACAGTACATGTCGGCCAGGCCTGGGCCAGTGAAGCATAGAACCACCAGCCAGCCAGCACACGCATGTCGCAGCTATTTACCATGAGGCTGAGGCGGGGCTGTTACCCACACCATAAAAACACAGATGGCTGGCAGAACGAAAGTAAAATCCGGCTAACCGACATTGATCGCCGGCGATACCGCGAGTTTGAATGGTGCTGAAGATGTGATAAAATACAATTGTCGTTAGTACAGAGCGATCAGATTTCACATACCACGGGAGATCGCAGCATACCGGCAGATTACGCGAGAATACCTTCGCTGTTGATTAGCGAACATACACTGAAAGATATTTAGGCGGAATTGAGGCCACATTCGTCGGCTAAAAACCGCTTGTAAACCCGAGACCCAGCCGACTACCCAGCTTCAGGTCCACAGTGTCCGACTGCATGGATAAATTACGCGCATAAAAGACACGCTGAAAAAAGACTATAGCAGCCTGGCGGGTTGCTTTGTTATCATAAAATATATATTTACCAGATTTCCTTTCACCAGTTTTCATGAGATTTACAGCAGAATTTTTGCGCCATACTAGGCCACCAGTTGGGTACACAGAGAAAGATTTGAAAGTGAAACACGTGTCATAGTCAAAGTGTTTAGGACAACATCATTTCATTGTCATACTTTCTTATTATTTTGCATGACAAGCTGTGTATTCCTTAATATATTGTGTATTCCCATTATAAGAAAATGTAAAATAAATTGTTGTTCGCATGATGTTAAAGGAAAACTACTGTCTTGTTTGCTGATGCTTATTTTTTATCTCACTAAATATATATATATATATATATATTCTCTTCACAAATGGTGCAATTCATGTTTCTCCTTTTCAATGCATTTTCAAAGATGTAGTAAATTGACTGAAATATATATTTGAACACCATTCAATCATACTGCAGAAAGCACATAAAGAGCTGAGTCGATCATGCTGACATAATATTTCATACTTCTTTCAAGAATAGTCGTGCTCCATGATTTCAGAGTTTGATATTCTTCAATTTTTGCATCTTGGCATATAGACAATCAGTTTTATAACGAAGATTGTATGAAGCACACTGATTTAAGCGAAGAATCCGTTCTTCTTCTCACTTCAAGATCAGAGTACTGTGAGGTTCTCAATATCATAACATCATTGCTCTCTAGATTGTCTAAGTTGAAATAACACTGCTTCCTCTACCCAGCTTACATTTTCAGTGCCAGAATAATAAGATTTCTAGAACACTTTTGTGTGGACAGCTGTTTTTATTCATTGCAGTCGAGTAGCATTGCTGAGGGTGCATTGTCAGACAGGTCTAGAGTCGAATATTTAATCTATTTCACGAGTACAGTACTGATAAAAGGTATTCTTTTTTCCTTCGATGTTCATTTTCTAAACGTCCTCTCTGATAGCTTGTGTAGATATCATCTTCGTCCAGACGTTTACAATCATCGTGTTTGAGTTTCAATATCATAATGTTGAAGAAGATTGTGTTATGCCTTAGTGTTAGCCAGATTGTTTGCAATTCAGATTGGTGCCATACTTGATTTGCTTTACAGATCATGTTGATCTTCAGGTGTCTTCAAAGACTGACAAATTCAATAATTTACTAATATAAACACACTAAAATCTCTAATTCAGATAATAATGTGAACACACTGTGTTTCAGCTCAGATTAGTAATGAACAAGCCTTCTAGCTCAGACAGTAATGTGAACACACCAAAAATGACCAGACAGCACGTGAACACTAGCAGCCTTGGCTCAGACAGTACTTGAACACACTGCTTCCTAGCCAGATTACTGAACATACTGTTTCAGCTCAGATTAGTACGTGAACACACTGTCGAAGCCACATTGGTAATTGAACACACTGTGCTCCCAGTTCAGACCAGTACTTGAACACGCCAGTTCCTAGCTCAGATTAGTAATGCGAACACACAAGTTCTAGTTCAGATTAGTAATTTGAACACACTAAAGTGTTCTAGCTCAGATTAGTAATGGAACACGCCAGTCTGAGTTCAGACAGTTTTTTCTTTTCTTCGCCGTCCATTCCCGAAACTGATTTTTGTGTAGGTCCGCTTTCCAATTTCATACGAGAAGGCACATTGCAAATTACCAGCATTGAGCAGCCGCAGTTAATGTACCGCAATTGGTATTCTCGCCACAGGCGCAGATTTTCCACTTCAGAGGTACTGTTATCGCCCCGAGACCAGGGACTCGAACAGCCGATGCAATAACTCAGTTATTTAGGCGTTCACGTTAGCAGGCAGAGCACATCAACCATTTGTGGTAGTTCGCTTCAGATTAGTAATTTGAACACACCAAAGTTCTAGTTCACACAGTAATGACGCACTGCCGCTTTTTCATTTAGAATGGACTCCAAAGAATTTAGATCTGTTGCAATGTTCTCGACTGCTGATAGCTTACGAAAAATCTTCTTTGACTTATTTATTTTATTAGGAATCCATGTTTCATCTGTTGTAATGTTCAGGTTATAATACCAGCATCTGTTTTCAGTCGCTGATGCAGAATCAACCAGACTAGAGAACAAGAGATAACAAAGTCATTGCCAAGTAATTGAGGAGTTCTTGCGAGGTTTCTTGCACGTCGCCTCGTCAGTAGAAATGCAGCTATATTGTCACAGCACGAACCTCAGAAATCAATTGCATAAGCGCTTCCAGATTAAACTGGTCAGCCTCAGATACAATAATTAAACATTTCACATAGAATCCCATGAAGGGAAGCAATAACATGCTGATCACAAGCATTGCTGCAGTTGTCATGTATTGAATACTAGCGCATGCCAGTGCCATTGTCGCCAGCCTCGGCACATCTTCAGATGAGAATTTCAAATGATGGTTTCGCAGAAACCAAACACCATTAGTAGCAACATATTGTAGGCTTCGCACGCCAGATCACCTTCATAGGCCTGCAAGTACAGCTTCCATGCCACCTGTACACCTTCCATGGAGTTGAGATTTCTTTTCAGTGTTCATTTCAGGTTTGCACTCTTCCTTTCTGAAACTCCTGCCTTCGGTGCCTTGGTTCTTGATGCCTTTCGAAGATATGCATACATATCTTCATCTTTTCCTTCTTATAATAAGCTGCCATTATAGAGCGATCAGAGATATTTCTTTCTGATTTCATCATTTCATTGTTATCGTTAGGATTTGCGCAGTGTTATTCTACGATATAATAAGATAAATTTCGGTCCATGGTAGTCCGTAGTTAGTTGCACAGACATCTTGAAGCTTCAAAGATAGGTTTGTCAAGAGACAATATTGAAGATATGGACAATATTTCAATCAAATGAAAGGAGCGATACAAGAGATAACATTGAAGGTAGCTGACAATAGTTTCAAACAAATGAAAGGAAGGATACAAGCAGACAACATTGAAGGTATTGATAATACTAAGCAAATGAAAGAAGGTACAAGAGTACGTTTATTGATATTGACAATATTTCAAGAAGGATACAAGAGACGGATTGAAGATAGCTGACACATTACTAATGGAAGACATTGACACACTAAGCAATGAAAGAGGACAAGAGCAACATTGAAGATAGCCGACAATACTCGCCAATTGAGAGGCAGCATGGTGCTTCTCACCACTGCTGTGCGGCGCTGACACCCGTGCGGGAGTGACGATATTCCAGAGGTCAGCGTGACTGAGTTCTCTACCATTGAGACGGATGATATAATTGTGTCTGTTCCACGAATCTAAATGACACTATTTAATTATGAATTTTGCTTATTAAATTATTTTATATATTGGGACATATTTTGCTTGAAGTTGTCTGTTGTGTATTAACTTCATTAAATAAAAATAGTAAATATTGCATTAATAATATTTATCATATTTTTACTTTTTACAGCTGTTTGAATATGACAAAATATGATCAGCTCATGCCTAAATAGTCCATTGAAAGAAGGAAGTCACTGAGGGAATATAATGTTCTGTAGACGCTTGTTATCACCATTAATACTGGCGAACAGAATTTCACCGCACATATTCCGTAGCGGTTGGCAGCCTTCATCATCAATAAATGTTGGTTCACTTTACTCTTCGCACAAGTGCCATGTCAAGAAGATCCTTCCGCCAGCGTCAGATAAATGGAACATATATAGAACAAAACAACAGCTTGCGACATGCAGATAGCCACTACATTGGGCATGGAAGAAGAGAATATCTGAATGCTCCGAGAAATACGATGCTCAATTCATTTACGCTACGGCATTCATATTGTAGCTTAGTGTCATTTTTTTTCCATTCAGAGCACTTGAGCTTTCAGCTTCGTCAAAAGTTACGGACACATCGTACTCTTCAGTTCATCGAAGTCCACAAACAGCCTCATAAATTCGAGAGCCTGCGGTTTCGCCAAACCGTGAATTGAACTCGCCACTCACAGAGATCTGTCACCGCCGCCCAACACGCCACGGTCATGACAAGGGGTGTTGTACTTAGTGTCATATAAGCTTGCGATGTCATACCATACAAATTTGGATATCTGAGCCAGAAGAAACAAGGTAAAATACTGATGCATTAAAATTAGAGGAATACTGTGTTTTTCTGCACATCTATTGTTCAAAATGACAAATTATCTATTCTGAAGACGTGAAACAAGACTTTCAAATTCAGAACATCTGTTACAAATGGTGGTTGCAGCACCTTATTGTTTTAGATACCTGCTCAGAGCCAATACATTTAAAAATAGTGTTTGACCAGTGAAATGTAACATATAAACAGCTTCTAAATGCATAAATATATAGAAATTAATTATTGTAAAGGTGAATGCTTTGTGAAGAGGAGGGTTTACAGGCAGGAAATGTCAACATATTTTGTTAAGGTGTTTTATTATTTAGAAAGAATATATGAAAGCCTCTCTATCAGCATGTATTACACACAGAGACAGTGAAAGTTTTGCATTATATAAGAGATAAATATTGAAATATAGACACATTTTCAGTTTAACGAAAGGGATGAAAGAGCAATAAAAAGATGTATAATAAATATCTGCTGATTAGCCTGAAAACATTAGTAATCTATAGTACCAAGGCTTGGGTAAAGGATTGACATGGTGGTCTTCATGGCTTGGGAGAAAACTGAGGAATAATGCACTTTGGGAATTCAGAGAAAAGAAAACCAGTTCAAAAGATGGGATACAGAATGTGATAGATACACAAAGAGAGGTGGCAGGATATTGGCTCATGATAGAAATTTCCAAGGACTTCAGTTATGTTGGCAAAAGTTCTGCGCATAACAGTTACTAGATGATGATGATAATGATCAATCACAGCAAATACCTTCTGTAGTTCAAGAAATGGAAATGATTTATAATGTTCTTTATTTATGCCAATAAATTTATATACAGTTTGCATACGTCATTGTGATCTGCAATTTTCATCACCTTATAAGCACACGGCCTCGCCATTGCAAACACGGGCTGTACGATACCGGGATTTTACAGCCTTGATACTGCGAGAGCCGAGGTCTTGTAGCCTTATAGTAAGATTGCATGCTATTGCCACATGAGCTGTAATATGCTGAATTTTTTCATATAGTAAGCAAGATTTGAGTCAGTTATATTTAATATTTTTTAAACTGAATATATGTGATGCTTGTAACATGATGCCAGCATATAGAAAATGCTATTTTGAACACATAAAGACATGAAGAACTGAAGACAGTTAGCTTCTGAGGAGACTCATGCAGCATAGAGCCAAGATGGGATAGACCCATTTGAATATTATCCGATTCATAAGCATTCAGAGGCATGTTAAAAGCGACATGGTTCGTTTTCAGACAATATTGACGATAATGACGACGCATCGAAAGCTAATAACTATTAACAGCACAGCCTTTGTGGTGAGCACTTATAAATAGCCTCAACACTAAGCCTATGTTCAAGTACTCATTTAAGATCGAGAATTGACCGAGTCTTCAAAGAATAATGTTCATTTGTGCGCAATGAGAATCATTTTTCGAATTCACTACTTCTAATAACATGAATGAAGTAGTGCTATATTATTTCAATAACATTTAATGAAGTAGTACATATTACTTAAGATATTTTAGAAGTGTTATATTACTTAATAACATGAATGAAGTAGTGTTATATTGCTCTTTTTTAGTCAAACACACTGTTGTTGGAAGAAGAACCATGGTGGTGCTTTTCACCATGTTGCTCTAGTGGCTTGCGATAAATATTTTTTTTTCTCTGCAATCTATTCATTATCCATCTTTTTCCTGTCTTCTTCCGAAGATGCCTTCCCCGATGTCTTCGTGCCATAGGAGCACTCTGTTTATTGAAGATTGCCGCATTGTTATGTGACGAACCGCTTCATTCGTCCTCTCATCGTACCCATGGCAATTTGTCTCATCTTCTTTCATATGATCATGTTGAGTTTGCAGCATAATCAAGTAGTGTTAAGGAAATCAATAGCTGCATGTGAGCAGGCAGAGGATCAAGGAAGGGTGGTCATAAAACAGAACCATAGCTCAGTGCTTGAATAGCTGTGAACATCAAACCCAGATTCATCATGCTTAGCCATATAGTCACTCAGAAATACACAAAATTAGTCTTTTGCTCAGTATAGATTCTTCCAAATTTGTACATATAAATATTTTTGTGTAGATATATATGTAAGAAGAAAATTATATAGAAGTCTGAATTTTCGTTTTAAAAATCCTTTGTTTGATAGAGACTTTTTTATTTGAAACGTAGTTGTATATTGTCTTTGTACTTGTCAAACTAGGATTACTTTGTTTTTATGTGTTTCGTCTATAGATGAGCAAGTACCCTATCATTTATAGACTGTCCAATAATATTTCTCCATGGAACTTTATGTTGACCTTGTGATGTAAACATCTCGTTCATTCCTTCCAGTGATTAGCCAGGATTAGCAGACCCGAGGCCCCATGTGCTGGCTGGGCAGCATATGACCTGCGCTGTAATTGTACAATTTGGTTTATTCTGAAGTTTTGCATATCATATTTGACTTCAAGGTTGTATACTATCATATGTACCCGCCTGAGTGATTACAGAGGCCCAAATTTGGGATGTAAGGAATAGAACCACTGTTACCTGCCAGCATGTCGTAAGAGGCGATTAAGGAGGTTTGGCTGAAATTGGATGCATGTGTCCTGAAACGTGTAGAAGTCTGTGTTTAGGGCCTACCAAACCAATGTACAATGTATACACGTTCTTGGTAAAGATCAAGCATATCACATAGGGTGATTAAAATGGTCGTAAAGAATGAACGCAAAGAAGAGTTATATAGTTGAGCAATTTGCAGGTCAGATGTTCCATTTGATCTAACCATCTTCTCTCTACCACTAAGACGACACTGTCTGGCATGTCCAAACTTAACGCCTACAAAAAATAGGGAATTGTAAGTTGCATGAAATTTAAGCATTGTATAATAAAATCAGTTAACCACAGATATTTCATCATTTAGTGTATATTTTAATCATTTAAACATTTTATGAAGATACATCATTCAATGTAAAAT
This sequence comes from Arion vulgaris, assembly GCA_020796225.1. NCBI lineage: Eukaryota > Metazoa > Mollusca > Gastropoda > Stylommatophora > Arionidae > Arion > Arion vulgaris. The sequence continues at coordinate 38,987 of JADZMA010000033.1, read as the reverse complement.
TATTCTTGCAAGACAAGCCTAGAACTCTCAAGTAAATATGAACTAAGACAAGTTCATAACCAAATTTAAAAAAATACTGTACCACACACATACTTCAATAATGCCAGTACAGGAAAGAAATGATGGTAGTGGTACTTGCACATGTAGAATCTTGCCAAGAAGGTGCAGTTTTCAAGCTCTCCGCCTGCACAGCACATACAAATTTACTGGTGATACTTTAGCCTTAGCTTTCGGTCAGGAGAAGATGGTTAGAATCAAATGGAACATCTGACTCTACTAAATTGCTCATATATAACTTCTTCTTTATGCTCATTCTTACTTGACCAATTTTAATCACCCTATGTGATATGCTTGATCTTTACCAAGAATCGTGTATACATGTATATTGGTTTGGTAGGCCCCTAAACACAGACTTCTACACTTTTAGACACATGCATCCAATTTCAGCCAAACCTCCTTAATCGCCTCTTACGACATGCTGGCAGGTAACAGTGGTTCTATTCCTTACATCCCAAATTTGGGCTCTGTAATCACTGGCGGTGCATATATGATAGCATACAGCCTGAGAAGTCAAATATGATATGCAAAACTTCAGAATAAACCAAATTGTACAGTACAGCGCAGGTTTCAAAGCGTCCCACGGCCAACATAGAGGCCTCAGGTCTACTAATCTAACTAATCACTGGAAGAATGAACGAAGATGTTTACATCTGCAGGTCAACATAAAGTTCCGCATGGAGAAAATATTGGACAGTCTATAAATGATAGGGTACTTGCTCATCTATAGACGAAACACATAAAAACAAAGTAATCTAGTTTGACAAAGTACAAAGACAATACAGCTGATGCTTCAAATAAAAAAGTCTCTAATGTAAACAAAGGATTTTTTTTTAAAACGAAGAAATTCAGACTTCCCTATAAGACAAGAAGATACAAATATTACAAGGCTATGCTTCATCTACACACAAAAAATGACATATCTATTTTGTAAATTTTACAAGAGAATGTATACTTGAATCAAAGATAATTTTGTGTATTTCGAAATTGATATACTGAAATAACAATGAAATCTGTTGGTTTGATGTTCACAAAACTGTTCACATATTGAATTAAATACTGAAATATGGTCTTGTTTTTGTATAATAAGCATGGTCTATCCATTGACCACCCTTCCTTGATCACTGCTCTATCAGCCAGGTGATTTGCACACTCATTTCCTTGTACATACAACTATTGGATTTCCCATAACACTACTTTCTTGATTTATGCTACTAGAGTAATTACATGTCACAAACAACAGCATAAGAGAGAAAGATGGGACAGAACCTTGCTTGAATTACATTGAGAGACGAATGAAGCGGTTCGTCACATAACAAGAATGCAACCAATCTTCAATGTAAACAGAGTCTCCTATAACAGAACATCAGGAAAGGCGGCGCAGAGGAAGACCAGAAAAGATGGATAATGAATAGATTGCAGAGAAAAAAATATTTATCACCAAAGCTACTAGAGCAGCGCAAGACAAAAAGTACCACACCACTGGACAACAACCCGTAACAGTGTACTACAAAAGAAAAAGAGTAATATAACACTACTTCATTCATGTTATTAGAGTAATATAACACTACTTCATTCATGTTAGAGTAATATAACACTACTTCATTCATGTTATTAGGAGTAATATAATAATTATCATTCATGTTATTAGAGTAGTGGATTCAGAAAAAGTGAGTTATGTTTGGTACACAAGTGGACAGAAGCCTTTGAGGCCTGGGTCAATTCCTCTGATCACCCAATCTAAAAATGGGTACCCAGACATAAAATTTAGTGTTGATACAGAGCTATTTTGTAAGTGCTCCACTGGAACACATTGCTGCTGGGAAACGGATTGTGCATCTTTTAAGTACATCATCATTATCATCCAATAACTTGTCCTGAGCAGAACTGTATCACTTTAACATGCCTCCAGAATTTCTCTCTTATAGACTGGGATTGACATATTCAAATAGTCTATCCCATCTTGAATCTATTCTTGCTGTAGTCTTTCCTCTCCTCTTTGTCAGGAAGCCTCCTCTTAACTGTCTTCCAGTTTCATGTCTTTTATGTGTTCAAAATACTTTGATTTTTCCTATATGTAGCATCATGAGTACAAACGTCACATATATTCAGTTTAAAAAAAATATTAGAGTATATTTATTGAGAAAAACTCAAAATCTTAGCCCCACACAATATCAAAAATAGAAAATTCAGCATAGTACAGCTCATGTTAGCAGTAGCAGTAACTGTGCAATGTACTTATAAAACTACAAAACCTCAGCTCTACACAATATCAAACTATGAAAATCCAGTATAGTACAGCCTATATGTTTGCAGTAACTGAGCGTACTATAAAACATATAGAAAATTACAAATCTAATGACATGCTCACAAAGCTGTATATAAATTTATTGGCATAAGTAAAAGAACATTATAAAACACATCATTTCCATTTCTTGAACTTCACAAGAGTGTTTGCTGTGATTGATCATTACTTAATACTATCTAGTAGCTTGTTATGCGCAGAACTTTGCCAACATAACAGTCCCTTGGAATTTCTAATTACAGGGCCAGATATCCTGCCTCTGCTGATGTATTCATCACATTCTGTATCCATCTTTAAACTGGTTTTCCTTTTCTGATTCCCAGAATGCATTCATTTATAGTTTTCCAGGTCCTGATAAGGCCACTTGGTGTCCAAAAAATATCTAGTTTTACTAAGCCTAATTTTCTCATTTAATAGTGTTTTTTTCAAACTATTAGCAGATATTTATTATACATGCACATGTTGCCTTTCCTTCCTTTCTGCTCGCTTGAAATAAATCATAATTTCAATGTTATCTCTTGTATAAACTTCAATGTCTTTTAAAGCTCACAGAGGTCTCGTGGTACATAGCTCTTAATAGCAGTAGAACTTTCATATGTTCTTTTCTAAAATAATAAAAACCACCAACAAAATGGTTTCTGTTGACAGACACACTGAATTCATCTGTATGACCTCCTCTTCACAAAGCATTCACATACAGTTTGAAACAGTTAGACATATAACACATAATTTACATTTAGAAACATTTATATGTTTACATTTCACTGGTCAAGAAACACTATTTTTTTAAAATGTACATTATTGACAGGTAATCTAAAATAATAAGTTGTACAAACCAAATTTCATTTGTAACAGGGATGTTCTGAGACTGAAGTCCTTGTTTACGTCTTCAACACGAACCAATCTGTCACCCTGACAAGCTCAGATGGTGCAGAAAAACCACAATGTTATCTAGTTTTTAATGCATCAATATTTTACCTTTGTTTTTCTATACAAGAATGATATCTAATTTAGTAGGATTATGACATCAGCGTTTTAAGGTAACAAGATATAACTTATATGGTACTAAGTGCCTGCCTGTTTCAGTATGTTCGTGAAGTGTTGGACCTACGGCACAAGTCCCTCTGTGGCGCGGGTCTGGCTGACTGGCAGAAAGTTTGTGCCTCCAGATTTAAGTGGTGTTTGTGGACACGATGAACTGAAGGGTTACTTATGTCCATGGCACTGAAACAAGAGCTGAAAGCTCAAGTGCTCCTGGATCGGAAAAATGACACTAAGTTTATTAATAGCAGATACCCACACTAAGCTCATGAATTAGTCATCATGTTTCAGAACATCTCGTACATTATGAACCAGTCTCTCTCCTTCCATGCCATGCAGGTGGGACATTCTGTATGTGGTGTAAGTTGTTGTTTTGTTCTTATATAATATGTTCCATTTATCTGGCCTTGAAGAAGGGATTTTGATATAGTACTTGGTGGCTTGAAGAGGTCAGAGCACTGTTTAATGATGATGAGGTACACAGCTGGTACTTCTGAAATGTGTTAATGTTGAATTCTGTTCTTATTTTTACATAATTGATAATAAATTAGTTTACAGAACATTATATTCCCTCAGAGTGACTCCCTTCTTTCAATGAATTTGTTTAGGCTCCATGTCTTGTGGTCTATTAAATGCAGTCCATTATAGATGGATAGAAACAGTCATATTTTGCCACATTTAAGTCTGCCAGTAGCTGCAAAAGTAAAAACATGTGATAAAATATTATTAATGCAATATTGCTATTGCAGATTTAATGAAAGTTAATAATACAGTAGACTAGTTCTGCACAACAATAAAATAAATGAATATGTTCTATATTATTATAAAATAAATTTATTAAGTAAAATTTGTACTCAAATGCGCATTGTTTTAGATAATCATTAAAAGAGAAGATAGGATCGCAGTTATATCATCCATCAATATGACTAGGAACTCAATCACACCTGCATTGACATCAAAGACCTCTGGAATAATATACTGATCACTCCACACAGGGAACAAATCAAGCACCTTGTAGTGAAAGGTGAGCACCGTATCTTTTACTTCTCAATTGCTTGAAACATTAAGCCAATATCTTCACGTTGGGTTCTTGTATCCTTTCCTTTCATTTGCTTGAAATATTGTCAATATCTTCAATGTTGTCTCTGTATCCTTCTCTTCATTTGTTGGAAATATTGTCAATATCTTCAATGTTGTCTCTTGTATCCTTCCTTTCATTTGCTTGAAATATTGTCAATATCTTCAATGTTGTCTCTCTTGTATCCTTCCTTTTCATTTGCTTGAAATATCAATACCTTCAATGTTGCCCTTGTATCCTTCCTTTCATTTGTTTGAAATATTGTCAATACCTTCAATGTTGCTCCTTTGTATCCTTTCCTTTTCATTTGATTGAAATATTGTCCATATCTTCAATGTTGTCTCTTATTTAAACCTTTGTCTTTTTGAAGCCCAAAGATGTTCAGCAATTTTCTTCTAGTTTGGTTTCAATGGACCAGGGAGTTTATCTTATTATATCACAGAACAACTACCTAAATCCTGATGTAAGCTAGTGATGAAATCAGAGAAATATCTGGTCAACCACTAGTAACAGCTGTTATAAGAAGGAAAAGATGGAGATATGTTGTGCATGCTTGAGAAGAAATGATTATGAATACCAAAGGTACCAGAGGCAAGGGTTTCAAGAAAGAGAGAACGTCCTAGGGAAACTCCTGAAATGAACTTTTACTGAGAAAAGAAATACTGCCCCAACTCCATGGGAGAGATTGATGAGTTGCCCAGTACAGGGTGGTATGGAAATATTACTTGCAGGTCCATGAAGTGTCTAACGGTACGAGAGGAATATACAATGTGTTGCTGCTAGTCTATAGTGAGATATTTAAGTTTCTAATGTATACAATCTGTATTTTGAAATTCTCATCTGAAGTGTGCCAGGGCTGAGGTTGTGCTGGCATGTAGCAGGTGTTCAATACATGACAACCGTATGCTGATGATCAGCATGATGTGTGCTTCTACACTCTCTTCATGGGGTCTCTATGGCTATGGTTTGAGACATTTGCTTGACGATCTGAAGTTTGTTGGTTTGAATCTGGAGCAGTACCACATGCAATTTTTATGGAGGTCCCTAGATTGTTGCTGGAATCCACGGAGTTCGTGTTTGTACAACACTCGGCTAACATGGCTTGCGAGCTTCTGCTGATAGGGGACGGAGCGATACAGGAAACCTGCTGCAATGAAGTCAATCCTTCACCTTTAGACTTCCTCAATTGCCTAACAATGACTGTTGTCAAAACCATGCTGATTCTTCTAGTCTAGTCTTAGTTCTGCATCAACGATCGAAGAGCTGGAGATAACTGAATACAATTACAACTCGAACATTACAATGTTTATCCGGGTTTTTAGTTTTACTTGGGTAAACAAAAAAGTTCCATAATAAAATAAATAGAATTAAAGAAAGATTTTTTCTGTGGAAACATCCAGAACATGTTTTATAATAATACTGGAGTCAGGAGAGAAAATACTGAGATGCACTTCTTTTTACACAGTTTGTGTGAAGCAACAAGCTGGAAGATCTTCCGCTCATTCTTTGGGTCCATTCCCAAATGTCATGCAAAAACACAACAGTGCATCATTGGCCATTGTGAACTAGAACTTATGTGTTCAAAATTACTAATCTGAACGGGGACTGCCCCAGATAGTTGGGATAGTAGCTCTGCCTGCTAGCTGTGAGACGCCTCATAGCTCGGGCCCGAACCTACTGTCCGGCATTTGTTCGAGTCCCCTGGTCTTACTCAAGACGATAACTTGAGTACCTCTGAAGTCGGAGAAAATCTGCCTGTATGGCGAGGGAATACTAATTACGAGTACATTGAGCACACGGCTGCCAGTGTAAGTAAATTTACAACAGCACGCTTGCTGCCATTGTAAGAAATTGAAAAATTTGATTTTCAGCACAAAATCAGTTTCAGGGATGAAACTTCGCTTGAGTTGAAAGCGGACGCAAAAGAAAAAGAAAAAACTAATCTGAACTAGAAAACTTTATGTTCATTACTAATCTGGAGCTTTCAGAACTTTATAATGTTCAAATTACTAAATCTGAACTGTAAACCTTAATGTGTTCACATTACTAATCTGAGCTAGAACTTTAGCGTGTTCAAATTACTAATCTGAACTAGAACTTCTAGTGTTCAAAATTACCAATGTGAGCTAGAACTTTAGTGTGTTCACATTACTAATCTGAGCTAGAACTTTAGTGTGTTCAAATTACTAATCTGAGCTAGAACTTTAGTGTGTTCAAATTACTAATCTGAGCTAGAACTTTAGTGTGTTCACATTACTAATCTGAGTTTAGAACTTCAGTGTTCACATTACTAATCTGAGCTAGAATTAGTGTTCACATTACTAATCTGAGCTAGAACTTTTTTGTGTGTGTGTTCACATTATTAATCTGAATTAGAGTTTTAGTGTGTTTATATTAGTAAATTATTGGATTTATAGTCTTTAGAGACAATGGAAGATCTTAACATAGATGCAATAAAGCAAATCAAATTATAGGACATATGGTACCAATTTTGAATTGCAAACAAGGTTACAATAAACACTAAGAGCATAACACAATCTTTTATTTCTAACACAGGATATTAGACAAATTTGGCTGCGATATCAATGATTGTAGAAAACGCCTGACAGACATTTGAAGCATCTACACAAAATGCTGGGAGTATCAAGAAGAGACCGTCTTAGGAAATGAAGACATCAGGGGAAAAAAAGGGTACAACATCAGTACTGAACTTCATTAAGAAATAGAAAAATTAAATGGTTCGCCACAAGATTACCATCTGACAATGTAATTCCCAAAGAGCAATGCTACTCCGATACAATGGATACAAAACAAACAGCTGTCCACACAAAAAGTCTGTTCTAGAAATCTTATTATTCTGGCAATTGAGAGGCAAACAGGATTAGAGGAAAGAAGAAACGTGCATTTTATTTCTCAACTTAGACCCAATGAGTCTAAATAGAAGTGTTGCGATATTGAGACCCTTACAGTACCTAGTCTTTAGAATTGAGAAGAGAGGGGGCCAGTTCTCTTCACTTAAATCAGTGTGCCTAAAACTCTAGAAAATCCTTCATTATAAACTGATTGTCTATATGCCACAGATCTAAAATTGAGAATGTCAAACTCTCTGAAATCAAGTAAAATTTGACAGTTTATTCTTGAAGAAATATGTAAAATGTGTATGTCAACATGATCATTTTCAACTCTTTATGTGCTTTACCGAATTATGAGAGTTGCTGTTGGTTTCAAATGTATATTTTTCAGTCAGTTTGGCTACATTTTGAAAATATGTACTGTTGGGTAAGATAAATATAGCTGTACCCATTTAAAGGAATATATATATATATATATATATATATATATTTAAAATTGATAAAATCTTTGCTTATCAAAACAAACAAGACAAATTTAGTTTTTCTTTTTATCTGCGTTAACAACAATTTATTTTACATTTTTCTTATAATGGAATACAGTTGATAAATAAAATAGTAATGGAATACACAAATACAAACACAAAAACAACTTTCATACTAAGAGGCATATATTGTAATACAGTGCTGGTCCTATTTTCTTGGACTTATTCATTGTGGGCGAAGTGTACAATTTCTACTTCCAAGTGTTTCTCTCTGGTACCCAACTGAAGCTGATTGACCTGAAAGTCTTTATGGCATAAAAATTCTAATTAAGAATCACTGAAAACTGGGTAGAGAATCTAGTAAAATATATATTTTTGTTGATAACAAAGCAAACTCACTTGGAGAATGCTATAATTCTTTTTTTCAGCGGCAATTCTTTATGCACGAGTTTATTCATGCAATTAGCTTCATTGTGACCACAACTAGTAGTCATTTCAGGTCTGTCAGGTTCCGAAGCTTAGTTTTATGTCGACTTGGTGTGGCCACATGTTGCTTCTCAGTTCACCGTAAGAGCACATGCTTCAGTGTATGTTCCGCTGTCTAACACTGGCAGAGAGTTGTCTTCTCGCAAGGCTGCTGGGTATCACTGCCCTCAGACCGATGTACCAGATCTCCCATTAATTCTATTCATGGGAAATCTGATTCATGCAGCCCTAGCATTGGTGTGTTTTACATCACATCTTCAGCACCATTTGAGCTCTGGGTGCCATCCTTCGCTGATGTGTCCGGTTTCAGCCAGTTTACTCTCCGCTCTGCAGCTATCTAGTGTTTTTTATGGTGGGGTAGCTAGCCCTAATCTCAACCTCCTTAGCTTACGACATGTGCTGGCAGGTAACAGTGGTTCTATGTTTTACAATTCTAATTTGGGCCCTGGTAACTAATTTCCATGAGTGGGAGAGAGTTGTTCGACTTTTATGTACTGTTATAACTCAAAACCCAAGCAAATTTTCCTATCGAATTTGTTCAGAAAAATATATATTATAAAATGTCATGTTATAATAAATAACATAAGACAACATGTGAGACGCCTCCAATCTACCTGATTAATTCCCCATCAACACATCTAATGGACATTTTGTCATTCTGTAGAGCCATCATATAGAGAACTGTGGCAACGCCTACGCTCCCACCACTCTGACGGTGAGCTGCAAGCTCTTGAAGGGTTTCATCATCACGAAATTTGACTTCTTGATGCACACACCATATTTGCTAGTCTTCCTAGTCAAAAATTTCAAAAACAAAATAAGAGTATATAATAGCGTGATGGGTCATTGTTTAATCAATGCATTCTTACAGCTTATCTGCCAGGCTTGCCAATTAGAGCTTGTCACTTTTGTTTGTATTAGATCTGAATATTTTATTATTGAGTGGATCTGTGGTTTTTTTTTTGGTAGGTTTCTCTCGACATTTTGTACATGTTGATATGGATATGTATGAATATCCAGCATCTTAACCTGGCTAAATCAATTAGACTGTATATATCTGGCGTAGCAGGTTTTACCTGACTACGTCAACTATTGGTTATTGAACTGACATCACAACATTTCAGGAAGATTCCTCCAACAGATATAGAAGGTTATGCAGACAGTTAGTTCCTGGGGCTTCGCAGAAACATACCTTCTCTCTGCCCTCAAGCATCCAGTTCTATTGCAGCAATGTGTACCTCAATTTAACGTTCAATTTTAGTGTCCTCGCCACAACGGTAGGCCACTACAGATCAAGAAACATCTCCCTTTATCCATCCTAAACTCCCCAGCAATCACTTTAGATGCAAGCCTGTCGGGCTCTCTCATTGTCACAGAGGGCGATGACTGATGATGCAACTCTACTGCTAGCACAAAAGTTCTCATTATTATTTCTTGTATTTTTAAATGACTGATTCATATCACAAATGTGGGTATTACTTCTAGAGACAAGATTCATACAATAAACTGATTCAAGTGTAGACATTTAGAGACAAGATTCGTGATAATGACTGATTCAAGTGTAAGACATTTAGAGACAAGATTCGTACAATGACTTCATCTCAAGTGTAGACATTTAGAGACAAGATTCGCACACGACTAATTCAAATGTAGATACTTGGAGGCAAGATTCACAACACTGATTCAAGTGCATAGACATTTAGAGACAAGATTCAGACAATGATTGATTCAAGTGTAGACATTTAGAGACAAGATTCACATAATGACTGATTCATGTATTATTTAGAGACAAGATTCGTACAATGACTGATCTAAGTGTAGACATTTAGAGACAGATCTGGCAGCTGGGAACACTGATTCAAGTGTAGACATTTAGAGACAAGATTCGTGAGATAATGACTGATTCATGTAGAGCATTTAGAGACAAGATTCATACAATGACTGATTCAAGTGTATACTTAGAGGACAAGATTCGTACACAAGGACAAAAGTGAGGCCTTACACTTACCGGATTTTCTGGCTCAAACAAACTGGACTTCCCACAACAGTTCAGACATGAGAAAAAATAACTAAAGTTTGTGTTAATTCCTTGCATCAAATGATTAAGTGGCCCGTGCCATTTTCTGGCTTGTAATATATCTTCCTGGTGTGTGTGCTGTTTGGATTCAATTACACTAATCGCCTTCCAACCTTTTAATTTCTTTCTGTCTTCAAATTCCTAACAACCTGGTAATATGAAAATAAAACAGTGAATATACAGCTTGTCAGTGTAATGGGAAACAGATGGGGGAAACTTGGGTACACTACTAATAAGGAAAGCAGGACTTCACGCTAAAATCAGCCAGAAGTGCAATACCAAGCACCCTGAGTGTGCATGAATTCATAGCAGACGAATGCAGAAGAAGATGGGGGGAAACTGAATGATTGTAAAAATGTGAATGCCTTCTTCTTTCGGTTGTCACACCAGGTTGTTGCCTATTGTAGAGGTTTTCTGCTTTTGTCTTACTTAATGATCTAGTGGTTTGTGTGGGATAGTTATTTTTGCTTTTTGGCATGATTCTGCTATGCCGCTCTCTTTTCATGGTCTTCCTCTCACCTTCTTCCCCTGATGTTCTGTTGTAGAAGGCTCCTCTGCATACAGTGGAGTTTTGGTTAAAATCCATCAAACAGAGTGACAAATTAAAATGAAACACAAATGATCAAATTAAATACCAACGATTCAGAAAATCTGGAATAAAACGAATAAATCTAAATAAATGTACACAAAAACACACATAAAAAACTAGAAATAGAAAAGAAACAATGAAACATCTAGTAAATATATAACTTGAATACATGCAAATATACCCATATAGATTGTAAAGCATGGGAAGAGAAAGTACTAAGAAGCATAAGAATGTAATACATGCAACATATACCCATAGAGATTACAAAGTACTGGAAGAGAAAGTACTACAGCTTACAAGAATGTAATACGTTGAGCTCACAAGTGGGTCGCAAGGTACCACATAAAGAAATCAACCGATTCTCCAGGAGAACATTAGCCATCAAGCCAGAGGAACATGATCGGGATGGCTGTGGACTTGACATCGCAAGCTCCTGAATGGCCAGTATCATTGAAATGGGTAGCTACAGGGTCACAGAGCACATGCGATATCACGCAAGTGTTGGGCTTAATCGGGTCACTGGAGTTCTGCCGGTTTCAATATAGGCCTTGTTGCACTCGCTGCAGATAATGGCATAGACATACGGGACCTCGTGACGCAAACTGTCTTCAACAACGAACGTGGTTTTGGGAAAAGACACCGCAAGGGTCTGTATTACATAAGCACAAGTGTTACAGCCACTGACGCCACACTGGATGGTGCCAAATGACTCTGGATGTTTGGCTGAGGCTTATCAGAACTAACATATCCTTAAGGCTTCTGTCCTGGCCTGTACGCCACCAAAGGATAGTGTTGGAAGATTAACGTAGGGATTATGATCAGATCAAAGAATGGAGAGATACTTGAATAAGACTTTCTTCACAAGGGAACTATGAGGGTGGAAAGTTAAGACAAGTTTCACCCTGTCAGAATTGAAGTTCTATGTTGACAGAGAGCCTGAAGTAGAAATTTGTTGAACGCCGCATAGCAGAAGCAAGCACCTTATCCGGTGGTGTGCGCTACGAAAGAAATCCAGCATCTCGTGAGCTCTATCGCAGGAAATCGTCAGTCTTCGCTAAGCAGAGGCGACGAAGGCGCAAGAGTTGGTAGAATGAAAGAATCACGACAAGCCTGGAATGGAAGAGGCATAAAGAAGAAACTATGTGCACGTAGGCTTGTAGTATACTGATGTAGTGATGGTAAATGATAGGCTGATATGAGTGGAAGATGTCAAGAAAGTTGACACAAGAGGTAGAGATGTGAGATGTAAACCTAATAGCCGGATTGAAGATATTAATGAAATTAATGAAGCGTGACAAATCGTCAGGCATACGGTAATGCTAATATATCAATGTATCTATGCTACACAGACGGAAGAGGGCCATCATAGGAATTCCATACTATGTGCTCAAGATGACCCATGAATAGACAAGCATAACTGGGTCCCATTTTAGTACCCATGGCGATTCCCACTGGATCTGCTCAAAGAACTGGTCACTGAACTGAAAGGAGTTGAGAGTTAGAACTAGTTCTGCAAGACGAAGGAGAGCCGAAAGTGGAGACAAGTGGGTTAGTTCTCCTGCTTCCAGAAAGAACTGGTGAGCGAAGTCCGTCGAATGAGGTATGGAGGTGCACAATGAGCACACATCATGAGGAAGAGACGGTAAGTCCTACAGGCAACAACTCAATAGACGAAAAACAGACAAGGTGTGGTTCAGATTCAAGAATGAAGGTAGTGTGGTGACTATAGGATTGAAGATACTATCAAGAAATTGAGATATGTTCAGAGGACAAGAGCAAGCAGAAACGATGGGCCTACCCGGATTGCTCAGTTTAAGGAAATTTGTGCATATGTGCCATGGCCTCTCCCAAGCCCAGCCACCCATCAATCAGCGATTGATGCCCAGGAAGGCTGCGAGGCAATTAAGTTCTTAATTACTGGCAATGGATTTCTACGATGAGTTAGATAGTGGGGACATCAGAAGAACTAGTTCTATAGAATTGGGTGCCGGGCACTGGCTGCGCCTCCTGAAGGAAGGCCCTCGTCCACAACATATTGCACCGCTTTATCGCGGGTTTGATAACAATGTCATCACGTCGACGGAGGTGTGATAGAGCACTAAACCTTGACGGAGACATGTTAGAATGCCCCAGGCGCTTGGGGTGGAGCAGTCCAATATCGCAAAGTAGATTTTGATGGGAAGAGATCGAAGAAGCGCTTTGGAGACACTAGGTTGGGGTGTCCAATCATGTTTATGAGTAGGAATATTTAGCTTGGAACATACTGTCATGACATTGGTCATGTCAACTTGGTTCAAATGAAATTTCAATGAAGTCAATGTGAAAACGGTGCACATCTTGAAGAGTAGAGTAGTGGTCACGGTGGGTCGGGAGAGGAACAAACTGGAGACTTACTTAAAACACATCTCTCGCTGTCCGATGGGTTGGTCTGAGGGATGCAAACCACCTGCAGGAGGAGAAGATTGCAGTGACAACTGGAAGATGGCAGGCCGTACAGCTTAAATAAATGCCAAGCCTTTGCCGGTGATGGGTGCACATAAATTCATGTAGTTGTCTGTTAAGAATATGGATAATAAACGAATAAGGAGTAAAGGAGCATATTGTTAGAAGTGGTGAAGTTGTAGACGCTATGTGAAGTAGGGACTGGGAGGAGTCCAAGTCAGTAAGAAGATGAGAATGGTTAGAAGCAATACAACGCATACGTTGTAGCGCACATTTGGTTTCTAGCTTCTGTAACATTCGCTGCTCCTGGTGTATAACAAGCCTGCCGAGGGTGAAAGTTAGGCCAGCCTTTGGGAATAACCCTAAGTCGCTGACACGTAAAGAGAAAATTGCGGTGAGAACAGAAAACGAGTTTTTAAAGGTAACCATAGCATAACCAGGGCAGTAAGATGCAAACTAGTTTAGCAGGAGGTTAAAGGAAACCGAGATATAAGACTGAAGAAAATTCAACACGTACTGTAGGGAAGGTAGTAATAAATACAAACAAGAACAGATATTAAACGCTAAAAGAGGTAGAATGGAATAAATAAATATAACTATTAAATCTTACCTAGCCATGTCACAACGACTAGTTGCAGTAATATGGCATGAATATCGAAATAGGGGGAAGACTGCAGTAAACTTGATAAATAGTGAACACGTGCCAACAGTACTATAGTTTTACAAAATACAAACAGTGACGATAAACAGCAACGTTTCGACCAACAAGGCCTTTATCACAACGAACAAACAGGAGGACAAATTAAAATGAAACACAAATGGACGACCAAATACCAACGCTTCCATGAAAATCTGAATAAACGAATAACGAAATAAATGTAACACAAAAATACATAAAACTAGAAATAGAAAAGAAATAATGAAATATCTAGTAAAGAGAGTAATTCTTGAATATATGCAATATATAATTTGTTATAGATTATAGCATAAGAGAAAGTACTAAGAAGCAAGAATGTAATACATGCAACATATACCCACAGAGTGATTGCAAAGCACTGGGAAGAGAAAGCACTAAGAAGCATAAGAATGTAATACGTTGAGCCCGCGTGGTCGCAAGGTACTATGATGAAAGAAATCAACCGATTCTCCAGAGTTAAATCGACGGCATCATCAGAGGAACATGATCGGATGGCTGTGACCGGACATCGCAAGCTCCTGAATGGCCAGTATCATTGAAACAGCTACAGGGGTCACAGAGCATTATGCATATCACGCAAGTGTTGGGCGAATTTGGTCACTGAGTCTCCTGCCGGTTTCTTCAATATAGTTCTAGTTGCACCGCTTGCAGATAATGGCATAGATAATATTACGGGACCGCACGTGAAACTGTCTTCAACAACGAACGTCGCTTTTGGAAAAGACACCGTGCGGGTCTGTATTACATAAGCACAAGTGTTACAGCGCCGACGGCCACACTGGATGGTGCCAAATGACGGATGTTTGGCTTGAGGCGATCAGAACTAACATATCCTTAAGGCTTAACCCGTCTGTACGCCACCAAAGGATAGTGTTGGAAGATTGAACGTGTATCAGGATCAGACTGAAGAATGGAGAGATGACGGGAATAAGACTTCTTCACAAGGGAACTATGAGGCGGGAAAGTTAAGACAAGTTTAATTCCTGTCAGGAATTGGAAGTTCTATGCTGGTTAGAGAGAGCCTGGCGAGAAATTTGCTGAACGCGTCTGCATAAAGAGAAGCAAGACCTTATCCGGGTATAAGCGCTTACGAAAGAAATCCACATCTCGAGCTCTATCGAGGAAATCGTCGTCCTCGCTACAGAGGCGACGAAGGCGCAAGAGTTGGGAGAATGGTAAAGAATCACGACAAGCCTGGGAATGGGAAGAGGCAGGCAAAGAAGAAACTTGCGCATCAGCAGGCTGTTTGTAGCATACTGGATGTAGTGATGGTGATAGGCCGATAGTGACAGTGATGCCGGCAGTTGACACAAGAGGTATAGATGTGAGATGTAAACCGAATAGCCGGATTGAAGACATTAATGAAATTAATGAAGCGTGACAATCGGCTTCAGGCATATCAGTAATGCTAATACAATCATCAATGTATCTATGATACACAGACGGAAGAGGGCCATCATAGGAATTCATACCAGGTGCTCAAGATGACCCATGAATAGATACACCGGGTCCCATTTTAGTACCCATGGCGACCCCACTGATCTGCTCAAAGAACTGGTCATTGAACTGAAAGGAGCTGAGAGTTAGAACTAGTTCTGCAAGACGAAGGAGAGCCGAGGTGGAGACAAGTGGTTAGTTCTCCTGTCGAGAAAGAACCGAGAGCTTGAAGTCCGTCGGAATGAGGCATGGAGGTGTACAATGAGCACATCAAGCGAGGAAGAGGATGGTGGGCTCTGCCAGGTGCAATGTTCAATAGGGACGAAAACAGACAAGGTGTGGTTTTGTATTTTTCAAGAATGAAGGTAGTGGTGACTATAGGATTGAAGATATTTCCATTGGAGAAATTCGGAGACATGTTCCGCAGAGCCGCCGCCAGCGAACGACACCCACCCGACTGTCCAGCCTACAACTCAGTATTGGCCATGTCATGTGGGCCTTCCCAAACAGCCACCACTTAATGCTTTGAATGATGCGCCGGTAGGAAGGTCGTTAGAGGTACTAAGTTCTAATTACTGTACGATCCTTACTATTGTTAGATAGTGACATCAGAAGAACCAGTCTATAGAACGGGGTGTCAAGCAATTGGTTGCGGCCTTCCTGAAGGTATAGTTTCGTCTAATACCACCATTGCACCGCTCTTTATCGAAGTGGTTTGATAACACAATCACGTCGACGGAGGTGATAGATATCGAAACTGGACGGAGACATGTTAGAATGTCTTAGTGTTTGGGGTGGAGAAGTCCAATATCGTGTAAAGTATTCTTGATGTAGAGATCAAGAGCGTTGAGACACCAGGTTGGGTGTCCAATCATGTTTGCGAGTAGAATATTTAGCGAACATACTCGTGTCATGACATTGGTCAGTGTCGACCCGTTCTGAAAATGAAATTTTAGCCGTGTTACGTGAAATGGTGCACATCTTGAAGAGTAGAGTAGTACGGTGGGTCGAGAGGAACAAACTTGAGACCTTACTTAAAACACATCTCTCGCCGTCCGATAAGGAAGGTTCGAGGATGCAAACCACCTGTGTGGGAGAAGATCGTAGTGACAATTGGAAGAGTGGTAGAAGGTACAGGGCGAAGAAGGTTAAGTTTTTGTTGGTGATGGGTACATAAATTCATGAAGAAACGTTAAGAACATGGATAATAAAACGAATAAGGGAGTAAAGGAGCATATTGTTAGAAGTGAGAAGTTGTAGACGCTGTAGAAGTAGGGACTGGGAGGAGTCCAAGTCAGTAAGAAGATGAGAATGTTAGAAGTAATACAACGCATGCTGTTGTAGCGCACATTTGGTTTCTAGCTTCGTAACATTCGCTGCTCCCTTGTGTATAATAAGCCTGCTGAGGAAAGTTAGAAGTAAAGCCTTTGGGAATAACCCTAAGTCGCTGACACGTAAAGAGAAAATTGCGGGTGAGAACAGAAACGAGCTTTTAAGCAACCATAGCATAACTAATGGCAGTAAGACGCAAATCAGTCGGCAGGAGGCTAAAGGAAACCGAGATATAAGACTGAAGAAAATTCAACACGTACTGTAGGGAAGGTATAGTAATAGAAATACAAACAAAGAACAGATATTAAATGCTAAAGAGGTAGAAATGGAAATGCATATATACAATAAATATAATTCATAAATTTACTTACCATGTCACAACGATTAGTTAGTAAGGCAATATGGCGACGAATACTGAAATAGGGGAAGACTGCAAAATCCTGGATAAATAGTGAAACACGTACAAACAAAGTACTATAGTTTTACAAAATACATAAACAGAGACGATAAACAGCAACGTTTCGACCAACAAGGCCTTTATCAAGCAAATGAACAAACAGGAGTGACAAATTAAAATGAAACACAAATGGACGACTAAATACCAACGTATCTAAGGAAAATCTGAATAAAAATCAACAACGAAATAAATGTAACACAAAAAATACAATATAAAAACTAGAAATAGAAAAGAAAACAATGAAACATCTACTAAATATATAACTTGAATACATGCAACATATACCCATATAGATTATAAAGCATGGGAAGAGAAAGTACTAAGAAGCATAAGAATGTAATACATGCAACATATACCCATAGAGAATACAAAGCATTGAAGAGAAAGTACTAAGAAGCATAAGAATGTAATACGTTGAGTTCGCGTGGTCGCAAGGTGCATTATACAAAGAAATCAACCAGATTCTCCAGAGCAACCGACTACGATCATCAGAGGAACATGACCGGATGGCTGTGACCTGACATCGCAAATTTCTGGAACGGCCAGTATCATTGAAATGGGTAGCTACAGGGTCACAGAGCATTGGCGCATATCACGCAAGTGTTGGGCGAATTTGTCACTGAGTCTCCTGCCGGTTTTTCCAATATAGGCCTTGTTGCACCGCTTGCAGATAATGGATAGATATTAGCGGACTCGCACGTGAAACTGTCTTCAACAACGAACGTGGTTGGAAAAGACACCGTGCGGGTCTGTATTACATAAGCACAAGTGTTACAGCGCCGACGGCCACACTGGATGGTGCCAAAATGACTCTGGATGTCGGCTTGAGGCGATCAGAACTAACATATCCTTAAGGCTTCGTCCTGTCTGTACGCTACCAAAGGATAGTGTTGGAAGATTGAACGTATCAGGATCAGACTGAAGAATGGAGAGATGATTTAATAAGACTTTCTTCACAAGGAACTGAGTGAGGGTGGAAAGTTAAGACAAGTTTCACCCTGTCAGAAATTGGAAGTTCTATGCTGGTTAGAGAGAGCCCAAGGAGAAATTTGCTGAACGCGCCGCATAGCAGAAAGCAAGAATTTATCCGGCAAGGCTTACGAAAGAAATCCAGCATCTCGTGAGCTTTATCGAGGAAATCGTCGTCCTCGCTACAGAGGCGACGAAGGCGCAGAGCGAGAGAATGGTAAGAATCACGACGTTCGGGAATGTAAAGAGGCAAAGAAGAAAACTATGCGCACTGGTGAGGTTTTGTAGTATACTGGATGTAGTGATGGTGGAGTAGTTGATAGTGAGGTAGCTAAGAAAATAGTTCTTTTTGATGTTACATTTATTTCCAATAATAGTAGTGTCTGTGGAAAGAATACTAAGAACTTAATTAAGCCTAATGACTCCTCCCTACCAAGTATCATCACTTGTGTCAATGACAGCCAGTTTAGGAAAACCCGCCTTTATATGCCCCAAAAATTCATAAACTGGAACAACTGCAGGGCCTAATGTTTCTGCTTGCTCTGTCTCACGGAACATATCTCCGAATTCCTTGATAGTATCTTCAATCCTATAGTCACCACACTACCTTCATTTTTGAAAGATACGAACCCACATTTGTCTGTTTTTTCCCCTTTTTGAGTTGTTGCCTGGCGGGATTTACTGCCTTTCCCCCTTTGATGGGGCTATTGTCACCTCCATCCCCATTCCACGATTGTTCCAGTTTTTTGCGGGAGAACTAACCCATTTGTCTCCCCCTCGGTTTCCCGTTTTGAGAACTAGTTCTAACTCTCAACCCTTTCAGTTAAATGACCAGTTCTTTGAGCAGATCGGGGGTTCGGGTGGGAAAAAATGGGCCCCAGTTATGCTTTTTCATTAGGGGTCATCTTGAGCACCAGAGGGAAATTTCCCTATGATGGCTCTTTCCGTCTGTGATTGATAATTGATGTTTGTACATTACCGATATGCCTGGCGTTTTGTCCCCCCATTAATTTTAATAATGTCTTAATCCCCCATTCGTTTACATCTCACATTCTACCTTTTTGTTCAACTTTCTTGACATCACATCACTATCAGCCTTCCCCCATCACAAATCAGTATACTACAAGCCTACGATGCACATAGTTTTTTTTTTATACCTCTTCCCATTCCCAGGCTTGTCGTGATTTACCATTCTCTCAATCCTTTCGCCTCTATAGCAGGCCCCAATTTTCTGATAGAGCTCACAGATGTGGATTTTTGTAAGCGCTATCCCCGGATACGGTGCTTGCTTCGCTATGCCCCCTCAGCAAATTCCTCGCCGGGGGCTCTTCTAACCAGCATAGAACTTAATTCTGACGGGGGAAATTGTCTTAACTTTCCACCCTATATTTCCCCTTTGTGAAGAAAGTCTTTTTCCCGTCATCTCCCTTTCTTCAGTCTGATCCTGAGCCCGTTCAATTTTCCCAAAACCCCACCCTTTTGGTGGCACAGACGGGACAGAAGCCTTAAGGATATGTTGGTTCACAGTCCCCTTTCAACCCTATATCCAGAGTCTTTTTTGGCAATCCATTTCTCCCGGGCCCTGCAACATTTGGTTTATGTTACAGACCCGACTGTTTTTTCCAAAGCCATTCGTGTTGAAGACAGTTTACCAGTCCCGTAAATTTATCTTATTATCTGCAAGGGTAACAAGGCCTATTTTGGGGGAAAACCCGGGGAGGAGATCGGGACCGATTCCCCCAAACACTTGCGCAAACGCCAATGCTCTGTGAGGGGAGCTACCCCATTTCAATGATACTATTCGGGAGTTTATGTCCAGGTAAGCCTTTCATATTTTCCCTCTGATGACAATGAGCTCTGGGAGAATCGGTTGATTTCTTTTATGGTACCCCCCACGCGGTCAACAACATTTTATGCTTTTTTACTTTCTTTCCCTGCTTTTGTAACGGGGATATGTGATGTATTACATTCTTATGCTTTTAGTACTTTCTTTTCCCATGCTTTGTAATCTATGGGGTATATGTTGCATGTATTCAAGATATTTACTGATGTTTCTTGTTTTTTTTCCGTTTTTTCTATTTTTATGTTTTTTTTTGTTTTAAATTTTTTCGTTTTTCATTTTTATTCCAGATTTTCTGAAGTTGTATTTGGCCCCATTTGTGTTTCATTTTAATTTGTCACTCCTGTTTGCCTTGTTGATAAAGGCCTTGTTGGTCAAACGCTGTTTATTCACGTTTCTGTATTTTGAAAAACTATAGTATTTTTTTTATGCACTATTTACCAAGTTTTTTGCAGTTTCCCCCTATTTCGAATTCACAACAAAAGTAAGGAAAGGGAAATTAGCAACCAACAAAAAAAAAAATACTTACATTTTACCCTTAAAAAACTTTGGATAATTTGCATTAGCTTCAGACAAAGCTTTTTACAATAGATCGAACCAGTTAACTTAAAATGGAAAGGGATTTTTTGTTTGGGATCTGTAAAAAGCTCTGAAAATTAGAATATCAACAAACGTTTAAATTTAAGGACTAAATGAAATAATGAGCTCAAATGGCCTAATAAAAGGGTTTTTAAGAAAAAATTTTAGATATCTGTACCCACTTAGTCACGCCATTTTTAGATCCCTTTTATTTCACTTAGTCATTTTTAACTTTACCCACTTAGTCATTTTTAATATCTTTACTCCACTTAGTCACTTTTAGATATTTTTACTTCACTTAGTCATTTTTATATTTTTTCTCCATTTAGTCATTTTTTAATTCTTTTACTCCACTTAGTCATTTTTCATGTCTTTACCACATATTTTTACTTTCCTTTACCACTTATCACTTAGATAATTTTATCCATTAGTCAGTTTACGTCTTTATTTCACTTAGTCACTTTTACATGTCTTTACCTCACTTAGTCACTTTTAGATACTTTTACTCCATTTATCATTTTTAGATATTTTTACTTCACTTAGTCACTTTTAGATAATTTTAGTCCATTTAGTCATTTTTAAGCTTTTACTTCACTTAATCACTTTTGGATACTTTATTTCATTTTAAATTTTTAGATATTTTTTTACTTCACAGTCATTTTTAGATACCTTTATTTCACTTAGTCATTTTTATATTTTTACTCACTTAGTCACTTAGATCCTTTTATTTCACTTATATTTTTAATTTCTTATTTATTTATCTTTTTAAATACTTTTTTTTCACTTAGTCACTTTATATATTTTACTCATTTTTAGTCATTTTTAGATACTTTATTTCACTTAGTCACTTTAGATACTTTCCCTTTTTTATCATTTTTTAGATAATTTTAGTAATTTAAATATTTTACATGCTTACTTATTAGTCATTTTTTAGAAACTTTTACTGTTTTATTATTTTTAGATATTTTTACCCATTAGTCATTTTTTAGATACTTTTATACTTTTACATACTTTTAGAGTTTTAGATATTTTTATCCACTTAGTTCAAATATAGATAATACGCCATGGGCCGGGGCCCTGCAACGGGGGAAAAAGAAAGTAGCACTGCAACCTAAAAGCATGTTGTAAGAGGCAATGATGTAGGCCCAGCGAGCTACCCTAGAAAAAAAGCGGGCACAATCGGATGTGCTGGCCATTTGTGGTGCAAATGGACAACGAAATCACTTTGGGCTCAGATCACATACAAATCACAAGAGTGATTACAAGGGTCGAAGGAGCTTAAGGAGAAAACCTATCCTTCACTTAGCTACTTTTAATCCAGGGTCATCAAAAAACATCCAAACGGGAGGTATTCAAATAGATGACTCTGCTGATACTTGATCAGATGGTCAAAAGTGTAAATACAGAATTGTATTTAGAACGGGACAAAATTAAACAATCTGGGGTTTTTTTGTTTGTTTTTTCCCCCACCCAAACTTGAGTTTTATTTTCCGGGCCAGAACATAAATCGGGGGGAATTTGGGTTTTTTTCCCAGGGGCAGAACAGAACCCACACAACAGGGGGCGGTCACCCGTAGTCCAACGCACAACAGGGGGGCTTTGAGGTTAAGGAAGTGAGAAAGTAGTGACAGATTAACACACTCTCAGCCAACAACCAAAAAATAAAAATAGAGAGCACTTGACTAGAACTACAGAAAAGGGGGAAAAGACTTAGATCATTGGAGCCATGGATAAATCTGAAGAAGAAAATTCAGGGAGACGACAGTTGAGTAAAATGTTTTACTAACAAGATTTAGTAGTCAGATAGCAGTAGTAGCAATAGTTTCACATGGGGGCTGGCTACCCATCGGGATGAAAATATTTTAGCTACACAATCCAATTAACTATGAATAAAACGAGTTAATTAGGCATATGACCCAAATGGGGTTTGAAAGGAGAAGGAAATAAATGGATAAAGTACAAAATATGAGGTTTTTTAGATTATATATTTTGTCTAGTAGGCAAAATGTGACTCTTAAATTATCAAACACATATTTTTCAGTTTTTTTTTGCCCCCTTTAAAATTAAAAAGCAGGCATTGGGGGGAGAAAGGGGTTCAAGAAAGAGGGGGACTAAGGGAGACCCTGAAACAATTTTTGCTGAGAAAGGCAGGAAAATCGGCCCAGTTCCAGGAGGAGATTGAGAGTTGCCCAGGATAGAGGTAAAAATTATTTTGCGGGCCTTGTAACGATAACAGAGAGGAATTATTATATATTATTTTTTTTTCCCCCCTACATTTTAAAATAAAATTATGCCACTATATATGACCAGGGACAAGTAAAAGGAGTGAACAGTTTTGGGCTGGTGGTCTGGGTTAAATTTCCCCACAGCAGGCACGGAATTTTTCTAAAATAACAGCTCCCAGGTCAACCACCCCTCAAAGGCTACCGGGGAAAGCACTGGGAATTAAATGTGGCAGGCGTGATATTGATCATGTCACCCATCATGGCCGACGGACAGTCAAAAAAAGGCCTAAACCAACCCATATACCAATGGTTAAAAGGGGTTTCCCTTTTTTTACTTTATAAGACCCAAAGAGACAAATAAATGATACAAATGAAAATTCAATATTTTATCCGGGTTTAAAAAAATTATACACCTGAAAAAGTTTTAGTTTTTAAAAAACACTGCAATAAAATACATCACCTATGCATAATGCAACCGAGGAAAACCCCTAAAAACCCACTTTTTACATGATGACTCCATACCAATGAGTCATCAGATGTTTAATGAATATGCATGAAGAGATAAATCTATACATTCACATATAGTTTTCAGTCAGTCATTTTTTATCCCAGGTAAAAAACAAATACAGCTGGCAAGTCAAAATTTTCTTACTGGTTTCTTCAAGATAGAGGACAATAAAACCGTGTTCACTATCACTGATCAATAATACTTTTGTGCCCGTCAAGATGTAAAGTACACAAAATTTACCACCTGACAAAAATTAACCCTTTTTTAAAATAAAAATAAACAAGTACAAAACATCAATATGGACAGAATTTTCATGCTGATCTAAATAGAGAAAACTCAATTTAACGGACATATACAAGCATGGATAAAAACTATATCATGTTAGAGTTCTGTTTAACAAAAAGGTTGTGAAAGTTTTAGGTTTTCCCCATTGTTTTTTTCACCCAATTTTTCCCCAATTGTTTTCACATCAACACAATCATTCAAATCTTTTTTCCCATGTTGTGTTTGGATGTCCAGATTTTCTTTTCCCATTAGCTGTCCATCGAGAGCTGTCCCAGAATGCCCTTTTGGCAAGATATACTGCCTAACCCCCCTCCATCTTTGTTTTTAATGATGGTCTCCAATGATGTTTTTTTAAATAATAATTATAATAATAATAATTTTCTTGTACCGTTAAAAGTACATAGGGCCTGCAAGAAATTTTCCCCCTTACCGCCTTTTTCCGGGCAACTCGTAATCTCCTCCATGGAACGGGAGCCCCAATTTCCTGCCCCCAGCAAAGTCGTTCGGTCTCCGGGCCCACCCTCTTCTTAACCCTTTGCATCCCACTTCAATGCCTGTTTTTGATTTTCCCGGATCCTCCTCGTCCAACATATTCCAATTCTCTTTCTTATAACGGGCACTAGTGGTTGACCAGACTTTTCCCCGATTTACATTTCTCCAATTCCCCCTTTTTATATTCATTTTTTTTCCAGACATTATTTTCAAATGCATTCAATTTGTTTTTATATAATAAAAAATTATACAGTATTTTAAATTAAAAATACTTTTGTTCATTTTAAAATCTGAAATGCAACTTATTTTTGCACTTGTTTTATTTAATAAATGTATTGTGATACTACCATTTTGGTAATCAAAAATCCAAATTTTTTAAAAAGGGGAAAAAATTTTTATACTTTGTAAACTTTTTTACTAAACCAACAAAAATTTGTATAAAAATCTTGTTTTTGAAAAACAAAATAACATATTTTTTGTTTAATTTTTTAATTTTGTAAATTTTAAACATGATAATGTACATATTGAATTTTTAAAAAACTTTTTTTTAAAAATAAACAAAAAAAAAATTCCCCCCCCCACCCCAATTTTCATATTTTTAAAATAATCACCATCCCCCTTTAAGTAGTTAAGAGTTTTACAGTATTACAATACTGATATATATGTATAGTTAATACAATGAAAAAAAATATATTAAAAAGAAAACTTTGATAAATTATGGTAGATACATTACTTACATCAGATCACAAGTACTTTGTTTCGCAATTATTAAGTTTTTCCAAATCATCTTTCCCCTTTTTAAACAGAAAAAAAATGACAATAAAGAAGACTTGATGAATGTGAAAGTGATTATTTATCAAACTCAAATGTAGGAAAAATTTTTTAGTTTATTTTCCTAACATTTGGACAAACTATAACTTAAGAAAAAATTAGACAGAACTAGTCTCATTCAGAAAAAAATAATTAAAGAACCCTTTTTCATAATTAAATGAGAATACGGTGTTGTGCCCATATTTGTTTTTGACCAACAGCACATGATTAGTAATGTGGTCAACATCATGCTAAAAGTTTTACATCCTAGTTCCCTTTAACCATTTCGGGCGGGGTGACTTGAGAGCCATTTAGAAAAAAAAATTAACCAGAAAAGCCCAAGTAATTAAACTTTTAACCAAATTGATAACATTTTAGAACCAAGTAGATTTAGGAATCTTTAATAAAAATGAAAGCAATCTTTCCGCCCGGGCTACAAAAAATTTCTTGAACAAGTAACAGACAGGCGATTTATGAGACAGTTTCATTTTACAAGAAATTTTGGGATACCTGAATGTATTTGAACAACAAACATTCTGAAGTTAATCCAATCAATGGGTACCAGAAAATACTGACGAAGGCAAACAGTGAATGCCATCCACATCACCCATCATGTCCAGTTGGTCGGAAAATAAGGATCTAACATTTTTTCCCCAAATTTAAAAAGCTTCATGACAACATGTCTTTTTTTTTACTATTTTCTACTCTTAAAAAATAAAGAATATGTGTATTTTAATAAAAAAAGTGAGAAAAATGTTGTTGCAATGATGGGAAAACAACAGTATTATTGATATAAGGAAGACGGGAAAAAAACTTTGGGCAGAAAAACAAGTAAAAAAAAAGATTAGTTAGTGTATATTTTTTTTGTATTTTTAAAAACAGTATTTGTTTTTTTGTTTTCAAACAAAAGTAGTTTGTGTATAAACAACACTGGATGGAGTGTTATTATTAAAGATTATGCCAGAACACATTAATTATTTTAAAAGGTAAAATGCCAGTCAAAAATTTATTTTTATTAAACCCAAATTGCCCTTGGTTCGGGAAAGACTTGTGCACATTGAGCCGGGGGGAAAATTTTTCAAAACAAGCCAATGTTTAAATAATCAATTTGAGAGATGTGATAGCAAAGTTAAAAACCATTATTCCAAAACAAGCAGTCTACTGATAAAATTGAGGTACTGTCAGTTCTGGTTATCTATTGTTTTTCCCCAGGTGGAAGATGAGTTGGTTCCCTCTTCCAGTTGGATGGGAGTTTTAATTTGCTCTAGGCTAGATGCACCTTTTGTTGTATCTTTTTTCATGGTGTGGTCTTGATATTGTTAACCATTTTTTTTTGGTTTTCCCCTTAGCTCTAGAAAACGATCTCTTTTTATTGTATGCGTTATTGGGGGTTTTGTTTTACTCAAAATGTCCAAACCCACTGATTTGTTTTTTTTTGATGTATTTGATGTATGAAGTTAGCCCACTCCTTCTGATGTCCTCATTGTAGTCTGTTTTTCCCTGGTGACTTCCACTCCCTTTCCCTCAAGCATTTCATTCACACGTGGGAGCTTTCTGTGATGTGTTGCTGTAAGAGACCATTTTTGGGCACTTGTAACAAAGTGTTGGTGGGAAAAATTTTTTATCTTGTCTTTCATTTCCATCTATCTTTTTTTGGAGAAGGGTGCCAGCTGGTAGGTCACCATTTGCTTTTGACATCTTGTCTTATTTCTATAAAGTTTTCCGCCCCCGGAAAATGTGCCTAAATATTTGAATTCAGAAACTTGTTTTCCCTTGGTGTTATTTATTTGTATGTTTGCTTGGCTTTGTTCTTGTTTTTCTTTCCCTTTCTTTTTTTGTTGTTTTAAAGTTTTTTAATTGGGAAAAAGGGACACAGCTTTTGGATAAATCTAATAGATAAAAACGAATCCTGTAAATTTTTTAGGTTTTCTTCATTTATTTGAAACATTACAATCAGAACAAGTAGCTTTGAATATTCATATGACTTGGTGGTCCCAAAAAACTCAATTAGTGAAGATATAAGAAAGTCCAGAAAAAAAAATCAGTAAAAAAAAAAACTATGATTCCATAAGAAAACTAAAATTTGTAAAAAAAACATTTTTTAACTGATTCCAAAAATTTTTTTTAGATTGGGAAAGGGAATTATTTTTTATTTCCCCCAAAAATTGCACTATGGTTTAAAAAAACAAAATTATTGTTTCAAATATGAATTACTTATTATATATCAAATTAAAAAAAATGATGTGATTCAAAAACATTTTAAATTTTACAGAGACATTTTACACTACAAAAAAAAAATTGAATTAGTAAACAAAAATAAGAAAAGGGTCGAAAGAGTAGGTTGAATAAAAAAGGCCACTGTTTTTATATTTAATCCATATGAATACAAAAATTTAAAAATTGTGATCCAATGATTTTTTTGACAAACAAACATAAAAATATAGTTTTTTTTTTGTCACTTTATTTAGAAAGAAGGGCAACTGTTTCACTTCTATTTTAGATTAGCCAAATGAATGTTTTAAATTGTTTACACATCACTTTTTAAGTTTTTTGGTTTATAAAAGTAAAACGAACAAAAGTAATTGAAAAGAAAAAAATAGTACATATCATCTGAGTGACATCATCCATAATGAGTATATTTATATTTGGATGATTGATTAATCAAAAAGGGGAATATGAAAACACAATTTTTAGCATTCAAATTGAAAAAATTATGACGGGAATTATGACCAACTTGAAATAACCCAAAATTGTTTTCGATTTCAATATTTAATAATTTGAATTTATGCATTTTTGCCCCCAAAAATGCTTATATACCCATAAAAATGTATGCCAAAAATTTTTTTGTTTTTTTAGTTGTCTTGATGAACATTTTTTTAAAAGTTTTTTTTTTTGTAAAGTTTCAAAAATATTATGTTAAAAAAAATTTTTTACAACAGCTATGAAATAAATAAATTAACCCCCATACAACTAAACAAATGTAAAAAAGTTCATATTGAAAAATACACTTCTAAAAATGGGTGTTTTTCTGCTGAAGAAAATTTGTATTATTCAAGCAAACTTAGCCAGGCCCATGTCAAGAGTATTCTCCAGATAAAGAACAATCAAACTGAAAAAAGCCTGAAATGTTTTTTTTAACTGTTGCAGATTTTATTTTTTTCTTTTTTTCCAACCTGTTTTCCCCATGGCATCAGGATAAGGATTTTTTAAACAACCCTTTTCACAGGCATGGAGACGCTAGGGTTAGTGAGCCACTAATCAAGATCCTACCCCACCTCCACATGGGACCCTGGTAAAAGACACTGGTTTCTGTCTGGCTAAGCTGTGGGATCAAGGGGGGCACTTGGGTAGGTAGAGATGCAGAGGTGTCAAGCTGATGGGACCACCGCAACAAGACGAACGGAATCCCCGTGAATTAAGCTCGTTCTCCAGCCCTGGAAAAAACTGGACGGGAAAAAATCGGATGAGGAGGCATCCCAAAAAAGAGTTGTCGCCCACATGGGGGAAAATCGACCTAGGGCCCGAACAAATAAACAAAAGGATGAGAGGGGATCCAGCAAGAGATGTGGGCCACATAGGGCAAAACTACCCCCATCTCTGGGGGGGGGGCCCGTTGAACCCCAGGTCCGACAGCCTAGAGGCAATTTAGCACAGGAGAACAAGAGACGGGGAGGCAGGCACCAGGGGAGGCACTGCACATGACAGTGGGCCCACCTGGGCAAACGACCGCAGATTTTTTTTTGTGGCAGGGGCCCAGGGTGAGCTGACCAACTAAAAGGCAAAATGAAAGCCCAGAGAGGTTTAATCCAAGTCGGGGGGGAACATGCTGCCGATTTTTTTTTTAAGGTTTAATCCAAGCTCGAGGAACTACTGCTGCCGGAGTTTGATTGAGGACAATCAAAGGTTGAGCAAACCACATAAAACTGGGGCAGCAGGAAAACGGAGTCCCAAAAAACTGATTACCTGGGCAGATAACGCTAATCAACCCGGGGTCTAAGGGTCCTACCCTGTAAGAAAATAGCAACCCGTTTCCTTTTAGGTGGCTGGGGGAAGAAAAAGGGTAAAGGAGAGCAACCCAGTAAACCCCGGTTTAAATTGGGCATTCACCAAGGATAAGACTAGAGTCCAAATGGTACTGAACAATGGGTAAACATGTTCTCCGGCTATTTTATATCACAATACTTTCATTTCCCCGGTTTTTGGGGGAACATCCTTCGACTCTGTTATATTAAATGCCTTAAACGGGGTTTTTCCCTCCATGAACCTAAGCTGCAGTTTTTCAATGCTTTCTTCACAGTTGTTCATAAATTTTATCCTGTTTGCTAATGTTTAATTTAGAACAATGAAAGTCCAACACAAACCCCAATTGACTTTTTGAAATTTTCAAAGAAGCAACTTAACTGGCCCCGGTTATCAGACCCCACCGGGGTTCTTTCTGCCCAAACAAAAAAAATTGCCGCCCATGGGGCCGGAGCCCCAAGGGGAAACAAAGAAAGTATCACTGCAACCTATAAGGCATGTCGAAGACACTAATTGGGCCTAGGAAGCACACAGTAAATAAAAAATCAGAAATGGGTGGCTCCTACTGGGACATAATCAAAATGTAAATCGTTTTGGTCAGATCACAAAAACAAGTGGTTCAATGGTAAAGGAGCGCTCAAGAAGAAAATACAAAATTATCAGGCTCTAAGAAAGTAATAAGTCAAAAAATGTTTTAAAAAATAATATGTTAGTAATTTATCAAATAAAAAGGGATTTGAAAAGAGTTAAACCGTCACTGTCAATTGTGTTAAAACGATCTTACGGATCAAAAAATAAATAAATTTTGTTTATGACAAATTAAAATTTAATTGCATGAATAATGGATTTAAAGATGTGAAATTTGGGAAATTACAGATTTATGAGTTCGAGAATTATTCACTAAAATATTTTTTTATATCTCTCCCACATGAAAATTGTGAAAAAACCAGGGGAACTGGGGCTGGCAAACTTATCTGGTATTCATAATTAAAAGTACAAAAAAAAAATATCTTAATTTAAAATAACTTCAAACTTTAAATTTTTCACCAAAATATTTAACCATTAACATAAAAAGTGAAAAAAATGATTTTGATACCCCAAAAAAGTTCAACAACGTTCTTACTAAATACAATCTTACCAAGTTTTGAAGTTACTTTCCAACTGCTTTTTGGGAAATTACGGGGTCTGCTTTTTGATTTTGGCGTTTTGAGAGTTGAAAATTTTGGGGCCTTATCTTGCAATTGTTTCCCCCTCAGATCAAGGTTTCCTTTTATAGAACGCAGTTCTTCGGATTGATTCTTTTGCTTTAAATTTATGTCAATATCTTTCTTTTGTATATGTAAAAAGCCCAGTTTATCTGTAATCTTTTTGACCGTGAGACTAATAACGGCCCAAAACAACAATTAGTGTAAGATAACACAACAAAAGGGTGTACACCAGTTCGGGCGTTTGCTTGTTTCCCCTTGTCATTGTTAACGGGAAAGGGGTTCAAAGTTTATAACTAGCCGTACTTTCTAAAAAAAACTGTTGGCCGAGGGAAGAGTTAATAAAGTTATAAGAATTTTGGCCTTTTTGAAGTAGCACGGGCGCGTGGCAAATTTACAGATTTTTTTAAAAAATTGAGATGAACCACTACTTATTGCCGCTCCTTTTTTTTTCACAACGGTTAATTATATTTTTTGAAAGACTTCAGCATATGGGGCATATCATATGTGCCCGCTTGAAGGCGATCATCTATCTCCCAACCCGTCATTTCAAGGTCTCCAGTGGGTTTTCCCCAGAGGGCCCCGGCGCACCATGGTCCGGGGCATTCCTGGTGCACCCAGAAACCGATCGGGGTCGGGAACGCGGGGCCCGGGCACCTGGTAAAAAATTGAAAGAAAATCCCCATGTTCAAAGCAGAAATTAAATGATGAATAAAGGTACAGATTTTCAATTATTTATGTATTTATTTTTTTTTGATCTTTTTGTTGTTTTTTTTTATAGTGGGCTAGATTTTTATAGGTCTTCAAGTATGCCCAACCAAAAACGTTTGGCCCTTGGTTTATATTTTGAATGGAATTTTCCCGCCTGAACTACTGTCCATAAGATTTTCTCTCTCTCTCTCTTTTTTTGATTTCCAGTCTCGTCTCCATTGATTTTACCGATTGTCACAATGTGGGCTAACCTTCACCGTCTATTCAAAGCCGAAAAAAGATGACTGTCACTTTTTATATTTATTTGTTTCCCTTTTTTGACTCTTCAACATCAAATTGGGCATTTTTGCACCATGGGGTTCCTAGCATCACATGTCTGTGACCTCTAGAGATTTTGCTGTTTGTATATCATCCATGATTCACATCCATGCATAGAGAGTATAAAAGACACATATATAAAGAACATTTAAAACCCCTTTTTTAAAAAAAATAAAAAATACTTTTGTAGATTTGTGTGGTTGTTTGGGGTCCTATGTGAAGTGGTTAAGACGTTTGCCATCGTTTGGTTGTGGGGTTTTAACCACATTTAGTCTCGGGGTAATTTTTCCATGAGATTTAGGGTTTTGTGGGGCAAAGAGCATGCTTTTGCACAATTTTGGCAGATGACGTTCCATTTCTGCCGACGGGGGGTGTGGGGAAAAAGCAATTTAAACAATCCTTCGACTCTATACCCTTAATTTGTATTTAAACCCGTTTGAACAAAAGTCGCCTTTTACACGATCAAGGAAGATTGTTTCATTAACACGATTGAAAGAAGAATGAGAAGCCCCCGTCGACGATTGAAATTTTTTTAAATCTATAAAACACATCATCATCATTGGCCCTTTGTCTCAGGAGAAAAAAGGTCTTGATAACGTAAGAGATGTTCTGGCTGAATCACAACATTTCTTGTGGCTGTAATGGCTATTCGGGGTGGGAACTTGCCAGTTGTTGCAAAACTGGGGCTGGAATAGGGTGTTTTTTGCGCCTGGCTCTTTTTCCCATGTGATGTTGTTGTTTTTCTTCTTTTTTTTTGAGCCGCCTCACGCCGCTGCCAGCTTGCCGTCTTTTTCCAGCCGCCCCCCTGTTCTTTGTCTAGCCGCAAGTTAGATCACGTTTTGGGTCAAAAGGGAATAAGGGGGCCCCTGCTGTCTAGCACCAGATGCGAGTTTACCATAGAATGTTTTTTGGGAATTTTATCATCGTCCATACGGCAAAGTGTCCCGACATCGCTGACTCGCAAGGTGTACATGCTTGGAATGCCAGCACGTCCAGGACTTTATATTGAAATGGGGCTTTCCATGGGTGTTGTATATTCCCTGAGACAGCGCATGTAAAGGGGTTTAGGCGATGTTTTGTCTACATGGGGCCATGTCTTAAAAACACACATATTATATATATATTATAAAATTTTTATATATATATATAATATATATATATATATAGTCAAATTGTCTCTGTGTCGCTCGTCTGTTCGAATGCAAATTTTTTGCTTATTCCATTCTACACTGAAGTATATTTTTCATAATTAATGCATAAATTGGTAGTTAGAATTGATTGATAGAAAAGATTAAACTGAGAACAGTGCTTATAATGAGAAATTTCCGCAAAGAGTTAATATTTTTTGGGGAAAACACTTAGATAAACCACAAAAAAAGGGTCATTATTAAAATAAAAGGGCGGATTCGGGGTTGAAAGCTTTAATCCCCAATAACAAACAAACACACAAAAAATCAAAATGAGACAAAATATTGGGTTGTTTTTAGTTCATTAGAAAGGAGGAAAACCCCTTTTAAGTCCTAGAGAGAAATTTAAGAGTAGGGTTTTGAAGTAATAAGATGAAACCGTAAATATAGTATGCATGTCTTTAATATGCTGTCTAGAATTTTTTAGAATAAAAAAATTTGTTCAAATCAGCCGGTCAACTGACGGTATTTCAACTTTCTGTTATATTTTCTATGGCTTGTTGAATTAGTTGA
The DNA here is from genome assembly GCA_020796225.1 of Arion vulgaris. Classification (NCBI taxonomy): domain Eukaryota; kingdom Metazoa; phylum Mollusca; class Gastropoda; order Stylommatophora; family Arionidae; genus Arion; species Arion vulgaris. Next base: position 5,993 of record JADZMA010000033.1, on the reverse strand, counting down.
AAAAAAATTTGTTCATACTATTTATATAAAAGACTAACAATATTGTCTGAAAAAAAGTATTTGCCATGGATAAGATAATATACTATTTACAGCGGTGCGCCCCGTGGTGCCGGGGCGAAGGAAGAAAGTACAACTGCGACCACAATGCATGTCAGGAGGTGACTGATGTAGGCCCTAGGATGCTACCCTTTTTACAAAAAAGGAGGGGGAAAACGGGTGGGTTCACTTGTAGGCATAAACCCCAACGTAAAAACGTTTTAGGGCCCGATCACATACAAAAACACAGAGGGTTAACAAGGGTCGATATGGGGGCGTTGAAGAAGAAAAAAACAGGGTAATCAAAAGGGAAACCTGCTAAAAATAAAACACCCAATTACTACCCATGCACACGAAATCAAAAGACAGTGGTCTAGAGGCCTACAGATGCACTAAATTCCAAAAAAAACATTGCATGAGACTTTCCCCGCGTTGCTTTTTAGGGAAACCCAAAAAAAATACAATAGGAATTTCCCCGTGAAAAACGGATACAACTGCTTTCAGTACTTTTTATATGTACGCCAGTTGCATTTTCGAAATTAACCCTTTTTTAATACCATTAGTGTAACTGAGTTATGACTGCTTCGATTTATAACACCAGTATTTTTTTTGACAAAGATTTTTTTTTCGCTTAGCAAGTATCACATCAATATGTCTCACACAAAATACATTTTTTTTATTATTTTATACAAACAGCAAACCAAATTTCGGCCATAACACGATTACCCTTTAACGTACACCACAAGATCACCCATTCAGAAAAAAATGGTTTCAAGGCAAAGAGCACACCATGGACCCTTTAAAAAGAGAGGGGGGGAAACGTATATACGATGCGACTCGAGGGTGCTACCAAAACTCTTCGCATACCAAAAAGGGACAATATAAATAGACAATAGACAGACATACTTCTGGGAAAACCCACAACGACCACCGTTAACAACTTTGTGGATGTGTTGTGATCCGGAGCCCAAAAACAATTGTACGTTGTTCCCGTTAGGCCTCAATAGGCCACACATTCAATTTCGCGACGTTTTTATTTACAGGTATTCCCACGTCCACATCAGTCGCCTTTACGACATGCCTTGTAGGTCGCAGTGGTGCTATTCTTTTTTTCCCTTTGGGGGCCCCGGCAAACCAGGCGGGCATACATAAAGGCATGTAGGTAGTTGACGAAGACAGACTTACAGACAAACATGTATACAGACAGGAGGCAGATAGAAGAAGAAAGGGGGGAGACCAAGATAGATAGTACACCAATTTTTACAAATGTGGTTGAATTCACAAGCATAAACCACACATGATATTTCAACACATACTAAAATATGTGACATTTTTCAGGTCTGATTTGATAGTCGCGATTTAAATATGTCGTTTAGTTTTATCGTGTTTTTTTGGACATATCGAATAAGTTCCCCCTTGCCCGCAGGCCCGTAACACGACACGTGGTAGATGCATTTTTAAATGTATTAAAAACCCCAAACCGTATGTCAATTTATCAAATTTCCCAAAATAAGCCAACACAAGAATAAACGTTATCTTTTAAAAAGTGTGCAGTTCATATTGATTATGATCATAGGTAAAGATAGGGTTTTAATCCAAAACATATTAGGAAAATGAAGTATGGAATGTTGGAGACGATTATATCCCTTTACAAACCCCCAACCTTTTACTGTGTCTACCTTCTTCTTCTTTGAACGCCCATACCCACCACTTGTTAAACCCCCCTTTTTTTTATTTGTATATGGAAAACCTAAGAGGTTGCGGCCAGGAGGTCACAAGAGACCAGCATATCCGATTTCTGTGACGCTTTATTTGAAATTTCATGCCTCTACCTCAGTCGCCCTTAGACATGCTTTTAGGTCGCAGGTTACTATTCTTTTCTCCCTTGCGAGTCTATCAACACACGGGCGGCGTCTACAACTATGCCTTTTTTTTGATGAGTTTTTCCCCCCCCTACGCAGACATATTTTAACTATTCCATATCGCTTCTTTTTCGTCCTTTTTTCTTTCCCCCCAAAAAAGAAAACCTGCTAGAATCGACAGCTTTGTACTTACGATAGGAAATACCATACGGCCCGACTTCCCAGTATGTCACCAGTTTGGCACTATTGACACCAGTTCTTTGTTGGTTTACTTTCCTTTTGGGTACCAGTATAGTTCTCCGCCATTTGACTTGGGAATTTTTTGAAGGGATGCTTTCCAGTAGCCTATCCCTTTGGACAAGTGTTTTTTCGACTTCAGATTTAAATTTTTTTGTAATTCACTAAGTTTCATTTGGATGTTCACCAACAGCATTAGAGACAACGAAAAGGTTTTTAGAAGCACTTTAACTTTGTTTGGGAAAAATTTTAAAAAGTTTCACAAACTGACTGTCAGTTTTATCAATATCCTCTTGTGTCGAGGGCACGGCTTTACAAAAAAAATTTCCATTGTTGCTGTTATATTACCTTTCTAATAATTGTTTCCTGTCGGTCACAAATCTCAATCCTTTTACATTTTTTTTCGGTTCCTTATATTGTTTCAATACCGTCCATCGAAGAGCCCAGCCGGTGTCCCTACAGCATACGGCAAAATGCCCAATTTATCTTCATCTATTACGATGGTTTACAATGACGACATTTGCCGTTTTAAAAATTCTCCCCTTTTACACATTTGGTGGCAATTTAAGATTTTTGAAACATTTGTTGTGGAATACCCAGCTTGTGTATAATATTGTGTTTTTTGCACACGCCCATTGTCAATAAAACCCAGGGGCACGCCATACATGTATGGTTTTGTTTTTGATTCAACTTTGGCCAGATTTTTTTTTAGCATGGGGCATGGCGACAGTTTGATTTTTCCAATACAACAACATGTCAATAGTAATTTGTAATTTGTTTTGTATTTATTTTCGTAAATTTCTGAAGCACTGCAACACACATACAAGAATTGCAAACTTCCCGCCCACACTGTCCAAGCGCCCTTCCCAAAACAGCATAGGTCCATCAGTCGTCTATACACATTGACTGACTATCTGTCATTTTTTTAAAATTTATTGACTGAAATGCTGCTTTTCACAAAGATAATCGAATAACAACATATTAATTAGCTTTTTAAGAAAAATAAAATTTACAAAAAAACGCCTGTTTAAACAAATATAACCAACAATTTTTGTAAATTACCCCAAGAAACCAAACATTTTTAAATGTTAAAATGCTCTGATTTATCTCAGAATATATTTTTGGGTTTGCCTTCATACACGATATCGTCAAATAATTTTTTAAAAACGATTAGAATTAGAAGAAGAAAAAGACAATTTTTGACATTTTACAACAGCTTGGCCGGTAAAAATGACCGTAGGCAGGGCATTTTAATTGGACCAAACATGAAAAAATATCGATTTACCGAAGTTTGAGACTCAACTTTTGACATGAAACCAGTGTTAATATCCTTTTTTACCTTTTTAAATATTTTACGTAAATTCATTTTATTTACCATTTTTGGGCTACTCAAACCAACCAATGATAGTAATTTATTTGGGTTTTGTTACCCCCACACGCACTGGGAAATTCGGCCAAATACAATATGCTTCTGCAATTCCAATTTTTCTGTCGTTTGGGAGCCGCAAAGATAGCTCATTTTTAAATTTGCAACTTTATGTCCACTTGGTTTCCTCCAATTTTATCAATATTTTTAAATTGGTACAACTTTTTTTTTGCCAAAGGTTTTCAGAGAGATCAAATTTGAAACTACCATCCCCCCGGGGGTCCAAAAAATTTGATTTGTCTATTGAGTGTTTCGTGTCCATTAATAGTCATCACTACTTTCATTCCATCTTTTATAGGACGGATTTATTTTTTGCGTTTACACCCCTCTCTATATTCCAATGACATTCATTCAACATCTCAGAATATTTTTTTGAATGTTCCATATGGACCATTGTTTTAACCACTTGTGATTTGTATGACCCAAGTGAGGATTTACGTTGTGCAAGTTATGAACCTACAAAGGCCCCACATCCGATTTCGCAAGTTTTTTTTTTTACTAGGGGATTTTTTTGGGCCCCCACCCCAGTCGGCCCCCTTAGACATGCCTTGTAGGTCGCAGTGTTACTATTCTTTGCTTTTTAAAAATGAAACACGGACGATTCAGAATATAATTGGGAGACTGAAAGGATCTAGTTCTTATTTTTCATGTTTGTTGGCCTACATGCTTTTATAAAACCCAAAAACAAGGTCCTTTCTAGGCGGGAGGTGCGCGCCTCGGCTTAAAGAGACTTTAATTCCCTGCATTACAAACACACAAACAACAATATATTCACATGTGAAAGGCTGCAATGTTGGCATACACTTTGTTCTGTGTACATCCTTCTGCAGCATATTAGAAACGAATATATATATATACACATATATAATATATATCATAATATATGCTACCATATGACTCAGTTTTTTGTTTTTTTATGTTCCTATCATATCAGTCTAAAATTATTGAATACAATTTTGTCCATTGTTTTTTATTTCTGAGTTTCATATTTTCTATTATCTATTTATGACCAAGATATTAGGAACCTGTTAACTTGTTCCAGTTTTTCCATTTATTTTTATTCTTAAAGTTAGATTCACATTTGTGGTAATTTTTTTTTGACATGTAATTAATGTAAATATTTTTTAATGGAATCTTGCTTAAAATGGGCTAAGACAATGGACCTACTGCTTCAATTTTTTTGCATTTTTAGAAAATAAAGTTGTATGCTACAACAAAACGTTTATTCGGGATAGAAATAGATAAATTGTGTACATCACACTAATGAATATGAAGTGTGTCAGCTAGTGTTTAAACCTGAATAAATCAATGTAGACGTGTAAATACAGTTGTGGTTACGCTATTTCCTTCGGCTTCAAAGGTTGTGGATCTGAATGACAGCTTCGTTCTGCTCACAAGTGCATTTGTTTCAGAGATCCCAGGATTGTTGCCAGACCACGGAGTTAGTGCTGTGCAATACTTTCAGCAGGTGGCTACTCATTTCTGAAGGTGGACCAAGCAATATATGGGAAACCGGCAATGAAGTCAAACTTTTGATCCTTAGAAATTCAATAATCAGATCTGTCATCATGGTGTCACTTTAAAAGGCTACAAAAATTTATGTGTAATGCCTGGCTTCTATGTGACCACCACTTGGGTTTGAAGAAGATTTGAAGGTCTAGTAAGGCAAATAACCTGAAAGAAGAAGAATAAGATGAATTTTTGACACAAAATATGAAAGTGCTGCCCCACTTAGTAATAATTGCACTGTTGATGTGTATTAATATAATGTCAAACATTTTATGCAAGCCAAAAGTATGCAGTGGCAAATTGCCTGCTGGATTAGTCTGTTGAAAAAACAATTGGGGATCATACAGTTTAAAGAAGATTTTAAACATCCAATGAACATTTAAAAGGACGTATAGAATGTGCTAATGGAGCGAATGTCTAATAGAATGTTATTATATACACTGTAAAGAAACAGTTCATTTCATTGCCAATTAACAAGATGGGCACACAAGTGGTGGGAAGATAAAAACTGATAAACATCACTAAGGAACGTTACACTTTGAATTAATGCTTATCAGTTGTAATGGCACTTAGAGTATAAGTCTTTTTAAAATAATATAATTTAAAATATTTTGCAAATTTGAAATAAAAAGTTTTTCATAATATTAACTATGAACTTGTGTTTTTGTAATAAAAAAGTATTTTGACTTGTGTTGAGTAATTTCTGGTTTCATTTTTTGTCCTTTCTGATAGACAAACAAGGAAAGGTAAATTGACATCATGGTTTGTATACCCTGCATTGTTATCCCTTTTTTCTTCGGTTTTCTTCACGTCTCATCAGTCCATGGATGCCAAATTTGGAGAGACCAGATGAGATAGCAATGGTATTAAGTCATCTAACATGTCCATTACCAAAGAAAATAAGAAGAGGCATGTACACTGTT
>JADZMA010000032.1:0-111779 GCA_020796225.1 Arion vulgaris | reverse complement strand
AAACCCCCCAAGAAACTTATTTTAATTTATGTCGAAAAATGGGGGAAAAAAAAAAAAAAAAAAAAAAAAAAAAAAAAAAAAAAAAAAAAAAAAAAAAAAAAAAAAAAAAAAAAAAAAAAAAAAAAAAAAAAAAAAAAAAAAAAAAAAAAAAAAAAAAAAAAAAAAAAAAAAAAAAAAAAAAAAAAAAAAAAAAAAAAAAAAAAAAAAAAAAAAAAAAAAAAAAAAAAAAAAAAAAAAAAAAAAAAAAAAAAAAAAAAAAAAAAAAAAAAAAAAAAAAAAAAAAAAAAAAAAAAAAAAAAAAAAAAAAAAAAAAAAAAAAAAAAAAAAAAAAAAAAAAAAAAAAAAAAAAAAAAAAAAAAAAAAAAAAAAAAAAAAAAAAAAAAAAAAAAAAAAAAAAAAAAAAAAAAAAAAAAAAAAAAAAAAAAAAAAAAAAAAAAAAAAAAAAAAAAAAAAAAAAAAAAAAAAAAAAAAAAAAAAAAAAAAAAAAAAAAAAAAAAAAAAAAAAAAAAAAAAAAAAAAAAAAAAAAAAAAAAAAAAAAAAAAAAAAAAAAAAAAAAAAAAAAAAAAAAAAAAAAAATTGCCATCGATCTGTCAAAGAATTAGAGTGAATCATCTTCTTCCTAGAATATGATCTAATGCCTAAAATAACTTATTACTTACTTTATAAAATGATAGTGAACCTTTCAGTGAAATACATATACACCTAAAAGAAGGAACCCACTGACTAGTGAGTTAAGGAGTTGATCTATGAACTTAGGTCATGTGCTGGGTTCAATTTCTGTGGCTGGAGAAAAGTATTACGGCCAGGTTAGAGTTTATTTTGACTCGACAGGGTTACAATGTCCATGGCACTGATTAAGAGCTGATCTGCTTTGCACTGAAAATTACACGTCAGAGAAGTAGGAAACTACTGTAGCAGAGAATTAAAATAGAGTAGAGAGAAAGAAGTAGATGAATCAAGCACAGAGAAGTAAAAGATCTAGCACAGAGAGGAATGATCACAGATGAAGAAAGAAAGCACAGGAATAAAGTTAAGAAGAAAGAAGTCACATGAAGAAATTAAACACAGATAAGAAAGAAAGCAGCAGAGAATTAACACAGAAGAAAGAAGCGAGCATAAATCAACACATAGAAGAAAGAAAGCACAGATAAGAATCAAACACAGAGAAGAAAGAGCACAGTGAGAATTAAAACAGAGGGAAAGAAAAAGCAGAGAATCAAAACAGAGAAGAAAGAGCACAGCAGAATCAAAGTATTGTCTCAATGACAATAACGCCTGATCTAAAATTTACTGTTATATCAGAATTACTGAAATCTATTGTCTATGCTCAGGTTCTTAGATTAGACTATGTAAAATAGATCACACACATGCTTCTTCTTACAGTACATGCCATCTTCTTTTCAGCGATCTTGGTCGCGCTTAATTTACTGTGACCATAACTGGGCAGACAGTCTCGTGTCTGTCAGGCTTACCAAAGCTTAGTCCAGGTCGACTGGGTGCTAACATGTTGCTTCTCGTCACTAGAAGAGTACTATCTTGCAGGATTGTCTGGTGTCTGTTCTGCACATGGGGACACTGGCAGAGAGCTGTAACTTGATTCTAGTCTGTATAAGTGTTTGTGAGGTCTGATGCCAAGCGTAGCTTAAAATATAATGACCGTGGTCTGTTCTGTGCTTAGGTCTTGAGGAGTTTTTCTCACTAGATCATATCCAGTGTCTGTCTTCCAGTCTAGAGATTTTCTCTGTATGAGGGTTTGAACTCTTGGAGCACAGGGCTGGGAAATTGGTGAGACTGCCTCCTGAAGAAGTTGATGCTACTTCATTGCGGTAATGCACAGTGAGATGAATCCACTGCAAGTGAATTTCTGCTTTTTCTGAAAGTTGAGGGTTCTTCTTTAGAAGTTAAGATTGAGTCTGTCAGTGGATTAAGCAAGGCTTGAAATAGTGACATGAGTCTGTAAGAAATACCATCTGCTCTGCAGTGCTTGCAGTTATTCATGTGCTGTGCTGCATCAGAGTATGAGTTCTGCTTTGCTGAGTTGAACATATTCTTCCAGGAGGCTAGAGACAGTGAGCATCTGGGTGCTTCAATGTGCACCTTGCCCACTCATGTCATGTGTTGCTCAATGCGATCCATCTGGTAAACTTTCCAGCTGCTTCTGAAACATGTAATGGAGATGTTCAGTAATGCTTTTCACTCAGATTAGGCGCAAATCTTTGCTAACATAGGATGAGGCTGAGAGTTTAGTGGTACTGAGTCTGGTTCCCAGTGATCAAAGCAATTTCAGGTAATGGAATTTGATTAGCATCGCAATGTAAGACTTTCTATCTTTGCTTTGTAGTGGTTGACTTGTATGCTTTAGTCTGTTCTTTGTTCTAGCAGCTCATTTTTCATGCATGGATGGAGGCATTCTTTTGATCCTTTCAGTCTGTAGAATCACTTTTCTTCCCTCTTCCAGTGATGTTGGCTGCCTTTTCCATTTCTACAATGAGATTTGGCTCCCAAAAATGGAGAACCCGTTTTGTGTTTTTTCCCGATCGATTTGTTTATGGGCTAATCCATGTCGATGATGCATATTGAGGGTCGGTCTAACTGGGACCAGTACACCGACTCAGGACTAATATCAGCTCCCAGGAGTTCCAGCCAGCTTCCAATGTGCAGTTTTGGGGTTTTTTTCAAGTGATGTCCCTGTCAGCGATCGTTTAACCCAAAAAGGGGTGGAACGGGGAACGATATCATGTTAAATTCATCAAGTGTTCTTCCTTTGTTGGGCAAAAGAGAAAGCGTTATATAGTTTTGCTCCGGTTATCAGAAAGGGTAGCAGAGCGCCTGTATGGCACTTTACTTATTTTGCGGAAGGCCTGCTTCCTTAATATCGGTGTCCCCGCCAACAGGGAACCTTCTTGACTTCAGATCTTCAGCGTTCACCTGTTGGGAAATTTGGAGTCAGGCGTTGGATCAGCTTCTGATTTTGCGTGAATGAATGCTTTCCCTATTGTCAGTATTCCGCCGTAAGTGCGCGCCTTTCTCCCACCCAGGTTAAATCGATTCTTTTCCAGAAGACAAAATTGTTTTGGTTTCTAGTAAACCCCAAAAGTTGTGTTGTAGGTTTTTATTTTGTTTTGTCACAACGATTTTGCTGTGATTAAATGGAACATTTTGGTTGGGGTTTATTTAGCCCATGACACGTTCAAAAAATTGGGAACAAGAACAAACACAAGGTTTTTTTTTTTATTAGATGTCAACAAGATTTATTAGAGAGATACAAACTAAAATCAAAGGAACACGTGATCCCCGTTGATTGTAAACATCGCGAGAGATGCCTGTATGTAAGGGTATATTTATGCACATGTTTTGTGGTTTTTAAAATTTAAAAATATAATGGGGGACAAAAGTTAGGTGCCTCCTCTCCAAAAAGGTACTTGGTTTGCCCCCGGGAGCCATTGGGGGTATTGTTCCCGATATCCCTGATTGCGGAGGTGGGTGGGTTTGTCCTATCGGGGACGGACGAAAAAAGTAGGTCCCGTGTTCAATTTCAGCACGTAAAAAAACCCCAGAAAACGGGGAGGCTGGCGCTGCCCCACAAAAATTTTAAAAAGAAATGCCCCCAAAATCTTTTAAAAAGAATCGGGACCCGCACCAGTCCTTCCTTCCTTCCTTTCTGCTTGTTAAAGAGTCATATATTCAATGTTGCCTGTATGAACTTCACTGTCTTTTGGTCACAGAGGTCCTGTAGTTTATGTCGAAAGGGTTTTTTCTGTTAGGCCAGTGAGTTTGCCCTCAGTGTATCATATTTGGGGGTCTTAAGATGTGTTCAGTCTGGTTTGCCTGTACACATGCTGAATTCAATTGAAATTTTGTTAATTTGGTGACCCATTGTGTCCTCCCGTTCAACGAATCCAACTTGTTCCAATCTGCCCAATTTTAGTAAGCTTTTTGGTTTTTTTGGTTTCAGGGTTTAATATCCTTCTTTTGGTGGAGTAACTGGCACATCCTTTTTCCTGCACCTTCCTTGGCAAACGGTCTGCTGTTTCATTTCCTGGTATTCCACAGGAAAGGATCCATCAAGACAAAACCCCAGGGTGCTTGGAAATTAGACAGAGGGCTGTAGACCTGGCAATTTTTGACGGAAGTGTGAGTGTTTATTTTGCATCAGTCAAAAATACAACAGGTTGAGGATCGGCTGTATTTAAAATTTGACCGATTGCCTAATTTCTGCATCATAGTTGGACAGAATTTCCTAGGCACTTAATCGCATCTCTAGCGTTTTTTGGGATTCAGACACTCCTGCTCCTCCATTTTCACTGCATTTTCGCTGACCATCCGGTATACCCGGACCAGAGGTCATGGGTATTCTTCATCGAACGAGAGGATGTCTTGGTTGTTGCCTCTGTTATCTTTTAATATTCCTTTTTCTGACATACTGTTAGCTCCCCGGGTTTCAGTGTTTGGAAGCCAACGGCAGGTTGAGGCTATTCAGTTTTTGGCCGGAATAAAGTTTTTCCCCTTTAGATTTTTAATCTGTTTTTGGGTGGCTTGGATACAGAAACTTTTTGCCGCGTCATCACTTTTTTTGCTTCTTGTGATTCCTCCACTTTTCCATCTCACTATTTGTTGTTTATGTCTGTGAACAAGGTGTTTTGCCTTTAGTTTTAATGTGGTATTTGATGCTGACACAAGCGACCATATCGGTTAGCCTGTGAAAATATTTTTTTGACCGCCCCATACCGCAGAGATCTTCCTGTTTAACACAGAAATCGACATGTCATGGTTACTCACAAAGTGCAATGACAATATCCTACAATCAATCAATATATATATGTATATTCTACTTCTTCCAGTGATCCTAATGAGTGCGAATTTACTGGATCACAACAGCAGCAGCTTCAGGTCTGTCGTGTTACCAAACTAGTTTCAGATCGACTGGGGTGGCCAATGTTGCTTCTAGCTCACAGAAGAGGACAGTCTTGCAGGATATTCTGAAGTCTGTTCCGCTGCTGACACTGCAGAGAGCTGCTTGACTATTCCTAGTCTATGATAAGTTTGTTGAGTCTGCAGTGCCTGTGCATAGTCGAATATAATGATCTGGTCTGTTCTGCTTAGGTCTTTGAGGAAGTCTTTTCCATAATCATATCCAGTGTCTGTCTTCGAAGTCTACTGCAGATTTTCTTCTGTATGAGGGTTTTGACTCTTCTGAAAGACAAGGGTTGGTAAATCTCTTCTCTTGGCACTGTCTCCTTAGCTAAGACATCGCACTCTGATTGCCTGCAATGCCACAGTGAGATCGAATCCACTGGAAAGTGAATTTCGCTCTTCTGTTAAAGCTGAGTCTCTTTAGTGTTTGAATTGAGTGATCAGTGCACTTTAGCCTCAGGGCTTGCTATACGGACACTGAGTCTGTGAGAAATACCATCTGTTCTGCAGAGGTGAAGCTTATTCATGCTGTGCACTAGGGCAGGCTAAGAGTTCTGCTTTTAGTGGAACATACTTCTCAGTAGGGGCTGCAGACACAGGTAGGTAAAGATTTGATGCCAATAGTAACTCCTGCTCCACCATTCATGGTTCCTCCATTGCCGATCCATCTGGTAAATTCTATACCAACGTCTCTGAAACAAGTAATGGAGATGTTCCATTGCAGTCTACTTTATTAGGCTTGCATTTTGCTAACAATTTTGGATGGAGGTTAATTAGGCACAAGGGTTCCAGTGCCAAATATTCTTCAGGTAGGAATTCATGATTTAGATTCAGAGACTTTCCTATTTCGCTTTGTTTAGATTGAGTTTGTGTATTTGTCAATAAAATTTTCATGTTGTGTGGTGAGGCATCTGTTTATCTTTTGATTAAATTCATTTCCTTCTTCTGTCTTCTAAGGGTGTGTCGGCTGCCTTTTCCATTTACAATTGGTGTAGATTTCATGGCTCAAAATAGTAGCAGAACCTGTTGTTTTTCCAGGATCGATTGTTGAATGGGCTGATGAATCCATGTCGATGATGATTTCGGTCGGTCAACTGCACCAGTGTACCTGATTAGATTTGATATTAGTTCCAGGAGTTCCAGCAGCTTCCGCATCCTTTGTTTCTCAGCTTCTGTTTGTTCATATGTGTGATTGAAAAGCATGTCGTCAGCTCTTCCAAAATGTTATGGAACGGGAAGAAATGATTGTTAATTCTGTTCCGTTCCGATTCTCCAACCTTTTTGGAGTTAACCTTGACAGTCCTCTGCAGCCTTTTCCAGTTCATCTATATTATCAGACCAGAACTGGGACACCATCAGATCAACTATCATGCAAGAAACTGGGACACCATCCAGATCATGCTATATTTTCAGACCACAGGGGCAAAGTCCAGCTTGTCCAGGTTACTGCTATATTTTCAGACCAGCTACTGGGAAAAACACCTTGTATTTCATGCCAATTTTCGACCAGTTACGGGACAAAGTCATACCGGACAAAGTCCCTTTCAGTTACATTTTTTTCAGACATACGGAAAAGTCCAGCTTGTCGTTAATGCTATATTTTGCAATGGGAAGGACATTATCAGTAGAATTGGAGACTAGAGGGGCAAAACTAGAAACTTCAGCTGCAAGTTCGAATGGCCAGTCGCTTGAGAAACTAATAAGTTTCCCGTTTAGTAGCACTTCAGACCCGAACACATGAAAGATTCACTAAAAGCATTTAGACAGTTTCTTGGGAAAAATTCAGGCATAAAGTGAATTTAAAAAATTTGGGTAAAGAAAAACACCCTTTTTCTTTTTTGGAGCCTTGATATTTCTGTTCCCCCTTCCCAATCCACCTTTTATTTAACCTTTTCCCCAAGGAAAAAGTGGAAAAAAAAACCCTAAAAAACCCAAAAAAAAAAAAAATTTTGAAAAAAAAAATCCATAAATTTAATTCCTCGTTAAACTCCCTCATCCAAAACACCCTTTTTAAAAAATTCCCAACCAAAAAACCCCCTAGAATTTTTAACCCCTGTAGAAAAAACCAACAACCCCCGAAACGGAAGGGAGAAATTTTTTTCCCCCGGAAAGTTTAAACACTTGCCCTTAAAAATTTTTAAAAAAACAAACCCAAATTAAACAAAAAAAAAAAGAGAAGTTTTCGGAACTGTTTTTTCACGTTTACTTGAACAGGTCAACATTTTAAAATTTTTTTTCCCCCCTTTTTTTTTTTTTTTTTTTTTTTTTTTAAAAAAAAAAAAAAAAAAAAAAAAAAAAAAAAAAAAAAAAAAAAAATTTGTGAAAGGCATTATAACAGTAGATTTCAGAGAATTTGGGGTAAGGGGTATTACAATTGATGACTGTAGAATGGGAGAGGGTGTATTGTGATATTTAAGTGCTTAGATATGGAAAATTATGTATATTAAAAGCAGATGAGAAGTTAGTGATGGACAGTATCACAATTGCTAAGCAATGCAAAAAGTGTATTTTACAAAGTAAAAACCCCTTCTCCCTTTGGGTTCAAAGGGACCGCAAAATTTAAAACCCTTTTTTTTTTGGGATTGAAAAAACCGGTTTTTCAATCAACATTTTATAAAACCAGATCCATGAAAAAATTGAAAATATAGAAAATAAAAAAACCCAAAAAAAATAAAAATGAAGCCCATATTCAACAAATATTTCTTGATTTCCAGGCCAAATCAAACCTATAAGAAATTTTTAAAATAAAAATTCAAAACGCAAAGGGTATTGAGAAATTATTCCCGTAGAAACAAACCCCATTTAGAAAATAAAAAAAAACGAAACTTAAATTCAAAAATTAACCAATTTAAATATTTGTGAAGTTTAAAAGGTTTTTTTAAAAAAGGGCAAATAAATTTGTTGACATTAAATTTGTAAGCCTGTTTCTTTCCTAGGAAAATAGAAAAATTACAACCTCGATATAATGTGTGTATTATGAGGAATTAATAATAAATTGAATAAAAAAGCAGTAAGAGGATTTAAGAGGGATAAAATAAGGGAAGGGGGAAAATGGCCCAAAACCAGATTGAAGAAATGTATTAAATTTCAAAATGAGTGTTTATGGAAAACTATTTTGAAGGAATAGGAGTATTTAAGTCAATTGATATGGGAGGGGTTACATTTTAAAAAAAGAATGATTGAAGAAAATTATCATTAGGGGATTTTTGGCATCAGGAAGATTCCCGATTTGAAGAGGGCGTGAAGGCCTAAGGTTTTAATTTTAAGGATAATTAGAAAAAAGGTGTTAAACCCTTTGGGTAGATTTTTAAAATTAAAATAAATAAAAATGATTTTTAAATTATTTTAGGAACAATACAACTTATATTCTGGGAGTTAAAATTTTTCTTAGGTTAAATTTAAAAAATTTTAAACGCTTTTGGAGGTTTAAATAAATTTTCATGTGCGTTTCCTTTGGAATGCATTAAAATTTAAAAAGGTAAAGTTAAGCGTTGCCAGGACGCAAATATAGGGAAAGTGAAGAAAGGATCCGGGTTAAAAATTAAACCAGCGAAAATTGATGTTTAAAAAGGGGAATTAACAAATTTTTTTATGGAAAGTGTATCCTTTTTCGGTTTATTTTATTTTTCATAATAGATCTTTATGTTGGGTTAATATTGTCAGTGGATAAATTAAAATAGTTTTGACAATGAGGCAGAATGAAGTTAGTTTTTGCTGTTGGGAGATCAGAGTGAAGGAGGAAATATATCCAAGTGGGGAAGAGAACCGATGGAGGTTAAAATAAGGGGTTTTAAAGGAAGGGAAATTTTGAACTTTTCATAGAGGGAAATTCCTTAGGGTCATATTATTTGGGAAAAATATTTTAAATTCCTAATGTTGAAATTTTTTTCAATGTTAAAAAAGAATCAGCCAAAATAATGGGGCGAATAATTTATAATGTCTTTCAGTTTAATCAGAAAAAAGGTATTAGTAATCTTTTGTTCAAGGCGACAAAAATTATTTTTCAGGCTGAAATATCACGCTATTCAAGGCAAGGTTTAAAATTATTTCTTCATGTGAAGTTAGAAGTTCTGTTCAGGGGGATTAAAAATTTTTTTAGTGGATAATGCCCTCATTTAGAGACGGGTTAAAATTATTTCCAAGCAAGTGTAGATCAGAGATAGGGGGACTTGAAAAAAATTTCCATGCTGAAAATTAAAATTCTAAAAAATGGCGTTGAATAATTTTTAAAAAGTGAAATTGATCATTATTCTTAGGACGGAAATATTATCTTCAATCTTGGGTTTGATACGTTCTATGTTAAAATTGGATAAATCTTCAATGCTTAAATTAATTGTGTATAAAATTAAAAAATTCTTCAGGAAATTAGATCATGTTTTGTTCTGGGGGTTTTGGAAAAATTTTTTTCAGCAAGTTAGATCAGTTCTATGTTAAAGGCGACGGTTAAATTTTTCCCTAATCCGTTATTTTCATCTTTTAGGAGGTTACCTAATCCGGGACAGATAGATGTTTTGTAGTATTTCGCCTAAGCATTGGGAAAGAAACAAAAATTTACTTTCCAAATTTGGTTATACGAACGGTAGAATGGCATTGAAAATGAAAGGAAAGAGATGGCATTTAGTATCAGAATGAAGATCGTGAAGTTACGCATGGCCAAGATGTGCATTTAGTTAGGAAGGGTAATGCGGATTTGTTATCAAATCGCTAGAGAGCTATTTAATCAAAATGAATAAGTTGTTGTTAGGAATCGAAGAATTTTGCATTTAGGAGGAACAAAGGATGGCAGAGTTTGGAAAATACCAGAGATGATGCAAGTTTAAAAGAAGAGATTGGATTAGTGAGGGGAACTGTTCACTTTACCTTATAATACAAACCTGTTTCCCCGACCAACCGTTTTCGGACAGAAAGGGGGTTCAGGCACCCTGTATGTGGTAGGACTGATAGTTACCCAAAATTTGGGGGTTGGCCCCGGGCTTTGGAGAAACAAAGTGGGACGTCTATTAAACGGGTCTGGTTGGGCCAGGCGGCAAAAAAGTAAATTGATAGGAAGCTAGCGGGATGAGCAGGGCAAGGAGCTACTTAGAAAGTGCAGAAAGAATGGCTGGTCTGTAAAATACTAAGGACTCTTTGTCTGCAAGTTCTAATGTCCCGAAGGGGAAGATTTTTTATGGTAAATTTGTTTGTTTAATGACTTTTTTTTGTTATATAAAAATTTTATTACAATTTACCTGGTTATCTTTAAACCCCAAAAAAATTTTCGGCAGGGGTTTAAAATTTTAATTAGCTTTAAAAAAAGGGGTACTACTTACCGTAATGTGAATTTTTATAACCGGAGAGGCTCAAAATTAAAAACCCTAGAAGTGGGAAGTTAGGACGGAAGATGGGGCAAGAAAGAATGGCAGAGATGGTGAAAGTCAGAAAAACTAGGGGATTTAAGAGGCTGACTGGGGGAAGGGGGCATTTTTGAGGAAAAGGACAGAAAACGGGCACCCAGGGGGATGATCTTTTGACAGAAAAGGGGGATGGTATTTAGGAGGGGGAACGGTTATTTGAAAAAAAACTAAAACCAGCTTCGTAAATTTTGGGAAGGGAAAAGGGGGTTAAGGTACCAGTGGTGGGGGAGACATAGGGGACCCTTTTAAACGGGGTGGGGCCCCAGGGGTTTGGGAAACAAAATGGAGAAAGGTTTAAATGGGGGGGTGGTTTTTTGGGGGTCGGCGACAAAATAAACGCACCCGCGAGTCAAGAGGGATTCCCCGGAGAAGGGGAAATTGAAAAAGGGGAAAATTGAAAGGTTTATTGTAGGGGATTTGTGGGATTTCCCCGTTTTTTCCAATGTTTCCCCCCCTTTTTTTTTAAACAAACCATTGTTTGGGGGGAAACTTTATTTCCCCTTTTTATATAAGTTATTCAGGGGACCCGGGTGTCCCTAAGCCCACCCGAAATTTTCCCAATTTAGTTTTAAAATGGGGACCCCACTTTAAATTTGAATCCTAAGGTTCGTTTAATTTTTTTTGGGGAAAAGGTTTCTTTTTAAAAAATTGTTTTTAATTAAAGAATTTTTATTTTTTTGTGATAGGAATTTACATTTTTGGTCAAAAAACAAATTTTAAACCCCGTATTTTAAAATTACCTAAAATCAAAATTTCCCTTTAATTAAGAATGATGTCTTGTTGAAATTTTAACCCCAAAAATTTTTGGGAAAATTGAAGCCTTAAAATTAATTTAAATGAAATAAAAAACCATAAGCCAAAAAAACAAATTTTAATTAAAAGGGAATCAAAAGGGTTATCCAAATTAATTTCACCGTAAAAATGTAATAAGATAAATTTTTAACCCATGAAGATGTCAATTTATCACTGGCTTAACTTCCGTTTAGAAGGACTTTTTTGGGGGAAAAAGTTCAAACCTTTCTATGGTTTACTAATTCATCAATTCTTAACTTGTTTAGTTTACATAATTTCCTTTTCTTTGTTATTTTTTAATCCTTTATGCATTTAGGTAAATTTTAATTTTGTTAAAAATTTTAATTCCTTTGGGGATTTTTAAAATATTAAATAAATTTTTAAAAAATGAAAGAAATTATTAATTAAAATTAAATAAGACAAAACCAATATGGAAAAATAAAAAGATTTGAACCAATAGAGAAGAAAATCTTCCACGAAAATTAAAGTCCCCAATGTCCTTTTATAATGGGTTGAAATGTTTTAGCAAGTTTGCAGATTATCCCTTTTTAAAATTTTGACTTCTTAAGTTATTTACTTTTAAATTTCTTTTGGGTACCTTAAAAAATTATTTTTCCCTGTGCTATAGGGAAATTTTTGTTGGCATTGGAAAGATATTTTAGCTTCTGGCAAATTTTGGAATTGTTCCAAATGTTACCAAAATCGATCCATATCTTTAAAATTAGAAGGGGAAGTTTATCTTGGGCTTAACTCAGATTAGATTAGTGTTCTTTAAAACCAATATCCAAATTAATGGTAAAAAAACTTTTAAAAAATTAAATTTAATTTAATACACCCACTTAAATGAACTAATTTAAAAAAATCAAAGACCATAAAACAAAAATAACCGAAATTAGATTCGAAATGTTGAAAATGATGGAAAAATTTTCACCAAACCGGGCCTTTGGGATTCTCTTTGGGAAGAAGCCCCGGTTTTCCCAAAAATTTATGAAAAAATAATTTTGGAAGCAAAACCAAGGGTTTGTCCAATTGAAATACAAAACGGACGCTAGGAAAAAACAGCATATGCACCAAGTGTAACACCTCAACAACCATGCCAATATCCACCTTTTAATTCATCCTCCTTCCAAAAACATCTTTTTCAACATGGGTAATTTTTCCAGGACTACCAATTTTCGTTGGAGACCACTTCATTTCCTACACTCTCCCTAAACTTTTTGGGTAAACCCCCATGGCCCCACCCCCAAAAATACTGGCCCTATTCTACCCCCTCCCGGGCCTTTAACAAAAAATTTTCTGAAAAGGGTTCGAAGATCTTTTTATTTATATTTCCCAAAATAAAACCCCCGTTTTAAAAACCCCAATTTTCCACCTCCTATAGTCTTCCCTTCTCCCTTCTTTCCTTCCCAATAAATGCACCCTTTCGGGCAAATAAACATCACTCTTAGGTCATTCCTTCTTAACCTCTCTACTCCCTTCCCAGGCGCACGCTCTCTACCTTCTGAAATAAATGGGCCCAGCTCCCACCACTCCAAAAGCCTTTCCATGGGTTTCTTCCAATGCCCTTTTTCTTTTCCGCATATACTTCTTAGGATGCTGAATTTTGATGCCTCTCGGTTGATAAATAATTTGGGGAAATATTTTTTCTTTTTTTCCCGGGTGCAGAAACGGAATTTATTAACAAACTTCATGTCTCTGTGCCCTATTTTTGGTTCCTGCCTGTTCGATTTGGAAATATATTCCCGGTTTTTCCCCTATCCAACCCTAAAGCTGTCCTTTACCTAAATTTTTCCCTATTAACAACATATCTTTCGTTGGAATTTATCGCCTTTCCCCACTTAACTAACTTTTCTAACTTTTACTGAATAATTTTTCACCTCCTGTCTCCTTTCCAACTTTCGCTTAATTTTTTGCTAACTTTCCCAAAAGAACATTAACTACTCTTTCAACCTTTTTGGAAATTAATTAATTCATCCAACCCCGGACCCTCTACCTTTAACTTAAAGATTTTAAGCGTCCCAACGGTTCTAACTTTAGCTTTGGAATAATATACAACTGATTGCCTTTCATACTACTGCAATTTCCCTGAAGGGAAAATTTTATTTTTCCGTCGCCCCGTAACTTACTTTAATTTCCGAATTTTTTATTTCCGTGGATAACATGATTAACTCTTTGCTCTAAAAAAATTTTACCTTTTCCTGCTGTCCATAGACAACCATTAATTTAAATTTAAAAATTTTCATGTTGATGACATAGAAATGCCCATAATTTACAACAAAAAATAAATTTTAATAATGAAATAAAACTTTAACCCTTTTCCCATTAAGAAATAATTTAAACCCTTGTTAAAATAAAGTATTTAAGTTTAAAAAAAATATTAACGCATTAATGAACTTCAATTTGATTGAAAAAAAAACTTCTAAAAGGTTAAACTGAAAAAATTTTAATTTTAAAAAATCCACTCATTTCAACCCTTTTCAATTTTTTACAAAATTAAAGAAAATACCAAAGGCTCCTCAATTAAAAAAGTACATTTTACATTCTTTCTCTTCTAATCTTATAACGTTCCTAACATTCTTATCTATACTGTTTCAGTTATTACTTTCAGTAACTTTAAAAAGTACTCCTCCAAATTTTGTCTTTTGTACCCAGAACCCAATTTTTGCTACACTTGGATTTCGCATCACCACAAATAGGTCATTTAGGGTTAAAAAAGGCTCGTCTAACTCTTTTAAATTGGTTTCTTTTCCAATTGTTTATATCCTTCTACGCGGGACATCCCATTCTCATTTTAATAGCTGACTTAACTTTCCATAAAATGAAACCAACCCATTTCAACCCTTTTTTAACCCCTATTTACCTATATGACCCTTTTTAAATTTCAACTTAACGATTCCTCAAATTATTCCCACAATTGTAAATTGATTATTATCTCTGAAAAAGTTTCCCCCATTTTTAAAAAGCCAAACAAACAAATTTTTATAAAGTATAAACACATCTCGCCAAAACCTTCGGGGGATTCTAACAAGTCTTCATAATTGTATTACAAATTAGCTTAAGTTTAGGAAGGCCTGGATAAATTTTAAAAGGTTTTTTGGGAAAATGTTGGTTTTTGTTAAAGGTTGTTATTGTGATTAAGATATAATTTTTCAAATTTATTTTGTTTGTGAAGTTGTTTTATCGTATATTGTAAAAGGAGGCTTGAAACTGGTCACTTTTACAAAAGGAATTGGTAAAAAGTGGGAAAGGAAGGTTCTCTAGTCGCGTCTCAAAGGGGATTATAATTTGGGTTTTGGTCTGTGGGCATTTGTTTGGATCATTTAAATTGCCCAAATCATGTCGTATCTAATACCAAATAGCGGTGGCTTTCATCAGAACTGGGAAAAAGTTCTTTGGGGTTTTCGACTTCTGTTCGCAATTCCCTTTCCCAGTTCTGAAAATTTTCTAACTTGGGCTGGGTTTTTTTCCAGTTTCTGAAAAATTATGGCGGTCGGATTGTCGCCATTAAATATTTGAACCAATTTCATCTCAAGGGGGACTTGGGCCATTCCGTCTGTTGCATTCTGGAAAGCTTATTTTGCACGTTCTTTGTCCCATTTGGGCAAAATTTAATGGACCAACCATTTGTCCTGCCTAAAATATTCATTATTGGCAATAAATTTGGTAAAGGCTAAAATTTTCATTTCTGGAGGTGTCCATTAAAATGTCCGATTTTAAATTTCTTGGGGTTCCAAAAATAGGTCATTATTATTTCGGAAAATGCAGAACAAGGTTGTCCCAAAATTGGGAAACAAAGCAATTAAAATCTTCGGTCCCTCTTCTTTTAAACCCTTTTTGGGTTTGACTTGTTTCTTGACCATTGAAAACTTTATTGAAACCCAAACGAAATATAGGACGGAAAAGTGGAATCCTGGCTGGTAATCAAATCGGGGCGGTGACAGGGTCGAATTGGGGCCCCTGGAAAGAAAATGCTGGAAGACAAAGCCCTTTAAAAATGAAACCTGGAAAAAAGGTTCTCTACTAATTTACTGAATTCACCCAAAATTTTAAATTAAAACCAAAAATCACCTTGGGAAAAAGGGGAAAATGATCTCAAACTGAAAATAAACCAAACCTCACCATCAAACTTAAAATGGGTTCATCAAAACTAACTAACAACTAACCACAATACAACAAATATGAATCATCAATATAATCATAATTATCTGAATTTCTAATACTGGAACACTTTAAACTAAACTTCAACCCCAAACCTAAATTTTAAAGAACTATCTATGAATTTTCAATAGAACTTCATCATACTTTTATTCGAAACATTGGATAAAATTTCAAATATTGAATTATCAAACCTGAATTACATTTTACTTATATCTTAAATTCATATTTTTCTTAAACATTAAAATATTTACTTTAAAGAATTAATTCTTATGGCGAACATGAATACTCCAACCCAGCAAATTATTTTTACCAATTTCAGTAACCCGAGATAAACACTGAAACACATTACAAACCCCAAAAAGGAATTGCTCTTCGAAAAATACTTTATTTCATCTTTGGATTGAGGAATAAGCCGATCTTACAAGGAGGCAGTGCCAAAAAATTTTAACCACTTGCTTTCAAGACAAACCCTCATCAGGGAAAATCTGCAGAGTGGAAGCAAAAACTGATGATTAGAAAAGACTTCTCAAAACGACTTAGAAAAGAAACTTTATTTGACTATGACAAAGACTTTATACCTGATGCTTGAATATCAAACATCCTGCCCTGGAGCGAACAAACCCGAATATTGAACTTCTTCTCTGAACTCATCCCAATCATCAAAAATTTCTTTTCCTGCCAACCCACAAACCCAATTATCAATAAATAACTTTCCCAAAGAAATAAAAATAAAAATTTAAAAGATATAATCCAACTTTATCAAGAATTTTCAATTCTCTTACAAAAGATTTTAATCCTTCTTAATTATCAGAACACAAAAAATCATAAGTCAATCAATTCCTTAAAATTATGAAACAAACCTTCTTAATACAAAAATAAAACAACCCTTAAAAAAAAGAACCCCCAAAAAATTCCAAAATGCCCACAAAAATTTTTTTTTCCAAAGGGACCCAAAACAGATTAAAACAACCTAAAGGAAAAAATCAGGCAATTCCAAAACCCGGGCACAAAATTATTTCCTTTAATTCCCGGCAAAAAGGGGGCAAAGAAAACCCTTTTAAAAATTATTCACAGAAGACAAAAATCACCCAGGGGCAGTCAAACAATTTTTTAAAGGAAATCACAACTTCCTTTAACTTCAAAAAAATGAAGAACAGGGGTCAATTCCCAACCAGGGCAAAAAGAAAACCAAACAATTTACCAAAGGGGCAGAAAAATTCCCCGAACGTTCAATTTTAACTTCAAAAGGGAAACGGGGGGGGGGGGGGGGGGGGGGGGGGGGGGGGGGGGGGGGGGGGGGGGGGGGGGGGGGGGGGGGGGGGGGGGGGGGGGGGGAAAAAAAAAAAAAAAAAAAAAAAAAAAAAAAAAAAAAAAAAAAAAAAAAAAAAAAAAAAAAAAAAAAAAAAAAAAAAAAAAAAAAAAAAAAAAAAAAAAAAAAAAAAAAAAAAAAAAAAAAAAAAAAAAAAAAAAAAAAAAAAAAAAAAAAAAAAAAAAAAAAAAAAAAAAATGCTACCCTGAAGGAAATTTTTTAAAAAAAGAAAGAAATTTAAAGAAAAAATCAAACCCCCATATGGGCGATAACAACAGCCGGTAATCAAAGAAAAAATCTTCCTTACAGGACAATTCCAACCCAGTCACAAAAAATTTTAAACCCTTTCAGGACTTTAACCCACAAATGTATTTCCCAAAGAAAAAATTCTAATTTAAAGTGATAACCAACCCGCATATTTTAAAATGGTTTATTTTTTTTAATTTTTGGGGGGAAAAAGCCAAAAAAAAAGAAAATTTTTTCCCGTTTTGGATAATACCAAAAGGAAAAGGGGTTTTTTTCCCCGGAAATCAAACCAATAGTGGATGAAATTTAACAGACGGGAAAAGAAACCCAAAAAACAGGTCAATTCCAACCCCATAAACAGAAAAATCACTGGGACGGGAAAAAAATTTTAACCCCGCAAGCAAAAAAATTTAAACCCAAAGTGGGTCAATTCCAACCCCGGAAGAAGTAAACCAAAGAAAAAATTTAAAAAAACAGTGACAATTCTAAAGACAGTGTATAAAGAAAAGATCCAAAAATAAATAAAAATATTTTAGGGGAATGTTAATTTTAACTGGTGTAAAAAAGGGAAAATTTAAATTGGGAAAAAACCCTAATTTTAAAAAATGTTTTCCAACCCCAATTAGCCGTTTTTTCTAAAATGTCAAATTTCCCGTTCCCGACAAACTTTAATTGTCCAAAGATCGAAAGGGGTTTTTTCCGTGGAACCGTTTAATTTAACCAGGTGAGAGACGATCCAAAATCTTAGACAGCGGTTCCAATTACTCAACCAAAAAAAGATTAAATCAATTCCCCAAATCCTCAACACAGAAGATTAATCATAATTACGTGAAAATGATATCTTCCTAAACCAAAACGGTCAACAATTATAATTCAAGATGCAATTTGCCATTCAGGAACAGACGACAAATCTTCAACTCCCAAAAGATAGATAACTACAAACTCCGGCAAACAAAAACTCTTTAAAAAAACAGGACCTCGTACTTCTAAAGGACAAGGAGTTCCAAAAACTTAAAACTTTTAAAAAAAAGGAAAAGCTGATGGGCCAATATTTAGGGGTATTGGAAGGGGCCAAAATTTTTAAAAATTGGAGGCAGTTGTTCTTTTGATTTAAACCTGCAAGGTTTTACTTTAAGAGAACGGCACAATGTTCTTCGAAAAATTATCGAATGCCACACGATTGGGAAAAAATTGGGAACAATTAGAACAATTTTTTTACAACAGGCAAGTTTCCGGGAGGAGAAAGGGAGACAATTTCGACCCGAAACTGGTTATAAATTTTTTTTAAAATTTACAACAAAACCATTGGGATTACGTTAATTTAATAAGAGCCTTAATTTCCCCCACAACACGCTTTTAATTTCCTTTAACACTCTTCTCTTGAATTTCTCATATCTCTTTATTTCCTACAAAAAAAAAATTTTAAAAACCCCAAAAGAAAATTATTTCCCGAAAAAAAAGAAAACTTCCTCATAAAAAAATTTCAATTTTTTTTTTAAAAAAATAGCCCCCAAAAACTCTAAATTTTAATTTTTTTAATCGGAAAACAGACAAATTTTTCTGTCCCAAAATTAAAAACTGGGCTTTTTTAAAAACAATTTGGAACAAAACCCATAACCAAAAAATTTAAAAAAACAAAGGGGAACAGAAACCCCGAAATTTTTTAAATTTAAATTCTGACATAAAAAAAAAAACCCCAAAAAAACAAAAAAAATAATGAAGGGCACAAAGTTTGGCATATTTAGAAGGCATTTAAAAACAACCAAAAGGTTCGGGGGAAAAATAAAGGGAGGGAAAAAACAAACCCCCAAATTGGGTTTAATTTTTGGGGGGGCAAAAAAAAAAATTTTTTTTAAAAACTTTATTTTCCCCCCAAAAAAGCCTTGTTTTTTAAAAACCAATTTTCCCCGAATTTAAAAACCTTTTCCATATTTTTTTTAAAAAACATTTTTTTTTTTTCCCCAAAAACCAAAAAACCAACCCACAAAAACCTTTTTAATTTCCTAAAAAACAAATTTTTTTTTTCCCCAACCCTTTTTTTTAAAAAAAATTTTTCCCCCCAAAAATTTTTTTTAATTTTTAAAAAAACCTTCCCTTTTTTTAAAAAAAAAAAAAAAAAAAAAAAAAAAAAAAAAAAAAAAAAAAAAAAACCCAAACAAAAAATAGAAAGTTTCCCGGAACACTAAACATAATTCCATACCTAAAAAATTGTTTGATCACTGGGCGACTCAGTTCCCCTAAAACCCAACCATCCTAATTATTCCAAATTCCGCCTAAACAAAAAAGCTTACAATGGAATCTTTAATATTCAAAATGAAGATTTCACAGTGCGTGCTTAATAACTAACCATGATTGGAGAAATTTAATTGGCCCCCTAACCAGTTTTGTATTTTTCCCGGGGTTATTTGCCCCGGGGCACTGAAGAACGTGCGATTTTTCTCGTTTTTTCCCTCCAAAAAAGGTTTTAGGGGCTGTTTAGCGAGGAATACTGACAATAAGAGAGAAAGCATTCATTCACATAAAATCAAACGATGCAAACGCCTGACTACGCCTGAATTCATAACGGGTGAACGCTAGAAGATCTGAAGTCAAGAGAAGGTTCACCTGTATGGCGTGGACACCGATATTAAGAAGCGAGGCCTTCACGCAAAAAAATAAGTCAAGTGCCATACAAGGCGCTCCTGACTACGCCTAATTCATAGCGGATGAACCGGAGCAAAACTACTTAAGCAACGCTTTTCTCATTGTCAACAAAGGAAGAACACTTCAGACTGAAATTTAACGATGATATCGTTCCCCGTTCCCATACTCAAACCTTTTTGGGAGTTAAGCTTGACAGTCGTCTGACATGGAAACATCACATAATGAAAACAAACAGAAAGGCTATGAGGAAACAAAGCGGGATGCGGAAGCTGGCTGGAACTGCCTGGGGAGCTGATATTCGAATCCTGAGTCAGGTGTACACTGGTGCAGTTAGACCGACCCTCGAATATGCATCATCGACATGGATATCAGCAGCCCATTCAAACAAATCGATACTGGAAAAAACACAAAACAGGTGTCTTCGTACTATTTTGGGAGCCATGAAATCTACACCAATTGTAGAAATGGAAAAGGCAGCCAACATCCAGCCCTTGGAAGACAGAAGAGGGAGAAAAGTGATTCTACAGACTGAAAGGATCAAAAGAATGCCTCACCATCCACTGCATGAAAAATGGCGGCTAGAACAAAGAACAGAATTAAAGCGTACAAGTCTAAACCCTGCAAACAAAAACAGGAAAGTCTTACTTGGAACTACTAAATCATAATTCCATACCTGAAGAATTGCTTTGATCACTGGGGCCAGACTCAGTACACTAAACTTCTCAACTCATCTAAATTATTAAGCAAAGATGCAGGCCTAATCTAGTGAAAAAAGCAATTACAATGGAACATCTCCAGTACATGTTTCCAGAAGACAGCTGGATAAGAATTTACACAGATGGATCGGCAATGGAGAGCAACCATGAATGAGTGGAGCAGGAGTGTACATTAGGCACCCAGATGCTACCACTGTGTCTCTAAGCGGCTCTACTGGAAAGAATATGTTCCAACTACAAAGCAGAACTCATAGCCCTTCTGATGGCAGCACAGCACATGAATAAGCGCAAGCAGCTACAAAGCAAGATGGTATTTCTCTTACAGACTCATTGTCAGCTATACAAGCCTTGGAGGCTAAATCCACTGACAACACAGGTACAAAAACTACAAAAGAAAACTTGCTCAGCTTTCCAGAAAAGGCAGAAATTCTGCTTGCAGTGGATTCCATCACTGTGGCATTGCAGGCAATGAGAGTGCTGATGTCTTAGCTAAGGAGGGCAGTGCCAAAGAGCAAATTTACCAACCCTTGTCTTTTCAAGAGTCAAAGAAACCCTCATACAGAAAATCTGCAGTAGACTGGAAGACAAACACTGGATATGATTATGGAAAGACTCCCTCAAAGACCTAAGCAGAACAGACCAGGTCATTATATTTCGACTACGCACCGGACACTGCAGACTCAACAAACGCCCCTTACAGACTAGGAATAAGTCAAACAGCTCTCTGCCAGTGTCAGCAGGCAGAACAGACACCAGAGCATATCCTGCAAGACTGTCCTCTTCTGTGCGAGCTGAGAAGCAACATGTGGCCACACGCAGTCGACCTGAAAACTAAGCTTTGGGTAACCTGACAGACCTGGAAAGCTGTCTACTTGATTTGTGGTCCTGATAGAGCTAAGCGCATGACCAGAGATCGCTGAAGAAGATAGCGGATGAGCAGCTAGAAGAAGAAGCATGTGTGCCCGATCTCTATCTTACATAAATGCAAATCTAAGCAGCCATGCTTATCAATAATAAGTTTCGATCTTAATTATGAAAGCAGTGAAAATTTTAAGATCAGGCGGGTGTCATTCGGACGAGAGCGTGTTTGATTCTCACCACTGTACTTTCTTTCTTCTCTGTGTTGATTCTCTGCTGTGCTTTCTTTCTTCTCTGTGTTTGATTCTCTGCTGTGCTTTCTTTCTTCTCTGTGTTTGATTCTATGCTGTGCTTTCTTTCTTCTCTGTGTTTGATTCTATGCTGCGCTTTCTTTCTTCTCTGTGTTTGATTCTCTGCTGTGCTTTCTTTCTTATCTGTATTTAATTCATGCTGTGCTTTCTTTCTTCTCTGTGTTTGATTCTCTGCTGTGCTTTCTTTCTTCTCTGTGTTTGATTCTCTGCTGTGCTTTCTTTCTTCTCTGTGTTTGATTCTCTGCTGTGCTTTCTTTCTTCTCTGTGTTTGATTCTCTGCTGTGCTTTCTTTCTTCTCTGTGTGTTTTTGGGGGAGGGGAGGAAGATCCAGAAGCACTTGAGTTTTCAGCTCGGTCGGTTCCATGGACATTGCCAACCTTCGGTTCGTACCACAGACACTGTAAACCTGGGAACCTGTGGCTTTCTGCCAGCCCACAGAATTGAACTACGCACTCAGTGGACTAGTCCCCATAGTCCAACACCTCTGAACACACTGGTCAGGGCCTTCTCTGTCTTTTGGTGTATATGTTTCTAAGAGGTTCACACCTATCATTTGTATAAGTAAGTAATGAAGTTGTTTTAATACCATTTGGTATATTGGGAAGGGGAGGGTGATGCTCAGCCTGCCATTCCTTTGACCAGCAGAACACGATGAAATTTGGTCAACTTCACGCCGACATTAGAAGATTAACAAATGGAATTCCTACACAAATATTTTTACCATCTTCAAATTACATGGGGACCCTCGCCATTCACAGAAGTCGTGCACTGCAGCTGAGATCTTCTTGTGTAAGAAGATATCGAAGCACACATAGATTATTCTCCGAGTGCAATGATGATAGTCCAATCAATCATTTCAGGTTTGATAGTATCATTCTGGTTTCCTTTTCATATATAGTGTCCACAGTAGCGTCACATTTGTACTGATAAAATTACTACTGTTTAGATATGACCATCATCATTTGCACTTTGGTGAGTAACCATATGTGCTCGATCTCTTTCACATGAAAGATCTCACCTGCAGTGTCTGGCTCCATGGCAATGGCGACAGCCCCCGATGTAATTTTAAAAATAAATGTTTTATGGGTAATTTTTAATCTTTTCAATTAATTTTTCCCAGGCAGCGGCTTTCCAGCTTGCACTTCTCGATTTTGAACTACTTAGGGTTCTTTTAGGTGCTCAGGTGGGAACACAGGACCTACATTTATTGTCCGTCTCCGATGGGACTAGAGACTTCGATCTCACCTACACATGGATCTCCTGGGAAAATATCCAGAAGTCTCCACGAGGAGGCGAACCTGGTACCTTTGGCACGAGGCAGAGCACCTCATACAGATACCCTTGTTAGATGTTACAAATA
This sequence comes from Arion vulgaris, assembly GCA_020796225.1. NCBI lineage: Eukaryota > Metazoa > Mollusca > Gastropoda > Stylommatophora > Arionidae > Arion > Arion vulgaris. Next base: position 89,078 of record JADZMA010000032.1, on the reverse strand, counting down.
GAAGTACCACTTCTACCTTCTATCAAGTTGCATTTTAGAAAGTGCACTTCTGCAAGATACATTTAGAAGAGTACCACTGCCGAGTTACATTTAGAAGTACCCTTCTGCAAAGTTATTTAAGAAAGTACCACTTTTTACCGAGTTACATTTAGAAAGTACCACTTCTACCAGAGTTACATTTAGAAAGTACCATATTACAAGAGTTGCATTTAGAAAGTACCACTTCTGCCAAGTTACATTTAGAAGTACCACGCCTTCTACCAAGTTACATTTAGAAAGTACCACTTCTGAGTTACATAGAAAGTACCACTTCTACCTTCTGCAAGTTACATTTAAGAAGTACCACTTCTACTGAGTTACATTTAGAAAGTACCACTTCTACCGAGTTACATTTAGAAAGTACCACTTCTACCTTCTACCAAGTTACATTTAGAAAGTACCACTTCTACTGAGTTACATTTAGAAAGTACCACTTCTACCAGTTACAAATAGAAAGTACCACTTCTACCGAGTTACAAATAAGAAAATACCCTTTACCAGTTATAATGTAGCATGGTTCTAAGATCTATTTTTGTAGGGAGGCCATCAGATCGGACATATAATAGTATTTTACAATAGACATTTGCTTATCATCTTTTCTCCGGCCACCATCTCCGTACAATTATCTGATTTTCTCCAGCCACCCTCTCCATTCATTCTACCAATTTTCTCCAGCCACCATCTCCGTACAATTATACCAATTCTTCTCCGGCCACCATCTCCATTACAATTATACAATTTTCTCCGGCCATCATCTCCGTGCAATTATACCAATTCTTCTCTGGCCACCATCTCCATTCACAATTATACCAATTTTCTCAAACATCTCAGTACAGTTACTTTAATTCTTCTTCAGACACTCCATGTTGACCACTCTGTGTGATCTGTATATGATCTGAGCCTGTTGTCAAACCCCCAGGAATTATGAGTTTCACCATTTTTTCCTATATGTGCGTTGGGAGAGTACCCGGCTTTCTTTCAAACCAGAAACTTCCAGCAACTCTAGAAACTTCCAACAACTCCAAGAGCTTTGACAACTCTGAAACTTCCAGCAACTCTAGAGCTTCCATGTATCTAGAGAACTTCCAGCAGCTCTGAGAACACAGCTGGCTCAGAGAGTTTCCAGCAACAAGAACCAGCAGCTCTAGAGCTTCCAGCAGCTCTAGAGCTTCAACAGCTCTGGGGGCTTTGTGGCCTCCAGGAGCTTCCCAGCAACTCTGGGCGGTAGTGCTATGCTTATACGTTGTTCAGTTGTATACACAAGTATACATGTGCGTCATCGGATGTGATGACGTACATCCATTCTGCGACGCTTTTGTTACTAGGAGTAGCTTCCTATGTCCCTACTCTCAGTCGCCTCTTAAGACATGCCCAGCGGTCGCGGTTGTACTATTCTTTGCTCCTTGTGCGCCCCGGCAGCACAGGTGAGATCGGACTAATGATGATATTTGGCAATATACATTTGTCTCTTTTTTTTTCCTGCCACCCCTTCCGTACAATATGAAATGAAACTCCTTTTTGTGATCATCCGTTTCGTTGAGTCATATCATTGGAAGAATGTCGAAGGTGGCTGTGTTGTTTAATTATATTTAACGTCTATTCAATTTGGATAACCTTTGTACACACAAGCGAATCATGCTATATCCCAGTTGAAAGCACGGCAGAGGCAACCAGTCAATGGGCTGACAAGGCTTAGTGTTGTGAGGACAGACTCCTGCCAGGATCCTGTTGCATCAAGAGACTGAAATTTGGAAACCTGTCTTGTAATACACCACCTGGCAACAACCACCTGTTGTGGTGTTTTCAGAAGCGACAATACCTACCCTTGGTCCCACAGTTTTACATTGTAGTTCTGTTCTGTGTTTCAAATATCTAGGGGCAATTTTCACATCTTCTCTTCCATCATTACTTCTTTATAGAAGTTGGGGGAGGGAATGTAGAGATCGTGTGTGTGCTTTGTAAGCTGTTATTCATTTGATTTTTATTAAGGCTGTTCTTGATGCATCGTTTGCGTGGTCGTCCTCTTGCTCTGTACTCGTTATACTTTTCTGTGTGGCTCTCTGTGGTAGGCGATACCAGGGCATTGTTGTCAGGTCATCAGGTTTCAAACCGTTTAATCTATTTTATGAATTGCATGACTGGTTTCACAATTTTTACTTCAGTCGGTAGAATGGATAGGGCCAATGTACGGAAACATACACATCTGGCGGTGCTTGGATCAGATCTGGAAAAACCCATGGGGAGGCTGCGGTAATACTGGGTAAACGTTCGACGTGGATACATTAGTACAGTATTATCATCATCATTATCAAATAGCGTGTCTCTTCCAGAACTTGGCTCCCATGACAGCAGTCATGAAAAACCCTCTGTTCTGTGCAATTTGATCAGCAGCAGTCATTCTCAGATCGTCAGTGACATCTTGCACCCAACTACTTCGTTCTGCCTCTCATTCTTCTTCCAGAGCACTATTCCCTCCAAAATTATCTTCTCTAGGCACTCATATTTGCTTGATGTGTAGAGATGTTATTCCTTGATGATATACTCTTTAATAGCCATCTCTCTCTAATATCAAGCTGTTGCCAGAACAAACATTTGTTATGCTTTTGTTTTCCATGATATTCTAAGTACTGAGATTACAGTATTACATAAATTTAATATCAGAGAGCTAACGGTTGTACTCTGATGAAAACGTTTGCCTGCAGGGCTGAATTAATGGATGCCGTGAAGTAAAGGTTGTGGTTCGAATCCTAGGTTTGGAAAATTGTTCTTTTTCTGGAGGCCTTTTATACTTTAAAGGTTTAATGCCGAAGGATTGACTTCATTACACGGGTTTATTACAAATGGCTATGTCCTCTCTGCAGAAATGTGCATGCCTGCTGGGAAGCATTGCTAGAAAGAATTCCATACGACAGGCAACAATTCTAGGGGTCTCTAAGAAAAAAAAAAAAAAAAGCACTAAGGGGAAAAAAAACGGTGGTCCAGATTTGAACCTTATTTCATTAGGGTGGCGCAACCACTTAGCCACAGGGCCCCATTGTATTGCTTACTGTCACTGTCTATTTATTTACTAGAATGTCATCATCCAAGGTGCCTTATCTCTAGTAAATAAATGAACAGTGACTGTCTTCAAATGATGGCTGGTGGGAATACTTCTTCCCAGTCAAGGATGATCACCATTTTCCCAATCTTTCTTAGAACCACAAGATGACCCGCGCAATAATATCATTCTTTCTGGCGGCTCTTCTCGGCAGGTGGCCATGCCATTTCTACGAGAGGACATAGCCATTTATGTGGAAACCGGTGCAATGAAGCCGACATGTGCAAAGTATGAGCACTCCGGGCGAAGCAATTCGAGCCAGAGATTCGAACACGGCGCCGCTAACGGCATCCGTATCATGCGAACGTTTCATCGAATTACAACCTGTTATGCTCTTGATATTAAATTTATGTATTGCCGGTACTTGAAAAACAAAGAACAAATATACTTATTCTGCAACAACTGATGTGAGAGAGTGTTCATAAAAGTATAACATCAAGAAGATAAGCCTATCTCTGACACATCAAGCAATGATGCCATTTTGGAGAAGAACAATGCCTGGAAAAATGAGCAGAACAGAAGCAGTTGGAGTGCAGTGTGCTGACGATCTGGAAGCTGACGCTGCGTTCAAGGCTGCGCAGAACAGGAGTTTCATGACTGCTGTCGTAAACAAATTCGGCGACACGCTATTTGATATTGACAATGATGAGCTACTGGCAATTATCTCGGCATTTACCAGCTGTGCATCCCATTTTCAGATCTGTCCAATGTTTCATTGCATTGGCTAATCATTCTTGCCGACTGGTAAATTGTCATGCAATTCATAAAATAGATAAACAGTTTGTGACCTGATGACCTGACGGCCAATGCCTGGTATCGCCTGAAACCTACAAAAACAACGGCAGAAGCTGAACGACCGCAAACCGTCAGGCGACATGGCAAAATCGGAAGTAATAACAGCCTAAGCGCACACGTCATTCCCCTACGGCTCTATAAAAGAAATGAAATGATGGAAGAAAGATGTGCGTACCCTCTTATTTGAAACGCAGTAGAGTAGAACTGCAATGTAAAACGGGGATTGCTATTGGTATTAATAAACAGCACGCACAACAGGTGGTTGTTGCCGTTTGGAACAATTCGGTCTCTTGATACAGCTGGGATACAACCGAAGTCTGTCTCAATGGCACTAAGCCTTGTCAGCCTATGTGGACTGGTCGTTTCAAGCGCCGTGTCAACCGATATGCAGCGGAACTACTATTAATACTACGGGGTAGTCAAGTGAATGGGCTGCGTGGAAATATGCTCAGCACGGCCGCCTTTCGACATTCTTCTTCCGGTCGATATGTTCGGCAGGCTGGATGATCACAAAAAGGAAAGTAACGAAAAAAAGATGACAACAATATGACTATCATCGTCTCACCCGTCTCGCGGCGTGCCTGGCCAACCGCGACTGGTATGTTAAGGCGACGAGGCAGGACGCAACAGGAAAACACACAACAAATAAAGCGTCGCAGAAATGTGTATCGCTCATCGATGACTACCTCTGCTAGCAGGCGCATAACTGGAACAGCAGTATAAACATCTTTTCTCGCCTAAGTAGCCAGAAGCTGGGAGGTATTGAAATTTCTAGAGTTGACAGAGAGATTTCACAGAGATTGAAGTTTCTGTAGGTAAGTTTCTGGGGTGTTGAGATTTAGAGCTGTTGAAGTTTCTAGAAGTTATTGGAAGATTTCTGAAGTTATTGAAGATTCTAGAGATTGTTGAGATTTCTGAAGTGAGATTTCTAGAGATTGTTAAGTTTCTGGACTAAAACCCTTCTCCCCAACACACACATATAAGAAAATGGTGAAAACTCACCAATTCTGGGAGTTAACAGAAGCTCAGGCTCTTCTCCACGAATCACACAGAAGTGATCAGCATAGTGTCAAAAGAAGAAATTATTATAATATGCCGAAGATATTAACAATTATTGTAATTATGTGATGCAATATTATAACCATATGAAGAATGATAATAACATTATTATATTATGCCGGGTATTGTTATAAATTGTATATTATGCCGATGTCTTGTAGTATGGTGAAAAATGATATATTATCTGAGGAGATGATAATCGAAAAAAATGATAAATGTCTATTGTAAAATACTATTATATGTCGATCTGATGGCCTTTCCCCACAAATGAATCTAGAAACCATGCTACATTAAAAATAATGTTATTTCGACAGAGAACAGTACTTTCTGACATAACTGTCAAGAAATGATACTTTCAAAGTAACTTCGACAAGTGATCTTTCTAAATGTAACTTATTGAAAGGCCAAATGTTACTCTAAGTATGACTTTCCCGACAGAAGTGGTACTTTCTAAATGCGGCTTTCGGCAAATGCCCTAAATGTAACGTGAAGATACAAGTATGGCTTGGTAAATGCTTTAAATAACGGCTTGAGCAGAAGTGGTACTTTTCTAAATGTAACCTGACAGAAATGATACTCTAAATGCAGCAATGAAAGTATTTTCTAAATGTAACTCGATATTTTTCTAAATGTAACTCGACAAATGTTACTTTCTAAATATAACTTCGTACTTTCACAAATGTAACTCGGCAAAAGTGTTACTCGCTCGCTTTCTAAATACCTTATAAGAAAACAAAGTAACACTCTATTTATAAGCATCTTAACAAGTATCTATGGCGTAGGAAAACCTTTCGTCTCTGCATTTCAAAATACCGGTGGCTCTCGTGGGGCTTCTGGATATTTTCCCGGAAGATCCATGTCAGAGTGAATCCGGTTCTAGGAGCGGTGAATAAAATGTAGTCTCGTATTGGTGTTACCTAAATACAACGTAAATCGAGTAAGCTGAAACAAAAATCAGTGGAGTAAAAATTAAATTCCTACAAAACATTTTACCATCTTTAAGGTACATCAGGCGTCGCCCTTGCTAGAACTCATACACTGCAGGTGAGATCTTTCACATGTGAGATCGGAGCACATATGTTACTCACCAAAGTGCAATGATGATGGTCATATCTAAACAGTAATTTTAATAAGTGTATGTGAACGTCTGCCAGATACCAAAGGAACAGGTATTTCTGACAAACCTGAGTGAATGATTGAACTATCATCATTGCACTTCGATGCGTGTGATAACTGACTGTCTTCTTGCAGAAGATATCGGCTTCTGATGCCATTTCATGAAATGCGGCGTATTCTGATAGAAGATGACAAAATATTTGTGTAGAAATTTCATTTGATGTCTTTCTAATGTCCGGCCGTGAAGGTGACCAGAACCCCATCAAATGTTCGTTGTCAGAATATTGCCGTCATTACTACAATATACCAAATGATAAAACAACTTCATTACTACTTTTATACAAATGATAGGTGTGAACATCGAAAACATATACGCAAAGGCAGAGAGGCCCGCCTGACCAATGTGTTAAGTGAATAGCGGACTATGAGGGACTGAATCCGCGATCAGTTGGGCTGTCCAAGCTTCCACAGGTTAGGTTTACCGTGTTATGTTTATCGAAAGAAGAGTCTGTCTCCCATCGTTCCGACGAAGAGCTCAAGTAGCCTCTGGATAACTCCCAAAGCACACAGAGAAGAAAGAAAGCTGTGAGAGAATCAAACACAGAGAGAAAGCGCGGCAGAGAATCAAACTACAGGAAAGCTGGCAGAAGTCAAACACAGAGGAAGAAAGCACAGCAGAGATAAACACAGAGAAGAGAAAGAAAGCTACAGCATAGAATTAAACACAGATAAGAAAGAAAGCACAGCAGAGAATCAAACACAGAAGAAAAACAGCATAGAATCAAACACAGAGAAGAAAAGCACAGCATAGAATCAAACACAGAGAAGAAGAAAGCACAGCAGAATCAAACACAGAGAAGAAAGCACAGCAGAATCAAACACAGAGAAGAAAGAAAGCACAGCAGAGAATCAAACACGCTCGTCCGGGCCAACATGCGCCTGATCTTAAAATTTTTTCACGTTTTCATAATTACATGGAAACTGTGCCGATGCTACAGCTGCTTAGATTTTACTATGTAAGATAGAGATCGAGGCACATGCTTCTTCTTCTAGCGTTATCCGCTATCTTCTTCTTCAGCGATCTCTGGTCATCTGCGCTTAATTTGCTGTGGACACAAACTGGTAGACCAGCTTCGGGTCTGTCAGTTTTAAAGCTTAGTTTTCAGGTCGACTGGGTGTGGCCATGTTGCTTCTCAGCTCACACAGAAGAGGACAGTCTTGCAGGATATGCTCTGGTGTCTGTTCTGCCTGCTGACACTGGCAGAGAGCTGTTTTGACTTATTCTGAGTCTGTATAAGTGTTTATTGAGTCTGCAGTGTCCGGTGCGTAGTAGAAATATAATGACCTGGTCTGTTCTGCTTAGGTCTTTGAGGAGTCTTTTCCATAATCATATCCCGATGTTTGTCTTCCCAGGCATTCTACTGCAGATTTTCTCTGTATGAGGTTTTGACCTCTTGAAAAAAGACAGGTTAGTAAATTGCTCTTTGGCACTGCCTCCTTAGCTAAGACATCAGCACTTTCGTACCTGCAATGCCACAGTAGAGATGGGAATCACTGCAAGTGAATTTTCTGCCTTTTCATGAAAACTGAGCAAGTTCTCTTTGTAGTTTTTGTACTGTGCTGTCAGTGGTTAGCCTCCAAGGCTTGTATAGCTGACAATGAGTCTCTGGAAAATACCATCTTGCTTGCAGCTGCTTGCAGCTTATTCATGTGCTGTGCTGCCATCCAGAAGAGGCTATAGAGTTCTGCTTTTGTAGTTGGAACTATATTCTTCAGTAGGTATAGGAACACAGTGGTAGCATCTGGGTGCTAATGCACTCCTGCTCCACCATTCATAGTTGCCTCCATTGCCGATCCATCTGTGTAAATTCTTATCAGCTGTCTTCTGGAAACATGTCTGGAGATATTCCATGTATTGCTTTTTCACTAGATTAGGCTCGGCATCTTTGCTTAATAATTTAGGGATGGAGGTTGAGAAGTTTAGTGGTACTGAGTCTGGTTCCCAGTGATCAAAAAGCAATTCTTCAGGTATGGAATTATGATTTAGTAGTTCCAAGTAAGACTTTCCTATTTCTTTTGCTTTGTGGTTTAGACTTGTACGCTTTAGTCTGTTCTTTGTTCTAGCGCCATTTTTCATGCAGTGGATGATGAGGCATTCTTTTGATCTTTCGGTCTGTAGAATCACTTTCTCCTCTTCTGTCTTTGAAGCTGGATGTTGGCTGCCTTTTCCATTTCTACAATTGGTGTAGATTTCATGGCTCCCAAAGAATGATGCAGACACCTGTTTGTATTTTTCAGTATCCCGATTTGTTTGAATGGGCTGCTGATATGTCATCGATGATGCATATTCGAGGTCGGTCTATTGCCAGTGTGCACCTGACTCGAAGCTTCGAATATCAGCTCCCAGGTAGTTCAGCCAGCTTCCGCATCCCTTTGTTTTCCTCATAGCCTTTCTGTTGTTCCATTGTGTGATGTTTCCATGTCAGACGACTGTCAAGCTTAACTCCCAAAGGTTGGAGTATGGGAACAGGGAACGATATCATCGTTAAATTTCAGTCTGAAGTGTTCTTCCTTTGTTGACAATGAGAAAAGCGTTGCTATCGTTTGCTCCGGTTCATCCGCTACCAATTCGAAATAGTCAGGCCGCCTTGTAACAACACTTTGACTTATTTTTGCGTGAAAATATAACACTTAATATCGGTGTCCACGCCATACGGTGAACCTTCTCTTGACTTCAGATCTGCTAGCGTTCACCCGTTATGAATTCAGGCTGATCAGGGCGTTGGTATCAAACTTCCTGATTTTTGCGCGAATGAATGCTTTCCCTTATTGTCAGTATTCCCCGCCGTACAGGCTATCATAACCTCCACCCTCAGGGTTAAATCAGTTACTGCAGAGACAAGATTGTTCATGATCTCTCAGTTTACAAACCTCAAATGTTTGTGTGTGGATTTTTTTATTTTTGTTTTGTTGTCACAACAGATTCTGCTGTGATTAAATGGAACTGTTTGGTTAGGTTGATTTCAGCCACATGGCGTTCAAAAATTGGAACTAAGCAACGAAACACAACAGTTAGTTTTTTTTGTAGATGTCAGCAAGATTGGGTGTAGAGATCACTGAAGCTAAACGTCAATATGTTAGCAACACGTGATCCCTAAATTGATTATAAGCTTATTCGCGCCAGATTGCATGCCTGTATATACAGGCCTGTATATATGTACGTATGCACATGTTTTGTGTGTATTTAATATTTAAAAATATACGCACAGGTTTCTGTGACGTAAACGTTAGGTGCTCGCCTCTCGTGCCAAAACGGTACTTGGTTCGCTCCGTGTCATAGCCATTGGGGATGTTGTTTCCCAGATGTCCTGATTGCAGTGTGGTGAATCGAGTTAGTCTATCGGAGACGGACGACAAAACGTAGGTCGTGTTCCGAATTTCAGCACGTAAAAGAACCATTGTGAAGTTAAAATCAAAAAGAGCAGGCTGGAAAAGCGCTGCCCTCACAAAATATTTAAAATAGAAATGCCTTTACAATATCTTTAAAATGAATCAGGGACCGCACCAGTCTTCGCTTCTTTCGTTCGCGAAATATGTCTATATATTCAATGTTGTCTCTTGTATGAACTTCATTGTCTTTTGTAGCTCTGAAGTCCGTGTAGTTTTTATGTCAGTGTTGTTTCGTTAGGCCAGTGAGTTTGCCTCAGTGCTGTCATATTTAGAGGCAGTCTTGAAGTATGTGCTCTGCAATCTGGTTTGCCTGTACACATGGCTGAATTGCCAATCTTGAATTTGTATACATGTGGCTGCGGAGCCGATTGTGTCCTGTTCTAGGGCGCAGAATAACAACTTGTTCCAATCTGCTCATATTATAGTAATCGTCTTGTGTTGGTATTTGTGGCTTTCTCGTTGATTTAATCATCCTTTTCTTTTGGTGGTAGGTAACTGGCATCCGGCTGCTCTCATGCAGCACCTTCCTTGGCAATCGGTCTGCATTTCATTTCTGGTATTCCACGATGAAAGGTATCCACTGCAAGACAACCCTGCGATGCTTGGACAATTTAGACGGTAGGTCATATAGACCTGGCAGATTTTCTGGACGAGTGGCAGTGCTGGTGCGTCGATCAATACAACAGGTTGAGGATCAGTCTGGTATTCAAGCAGTTTTCAGTTGCCACCTTGATTGCCACGTTTCTGCATCATAGTTGTGACCAAATTTTCCCCGTTGGCACTTTAATCATCTCTGGCATTCTTTGGGTATTCTATGTACCTCCTGCTCCTCCATTCTTCACTGCATTTTCTGCTGACCCATCCGTATGCCGGACCCAGAGGTCATGTGGGTATTCTTCATCAAGTAAACTGAGAGTGACTATCTTACATTTGTATGCTGTTCTGCTCATCCTTGTCGAATATTCCTTTCACTTCTGTCTGGATGCATACTTCTGGTTCAGTCTCCTCTCTCCAAGGGGTTTGCTCTGGCACAGGCTTTGAGAATTATTTTGGTAGGTCTGAAGTTTGCCTATTCAGTCTTTTGGCCTGAGGAATAAAGCTGCTTCTTTTCAGCCTCCCCAATGCTAGATTTTTTTTAAATGTTTTCCATTAGGTGGCTTGGCATACTCAGAAACTTTTCTGCCTGCATCATCGCTTTGTGTCTCATTCTCTCAGTGCTTGCATTCCTCCTCTTTCCATCTCCACTATTGGTGTTTTCTTTGCTCCTGTGATGACCAACGCCTTTTTTGCCTTATCCAGTTCTCCTAATGTGGTATTTGATCTGGACACCAGCAGCCCATATTCAGGTTGGTCGTATGCCCTTAAAAATATTTTTAAGTTTTTTTGACTGGCCTTTACCCAGAATCTTCCTGTTTAAGACGAATCAGAAACACATGGTTACTCATCAAAGTGCATGACGAGATGGTCCTATCAATCAATCAAATATATATTTTATATTTCTTCTTCTTCAGCGATCTCTGGTCATGCCTTAATTTACTGTGGATACAAACTGGGAGTCAGCTTCAGGTCTGTCAGGTTTCCCAAGCAGTTTTCAGATCGACTGGGTGTGGCCACATCTGCTTCTCAGCTCACACAGAGAGGACAGTCTTGCAGGATATGCTCTGGTGTCTGTTCCGCCTGCTGACACTGGAAAGCTTTTGACTTTTTCCCTAGTCTATATAAGTGTTTGTTAGTCTGCAGTGTCTGTATAGTCGAAATATAATGATCTGGTCTGTTCTTTGGTTTTTGAGAGAGTCTTTCCATAATCATATCCAGTGTTTGTTTTCCCAGTCCTGCAGATTTTTCTCTGTATGGGGTTTTTGACCTCTTGAAAAGAAAAGGGGTTGGTAAAATTTTCTCTTTGCACTGCCCTCCTTAGCTAAGACATCAGCACTCTGATTGCCTGCAATGCCACAGTGAGATCAGACCCACTGAAAGTGAATTCTGCCTTTCTGAAAGCTGAGCAAGTTCTTTTTTTGGTTTTGTTTTGTGCTGTCAGTGGATTTAGCCCCCAGGGCTTGTATCTGACACTGAGTCTGTAAAAAATACCATCTTGCCTGCAGGTGTTGGGCTTATTCATGTGTTTGGTGCCATAGAAGGCTAAGAGTTCTGCTTTGTGGTTGGAAATATTCTTCAGTAGGGCCGCTAGAGACACAGTAGTAGCATTTGGATGCCTAATTACCTCTGCTCCACCATTCAGGGTTTTGCCTCATTGCCGATCCTCTGTGTAAATTCTTACCCAACTGTCTTCGGGAAACAAGTAATGGAGATGTTCCATTGCAGTTGCTTTCTTCACTGATTACTCAGCATCTTTGCTAACTTTAGGGATGGAGGTTGAGAAGTTTGTGCTACTAAGTCTGGTTCCAGTGATCAAAAGTAATTCTTCAGGTATGGAATTATGTTTAGTTCAAGATGACTTTCTATTTTCTTTTTGCTTTGTGGGTTAGACTTTACTTTTAATCTATTTTGTCACATCCGCCATTTTTCATGTTGTGGATGGTGGCATCTTGTTTACCCTTTTAGTCTGTAGAATCCACTTTTCTCCTTCTTCCTGTCTTCCAAGGGCTGGATGTGCTGCCTTTCCATTTCTACAATTGGTGTAGATTTCATGGCTCCCAAAATAGTAAGCAGACACCTGTTTTGTTTTTCAGGATCGTTTTGTTTGAATGGGCTGATGATATCCATGTCGATGATGCATATTCCAGGGTCGGTCTAACTGCACCGTGTACCTGACTCACGATTTGACTACCAGTTCCCAGTAGTTCAACCAGTTTCCCGCATCACGCTTTGTTTCCTCTAGTCTTTCTGTTTGTTTCCATAATGTTGTGTTTGCATGTCAGACGACTGTCAAGTTTAACTCCCAAAAAGGTTGGATATGGAACGGAACGAAATGATTTTAATTTCGTTCCCGTTCCGTTCTCAACCAGGATTCACAGTCTCAACCTTTCCAGTTCATCTATTTATCAGACCATAGCGGAACCATCCAGATCATACTATTTTATCAGACCAGTAACTGGACCCATCCAATCATGCTATATTTTCAGACCAGATTCCCGGACAAAGTCCAACCTTGTCATTAATGCTTATTTTCCAGACCAGCTACTGGGACAAATCGCGTCCATGTTTGCTTATTTTCAGACCAGTTCGGGACAAAGCCCATTACCGGGACAAAGTCAGCCTTTTCCAGTTAATGCTATTTTTTCCCAGACCATTCCCAGGACAAAGTCGCTTGTCCATTAATCTATTTTCAGACCAGTTACCGGACAAAGTCGGCCGCCCGTTAATATATTTTCAGACCAGCTACTGGGAAAACCCAGCCGTCCATGTTATGCTATACAGACCGTTACAGGACAAGTCTTCGGACAAATCCAGCCATTAATGCTTATTTTCGGACCAGTTCGGGACGAGTCAGCCTTGTCTAGTTGTGCTCTTTTCAGACCAGTTCCGGGACAAAGTCAGGCTATATTTAAATGATACCTTAAAACATGTCTCCACAACATCCTTACCCCCACCCTTTCCCGGGCGTCGGTTATCGTGTCCTATTTCCATCTTCCCTACCCCACATTTACCTTCATTGTTTCCGACCTGCTTTCTCAACACGCTCGACCTACACCATCCAATAAAACCCGCAAACATACACTAAAATATTGAAAATTATGACCAAAACTCTCCTTCCGATGGACATTAAAAAGTCCGATACCAAACCATTTGGGAAAAGGGGTTGTCATCCATGTTGTCCTCCATCAAACTCCAATGAGTTTGAACGGTTTCATGTAAAGCTAGATTGGCCTGGCTGCACCCCCCAGAAGCGGGATATGGCAGATGTATGTGTCCTTATGTGACTGTTCACTAACACGTTGCCATACTAGAATATTGACAAAATAGCACGACGACCTTGACAATATAGCATGCTAAAATTTTAACACATTGGGGCATACGATTTGCAGGGCTGTTTCAACACAGTCTCTCACTTGTAACTAGGTCACACACGTGTAGCTAGTGTTAGCTGGCTTGTGGTTTTGTGGGGCCCGTTTCTATTGTTACGGAAAGAATAAGTTCACCAGAACCTCACCGAACATGTTATGATATGTGGTTGTTATGTGCAGGAAGTTAGAAACTGATTATAGCACAAGTTGAACAAAACAAGTTTGTAAAGAGATGTAACGAGGCTTCGTAACATATAAGGCCTAGTTGTGAGGTGTTGGCGATCTCACAGTGCTAGACTAAAAGAATGTGGAGTACTGGTGATATCACAGTACTGACTAGAAATGTAGAGGTGATGTACTTGTGATATCACAGTACTAGACTAGAGAATGTGGAGGTACTGGTGATATAAATACTAAAACTAGAGAATGTGGTGATGTACTGGTGATATCACAGTACTAGACTAGAGAATGCAGGGTGATGTGCTGTGCCCATTCTCTATTGATTTGCTTGAGCCGTTTGGTGCGTAGATTTGTCCCTGCTTTTTTGTCCCGCACCCTCGCATTTCCAAGGGTTCGAAATCACCGGAGATCAGTTTACATTTCAAACAAATACAGTCACGTTTAATCCTTCCCTTCAGACAGATTTTTCTTCTTCTTCAATGCTGAGATTAGATCGTTCTATTTTTACATGGCGAGGGTAAATAATTATTTCTTCAGTGCTGAAAGTTAGATACGTTCTATGTTACATGGGCGACGGTTAAATAATTATTTCTTCAATGCTGAAGTTGATACGTTCTATGTTACATGGGCGACGGTTGAATAATTATTTCTTCAATGCTGAAAGTTAGATCCGTTCTATTTACATGGGCGACGTTAAATAATTATTTTTCATCCCAAAAGTTAGATCACGTTCTATGTTACATGGGCGGTTAAATAATTTTTCTTCCAGTGCTGGTTAGATCATTCTATGTTACATGGGCGACGTTAAAATTATTTCTTCAGTGCAGAAAGTTAGATCCCTTCTATGTTACATGGGCGACGGTTAAATAATTATTTCTTCAGTCTAAAAAGTTAGACCCGTTTTTATTTACATGGGCGACGGTTGAATATTATTTCTTCAATGCTGAAAGTTAGATCCGTTCTATGTTACATGGCGACGGTTGAATATTATTCTTCAGTGCTGAAAGTTAGATCACGTTCTATGTTACATGGGCGACGGTTAAATAATTATTTCTTCAATGCTGAAAGTTAGATCACGTTATATATTTACATGGGCGACGGTTAAATAATTATTTCTTCAATCTGAAAGTTAGATCACGTTCTATATTACTGGGCGAGGGTTTGGGATAATTATTTCTTCAATGCTGAAAGTTAGATCACGTTCTATGTTACATGGGCGACGGTTGAATAATTATTTCTTCCAATGCTGAAGTTAGACCCGTTCTATTTACATGGGCACGGTTGAATAATTATTTCTTCAGTGCTGAAAGTTAGATCACGTTCTATGTTACATGGGCGACGGTTGAATAATTATTTCCATAATTCAGTTATTTTATCTCCTTTACCCGGAGTTACCTCAATCCTCGGCGCCAGATCACGATAAGTTTCGTTAGTATATTCCTATCTAAGCATCTTGGTAAAATTAAAGAAACAAACATGACTTTCCCAAACATTTAGTTATCAAAACATCGCGGAAAGATGCGTGTTTTAAGTTATCAGACATCGCTTAAGAATTGTGCATTAGTTATCGAACATCAGCTGGAATGCGTGCTTTTAGTTAAGGAATGGCGGGGAGATGCGTGCATTTGTTATCGGACATCGCTGGAGATCGTGCATTTAGTTATCAACTCGGCTGGAGATGCGTGCTTTTGTAAGATCGACTGGAGATGTGTGCTTTTTGATTATCGGACATCGACTAGGAGATGTGTGCATTTAAATTTATCGGACTCGACTGGAGATGATGTCATTTGGTTATCGGCCCTCGACCTAGGAGATGCATGCATTTGGTTATCGAGATCGACTGGGAGATGTTGCATTGAGGATTTTAGTTTTGGGTTTTCCTTTTTTCGTCTTGCCTACTACTACTACACTACCTGTAGTTCTCCTCGACCCTACCGCTTTGTCGGGAACCGTTGTTTTACCAGGGTCACCATGTGG
Organism: Arion vulgaris; assembly: GCA_020796225.1. Taxonomy (NCBI): domain Eukaryota; kingdom Metazoa; phylum Mollusca; class Gastropoda; order Stylommatophora; family Arionidae; genus Arion; species Arion vulgaris. The sequence goes on along the minus strand of JADZMA010000032.1, from coordinate 73,400 downwards.
ATGTGGGTAGGACCCTGATTAGTGCCAGCTCACTAATCCTGGCGTGGCTTTATCCTCCCCTTTTGGGCCAAAAAAAGGTTTGGAGTGATGTCTCGCAGAATCGGAGCGTGCTGTTTCCAGAGCCCTCAAGGCGAGCAAATAATAGTAACACGACCTACAGCGCATGTCGAGACGGGTAGGAGCCAGGAAGCTCCCAGTAAATAAAAGCGTCGCAGAATTGGAATGGCTCTGCCCGTAGGTGCATAACTGTGTGGCGATCTCCGTTCTGCGTCTCTTCTCTAGCTGTCCTCGGGAATTTCGTCCCCCTCTATTTAGGGGAAAAAACCCACCTTTGTCTTTTAAATATCTCCATTTCGTTTCTTTTATCATACTAATGATTACTACTCTACAGTGTCTATCTTCCTGAGAAATCGTCCATAAATCTGTCAGCATCCTGCTTAAATTTCCAATCTCAGTCTTTAACAAATGAGGTCACCCCTACTTATCTTTCGGAAATTCTGTAGTATTTCCAAAATGCTAAATCTGCCTAATTTTTTTTTGGGAAACTGGTTGCTTTTTTAAACAGCTCGTGGTCCCTACTTAATTAAACTTTTGAACTTTTGACTTGTTTTCTGTGGCCTATTGGAATTTGATAAAATTTGCCCTGCTCAACCACGAACATATTACATAATCTTCCCTGTATTCTTTCAAAGATTGATCCAAAGATCAAACTTCCCCTTCTAACCTCTATAAGTTTACAGCATCTCTGTCCTAGAACATTTTCCTACTAACCAAAACATGTGAGCCCATTTGGGAAGTCTAAAATATACATCTCAAATGCCAACAAAAATACCCATATAAGCACAACATGAAAACAAAATTTTTCAAGTATCCAAGGAATCTCAACATAGTTCATCTCAACAATTGTCACTCTTGCCAAACCACTGTTTAATAAGACTAAATTTATTTTCCTAACCCATGACATGGCATGTCAACTGATCTACTGGAGCTTTCTCTCTGTGTAGAACCGTTACTCCTTCTCTGTGGAAAGAAGATTTCATCCTTTCTCCCATGGTTCTCTACCAATATTACCACCAAGTTCCATTACTACGGTTTTCAGTTCACTAATTTATCAATAATCATTATTGATCATTCATTATCCTTGAAAACATCAGTTATACAAACATATTCATAAAAAACACAATCCCACAACCAAGAAAATTTTCAAATACATTACAACAAACTTAAATATCAACCCAAAATGCATGAAATCTGTCATTAATTCAAAAATCAACATAAAGACAAAGGAACTAATATGTAAACATAAATCAAGATTCATGACACCAATTCAGCATGATTGAATACCATCATGAATCATCATTTCGTAACTCATTATAGTCCCCATATCCGTCCTTCTATAATGGTTGTGAGTCGAAGTTTCACCAAGATCCCTTGCAGAGTTTATCCTCTCTACAGCTCATGTGACTCCCTTTCCTTTACAGTTTTCCTTACTGTGTGCCAAAATTCTACTCGTGGCGTCACCCAAATCGATGATCTTCCCACCCATCATTATACAAAAACCGTTTTCTTTACTCATACTTACTCATGAAAATCATCATTAGCTTCCAAAATAACACTTTGAATGTGTTCCCCAAAGTTACCCCGAATTCGGGGTCCTATCATCTCTCAAAAAATCAGTACCAGTAAGTCCCATCTTTCGACTTCTCACGTGTACCGTCAGCATCTCAGTGATTACTCTAACCACTACTCAGTCCATTAAATACTATAAAGACCTTTCCCAATGCATGAAATCTACTCGTTTCACCACATATTCATTTCTCCTCTACATTAAGGCATGTATTACTATATATTTTGTAACAGAAAATCTCAATATTGTCACATCAACAACCAACAATAAAACAGAAACCGTTCAGCATTCAGAAATGTTGAACATGATAGAGACTCTCACCCTAACACCATGACCTCGTGATCTCTCTCGTGGTTTCCGGCCCCCTACTGACCACGCCCCCGTTTTCCTCCAACCTTTTTTGAAAAATTCACCTTACAGGTAGTCAAGTACCACAGGGCATTAAATTTCCAATCCCTGAAATACTAAAACCCCGGACTGACATAGTTTTTTTTATAAAACCAGCATATGCCACCATATGGTGTGAACACTTTCTGAATCAACCATGCCATATTAACAACAAAAAATGTCAATATCAATAAAAATCCCCTCACATAAAAAACAACAAAAATTTTCCCTCTTCTCACATGGGGGAAATTCTTCATGAACCTTCGACCAAAGATTAGTCTGTTTATAGTTTGTTCGGACCACTTCTGTATTCTCTTTCCCATCTATCTCTCTCTCTCTCCATACATCTCTACCACCGTTTTATCCACTCATGTCTCTTCCCCCCTCATAATATCTGTCTTTGTTTCACTCATGAACCTTTCCAAGTTAGTCTTTTTTTAGTTTTTGGACCTTCTGTATTCTTCCTCTTCTCCTCTCTCTCTCTCTCTCTCTCCATACATCTCTACCCCCTTTATCAGCCTCATATCTCTTCCACCTACATAATATTGTCTTTTTTTCCCCTCCTTCTCCATTTCTCTTTCCTTTTTCAATAACTGTATTCCCTTTCTTGGGGGACAAGATCATCCCATTCAGCCTTGGTAAGGTCAGGGCTGTTTCCTTCTTTTCTAACCTCCTCCTCCTTTTTCCCTGCAGGCCTGCCTCTTCTATTCTCTGTTGACGATATTTTTTCTGCGCTTCTCCACCCACTTCTCCATTGCCTTCCTTGCTTTCTCCATTCTGTTCTCTTTGTTTCTTTAACCGCCGCCTTTTTACCTTTACTTTTTTATGTTGATCGACGTTAATTTTGATGCTCCCTCTCGTGGTTTGATAAATAAGCTGCGTAGCAAATACCCTTTTACATAATGGCATGGATGGCCAGCAGGAAGCTTCTGATTATCAACTCATGATCCTTCTATATGCCCTCCATCTACTTTTGGTTCCCCGCACTTCCCTTTTTCCCATTTGTACTCCATATATTCTTCCTGGTTTCTCTTCTATCCTACCATCTCAAGTCAAATCATTTAATTTTCTATCATGTTTCTCTCCTTCCCTTGTTTCAGTCACCTATTTATCTCTTCTTGTTGGATTTATCGTCTTCCTGAAACACTTTTATTCCTCATCTTGCTCGTCAACGGTCATCTTACTTCTTTACCTCTTCTTCATCTCGGTTGTCTCTTCCTTTTCCATCTCTGCCTATATATTTCCTCTCGTTCGCTCTGATCTTCCCCAACCAACATCCTATACTTAATTTCCCTTGTCAATCTCTTCGTAAACTTCATTTTAATTCTATCCAACTCCTTGCGACCAATTTCTAACTCAACTTCTAAAGCACTCTGTTGTCTATCGGCTTTGTCTAACTGTTTCCGTAAATCTTCAATAGTACAACCATAGATTGGTTTTTCTTCACTACTATTCTTTAGTTTTTCTAGTAAGTTGAAATTTTGCTGTTTAAGTTCTTCAGTTTGTCTCATCTCAATGTCTTGACATTTTTTGGTTTCTAATTTCCTTGAAAAAAATTAATAGCATAACTTCTTTGTTCTCTAAAAAACCATATTCTCCCTGACCTTACATTTCTGCTGTCTCTGGCAGACAACCTATTATTTAAACTCCCCGACTTTCTCCTTCTATGTTTAGATGGGCATTCTATAGCAAATGCCCACACCCTGACAACAAAAAAAAATCAATAATCTAAATAAACACTTTCTAACCTATACCCATCTTGTAAAGTTCAGCTGAATCAAAAGCAAGTTGTTATCTGTGAAAGTAATTACAAGGTCGGCAGCAAATATCAATGTTATTAATGATCTTCAACAATTTGTCATTAACAACCTACAGGCTACAATTCTTACTTATTTTAATATCTGAAATAACTTTCCAATTTCTACAAACAATCTACTATAAAATAAACACTACCCCTCTTCCCTTTTCCCAATTTTTTTACAACTTTTAACAATTTGTAAATACCTAGGCTTTCCCCCACACGGACACAAATTTCTACAGGTATCTTGTTCCCTATCTCCCCTTCTACTAGCCGTCCTAATGAGTCTAAATCTACTACTTGACTACAAGTTTGACTTGACAGAAAACCACTTCCTAAAAAATGTACCCTCAAAATAGTGCTCTTTGTACCTTCTAAAATCTTCACTTCTACTATCTTTTTGGGATTTCCCTCGACCCAAATACGGTCATTTCAGGTTCAAAACAATGGCTCGTGCTACGTCTTGTATAGTGGCTTAATCATCCAGTGTTTCGATATCCTGGTCTACACGCATCATTTGTGACGATCTCTCTCTCCCTAATATTTTAATCCAAGTAATTAACCTTTCTATAAACATACAAACCCAATTCTGTATTTCCCAAACTTTATTATATGCATATATTTACCTATAACCCTTACAACAACATATATCGTATTCATACATATATATATAACATCAATATATCCCCCCATGATTACCTCACTCTAAATGATATATCACCTTACAATATAAAATGCTAAACTATAACCACTTGATTATATAAGCACAAATCTTCACTATTCAAGTCCTACACTCTATTGAATCTCTACAAGTTCATCACAAAATTTGATTGTACAGGTTAGTCTGAAGTCCAAAAATGCCTCTGTCTATTTTAAAATGTTAATAGTTTTCTGTGGAACAGCTGTTCAGGTTAGTGTTCCATGGGTCTGTTCTGTGACTAAGATATATATTTCTTCAAAGTGTCTATTTCTGTCTCTTGATGAAATTTGCTTTTTACATAAATCATATCTGTAAAAACAGGCTCTGATAACTTGGTCCTTTTACAAATGGGAATTTTGAAATATATATATCAGTTGAACAGGTAGGCTTTTTCTAGTCTGTCTGTCTCTATAAGATGCTACTTCTATTCTCTATCAGATTTGTCTATAGGTCTGATCGTGGCTACTCTACTGTGTGGATCTATTTATGAATCTGCTGTCCACTCACATGTCTAGTTATACTCACATACCCAAGTCAGCGTTGGTCGTCTCTTCAACTCAGCACACTGGCCAAATTTTGTCTGCCCTTTGGGAGTTTGGATCTCTCCATGTTCGGGAAATCTCTTTGAGTTCTAAAAGTCTTTCTCTAGTCTCTTCTGCTAAGTTGCTCTGCGTTGTTTCTCTCTCTGGTGTCCCATCGGCTGTCGGATTTAGCACTCACTATTCGAACTCAATTTCAGTCTCTTCAATTGACCCCATTCGTCTGCCTTTGCAGGGTCCAATTCTCTACGTTCGTCTCTTTTAGCTGTCCTCTTAATTTTCGTACCTCTGTTTATGGGGCCAAAAAACCCCCCTGTCTTTTCCCAAATATCTCATTTCGTTTCATTATCATACTAATGATTCTGGGTCTGCGTGTCTATCTTCCTGAAATCGTCCATAATCTGTCCCATCCCTGCTTAAATTTAATCTCACTTTAACAAATGAGGTCATCCCACTTATCTTTCGGAAATTCATGTAGTATTTCCATTCGTCTGCTAATTTATTTTGGGAAACCTGCCGTTGCATTTTAACAACTTCGTGAGGTCGCCCTGCTTAATTAAACTTTTGAACTTTTTTACTTGTTTTCTGTGACCTATTGGAAATTGATACATTTTGTCCTTCAACCACGAACACTATTCAACTGGCACAACGTGCACTCCTCTTAGGCTCGGATCACTACAATCACACAGAGCGGTTAACAAGTGGTCGATATGGGCGTTCGTCGTGAAGAATGATCTGAAGTAGCAGAAGAGACCGGTTTAGAAATGAAAGCCTGGGAAAAATGAGCACTTCATCAATACTGAACTTCATAATACTGAACTTCATATACTGAACTTCATCAATACTGAACTTCATCAATACTGAACTTCATCAATACTGAACTTCATCAATACTGAACTTCATCAATACTGAACTTCATCAATACTGAACTTCATCAATACTGAACTTATAATACTGAACTTCATCAATACTAACTTCATATACTGAACTTCATCAATACTGAACTTCATCAATACTGAACTTATAATACTGAACTTCATCAATACTGAACTTCATCAATAACCTGAACTTCATCAATGCTGAACTTATCAATACTGAAACTTCATCAATACTGAACTTCATCAATCTGAACTTATCATTTTGAACTTCATCAATTACAGGGAAATTCATCAATCTGAACTTCATCAATACTGAACTTCATCAATCTGAATTCCATTTCTTTCAATTCAATGGTTTGGTCACCAATGAATTACCAACAGACAGTGGGCCTCAAAGAAATGCTACTCCATACAGTGGATACAAACAAAAGGCAGTCTACAAAATGGACCTCGAATACAAGTCGGTAAAAAACACTATGTACGAAGCCACAAAGGGGGCGTTCTATAAATCGCTTCTTTCTTGGGTGTGAGACAAAGCTGCTTATCCTGACGGCTGTGAGACAAAGCTTCTTATCCTGACGTGACGCTTTGTGAGAACCCAAAACTTCTTATCCTGACTGGCGATTTGGCAAGCTCTTATCCCGACGTGACGCTAAAGACAAAGCTTCTTATCCTGACGCTGTGAGACAAGCTTCTTATCCTGACGCTGTGAGACAAAGCTTCTTATCCTGACGCTTGAGACAAAGCCTTATCCTGACGTGACGATGTGAGACAAAGCAGGGAAAAGAAAGAAAAGCTTCAACTTGCAACTCTCGTCACAGATCAGATCAACTTCCTACTCTCGGGGCCAGATCAGATCAACCCTTAACTCTCAGTGCACAGATCAGATCAACTTCCTTAACTCTCAGTGGACAGATCAGATCCCAACTCCTAACCTCAGTGCCAGATCAGATCAACTTCCCCTCTCGTGCCAGATCAGATCAACTTCGCTTTAAATCTCGGTGCACCCGATCAGATCAACTTCCTTAACTCTCCGGGGCAAGAGCAGATCAACTTCCAACTCTCGGGGCACAGATCAGATCACTTCCTTAACTCTCGGGGCCAGGTCAGATCAACTTCCTTAACTCTCCATGCACAGTCAGATCAACTTCCTTAACTCTCAGTGCAAGATCAGATCCTTCCTTCTCTCAGTGCACAGATCAGATCAACTACTTAACTCTCAGTGCACAGATCAGATCAACTTCCTTAACTCTCAGTGCACAGATCAGATCAACTTCCTTAACTCTCAGTGCACAGATCAGATCAACTTCCTTAACTCTCAGTGCACAGATCAGATCAACCCAACTCTCGGTGCTAGATCAGATCAACCCTTAACTCTCGGTGCACAGATCAGATCACCTGTAACTCTCAGTGCAGATCAGATCACTTCCTAACTCTCAGTGCACAGATCAGATCAACTTCCCTAACTCCCATTGCACAGGTCAGATCAACTTCCTTAACTCTCAGTGCACAGGTCAGATCAACTGCTAACCTCGGTGCGCAGATCAGATCAACTCGCAACTTAGTGACGATCAGATCAAGTGTACTCTCAGTGCACAGATCAGATCGCTTCCTTAACTCTCGGTGCACAGATGTCAACTTCCTTAACTCTCGGTGCACAGATCAGATCAACTTCCTAACTCTCAGTGCACAGATCAGATCAACTTCCTTAACTCTCAGTGCACAGATCAGATCAACTTCCTTAACTCTCAGTGCGAGATCAGATCCAACTTCCTTAACTCTCAGTGACAGATCAGATCAACTTCCTAACTCTCAGTGACAGATCAGATCCAACTTCCTAACTCTCAGTGCACAGATCAGATCAACTTCGCTAACTCTCAGTGCACAGATCAGATCCTTAACTCTCGTGCAGATCAGATCAACTTCCAACTCTCAGTGCACAGATCAGATCACTTAACTCTCAGTCACAAATCAGATCACTTCTTGCTCTCATTGCACCCGATCGATCAACTTCCTTAACTCTCAGTACGTCAGATCAACCCAACTCTCATTTCAGATCAGATCACCTTAACTCTCATTTCACAGATCAGATCCCCAACCCAATAGTTGCACGGTCAGATCAACTGCTTAACTCTGGGGCACAGATCAGATCCCAACCCCCAACTCTCGGTACAGATCAGATCAACTTCCTTAAAATCTCAGTGCAGATCAGATCACTTCCTTAACTCTCAGTGCACAGATCAGATCCCAAATTCTTAACTCTCAATTTCACAGATCAGATCAACTTCCTTAACTCTCAGTGCCCGATCAGATCCACTTCATTAACTCTCAGTGCACAGATCAGATCCCAACTTCTCGTAAAACTCCGTGCACAGATCAGATCAACTCATTAAATCTCAGTGCACAGATCAGATCATTCTTAACTCTCCCAGTCACAGATCAAGTCAACTTCCTTAACTCTCAGTCACAGATCAGATCAACTCTTGTCTCAACAGATCAGATCAACTTCCTTAACTCTCAGTGCACAGATCAGATCAACTTCCTAACTCTCAGTGCGCAGAGTAGTTCAACTAAAACGATATGAGAACTTTTTTAAAAACTCATTATTCTTGGTTAATCCAATGCTGCATAGAGCCAATATATGGCAGTGAGTCATGGACAATGAACAGACAAATGGTAAGAACATTGGAAGCCACAGAAATGTGGTTTCTCAGAAGATGTTGAAAGTTCCATGGACAGCTAGGAAGACAAATGAAGAGATCTTGTCAGAAACAGATTCATATCGAAATCTAATCAATCGAATAAAAAGCAGACTATCAAGACTTTTCGGACATATAATTAGAAGGGGCAGTTTAGAACATTTGGTTACAACAGGCAATGGTTACAGGGGAAGAGAGATAAAGGGAGACAACATTCCAGACGGTCTGAAATCGTGGTTCGGCAATGGTGTTGATGGATTGTACCAGGGACAGACCGATGTGGATTACGTTGAATTTTTTTAAATAATTGAGTCTTTATATTTTCCCCACAAACACAGCTTCTCTTGAATTTTCCTACAAACACATCTTCTCTTGATATTTTCTACAAAACTCATCTCTTTATATTTTCCTAAGAACACATCTTCTCTTATATTTTCCCACAAACACAGCTTCTCTTTATATGATTCCCCACAAAACACATCTTCTCTTGATATTTTCCTACAAAACTCATCTCTTTATATTTTCCAAAGCACATCTTCTCTTATATGTTCCCCACAAAACACATCTTATCTTGATATTTTCCTACAAAACACAGCTTCTCTTTATATTTTCCTTCAAAACACATCTCTTTATATTTTCCTACAAACACATCTCTATATATTTCCCCCACAAAACCATTTTCTCTTTATATTTTCCCCACAAACACATCTCTTTATATTTTCCCCATAAAACAAGCTTCCGTTGAGTTTCATGAAAACAAATGGCATTTCACATTGCGTGCTTAATTTATTCCCTTCCATTATTGAGTAGTTTCATCGACGGACTGAATAAATCAGGCTAGCTCATTTATTCTTGTTGATTGCCTCGTGGCACTGAGAACGTGCGTTACTACTGTTCCTCGGATTTTTTCCTCCATAGCTATTTAGTTTTCTTTTGCATACGTAAGTAATTGGAAACCTGACAGAACTGAAGCTGACTGCCCAGTTTGGGTCAAAAGAAAATAACGCATGACCGAGATCGCTGAAGGGGGCCTGACAGACCTAAGGCTGACTGCGGGTTGGGGCCCACAATAAATAAGCCCCCTGACCGGGAATACATGACCGAGATCAATTATATTTTTCAATTTTTAAATGCGGGTTCACGTGGTGTAGTTTTGGTATGTTTCCAAAATTTAACCGTTAGCCCCTTAAAAGTTTTAGTTGGCTCTGGAAAAAACGGCTTTTCCTTTGGTCCGGTTTTTCCCATCCAAGCGTTCTGACTTCCTGCCTTAAAGGTTCCCAATTACCTGAACTGTTGTCAGGAAAAGCCTAGTCTCCTGGTTTTGTGGAAACCCAAATGCCTGCCACCAAATGGGACCATTCCCTGTGGCGGTGACTTGTTTATGACCCCCCCTCTCTCGGGAAGCCTGGTTTACAGGTTTTGGGGATTAACAAATCCTGCCACCTGGGGCCATTCCGGTGGGAAAAACTTTTTATGACCCCCTCTCTCTGAGCCTAGTCTGCTGGGGGTTTTTCCTTTAAACCCTAACAAATGCCACCCAAATAAAGGCCATTCCGTTGGGGTGACATTTTTATGACCTCCCTCCTCTGAAGCCTAGTCTGCTCAGGTTTTTTTGGAAACCTTCCTCCCCCAAAAAGGTCATTCCGTGTGGCGTAAAACTTTTTATGACCTCCCCCCTTTTGAATGGTCTCACGGGTTTTTGGGGAAGCCTCAAATACCTGCCACCAAAAAGGTCATTACCGTTTGATGCCCTTTTTTTGCCCTCCTCTCTCAAACCCTAGTCTGCTCGGTTTTTTTGGGGACCCCTAACAAATCCTGCCTAAAAACCTTCCGTGTGGGGGGGTATTGGTTTTTTAACCCCCTTTCTCTGTCCCCCCGGAATTCCTGTCATCATCATCTCATCAAATTGCTTGCCCTGGAAAAATTTACCCCCCCCCAACTTCCTCCAGATTTTTCTTTCTCACCAGGCCAGATGTTTCCTCCCTCTTAAATCATTTCCCGAAACCATAAATTTCCCCTGGGTCCATCTTTCCGGGGTTCTTTTCTTTTCTTTTTTTTTTTGGACTTATTTTTCCGGATGGTTTCCCCAAATTCCCTTCCCTTCTTTTAAAAACCTCAATTTTTCTTTTTATTTGTAGCTTTCAGCCATTTTTCTTTGATCATTTTCTTTTTGGATAGATCTTTTTTCTCTTTCTTCCCAAGTATATAGGACTCTTCTATTTATAAAAAACACATTTTATTTTTCCCTGCTTTTTAAAACCTTCAACCCCTTGTTTTTCTGGGGCCATACTCTTAGTTTTCGTCTTTTTTTCTTAATTCCTTCCTTTGTTTTTGGTTTTTTTTTCTTAAAGCCATGTTTTTTTTTCCTTTTTAATCGTTTCTTTTTTCCATCTGTTTACATTAAAAGTTATTAAAAACTTTCCCATTTTCACTTTCTCTCCGTTCTATTTTTTCAACTTATTAAATCAAATTCTTGATTCCCAAGACCTATTTGGGGTTGCCTTCATAAACAGTAGGCCCCAAAGCCCAAAAAATTTTCCCCCAAAAACTATCTAAAAAATTTTCCCAATTTTTTGAAAATTATCTCCTTTTTTCCAGGAGGGGGTTTGGAAATTCCATGCTGGTTTTTGAATTTTTGTAACTTCTTTCATTTATTAAGAAAGGCATTTCTCATTACTTCCATGGGGGGTTTTTTGGCCGGGTTAAAGACCATACTGGTATCGGCGTTTTTTCCTTCTTTTTTTTTGGGGAACTCCTTTCGACCATTTTTAAAAATTTCTTTTTGATTTTTTGTGACCCCGAGTTTTAGAACGATTGTCAGTTATAAAATTTCCCGCCTAAAGCCAGACCATCCAATTTCTTTTGCCTTATTCCCCACTGGGAACTTCTTTTTCCTCAGTCGCCTTTTAAAAAGCATTTTTTTGTAGACACATTTTCCCTTTTTTTTTTCCCCCCTTGACCCCAAAACCCGGGCTGTATGAAACCAATATATGTAGGCGGCAGATCGGAACAATAAAAATCATTGGGCAGTGTTTTGACATAAAAATAAATTTTTCCCTTCCCAAAAGGAAATGGGGGTTTTAAAACGTTGCAAAAAAAAACCTTCCCCAAAAAAAATAAGAAAATGGGGTTTTCCCCTTGATTAAATGCGAAAAAGGGGGTATAAACTTTTAATTGTCGGAAGGAAAAATTCGGGGGGAAAAAGATCGTGGGGGGGGCGATTTTGGATGGTCGGGTTCGTGGTTCGAAAAAGGTCGAATCAGAACGGTTTTTTAGGGGAATGGTGTGGAAGACAGGGCCCGCCTTCGGCCGGTGGGCTGACATGACGGTTGATAATAAGGGAAAGATGGGAGGGGGAGGGGTTAATTAAAAAATGACGTCCCAAACCATTCCGGGATGAGATTTTAAAACACTTTATCGGGCAACGGGGGTTTGGTTTTTGGGCAATATGGCAAGAAAATCTAAACAATATTCAAAATATTTCATCACCCCCCACAATTTTTTAAATTTTTTTAAACCAAAAGTAAAAATAAATATTTTTTTAAATTTAACAGAAAATATGTTAAACTAACCTGATTTTTTTAAACAAATATATTTTTGCATTTTTTGCGGGGACAAAAAAGGCCCAGCTGGGCTTGAACTATCCCCCCGGTTTAAAAAAACCGTTAGATATTTAAAAAAAACCTTAGAAAATTTTTTAAAAAAAATGTATATTTGTTCCCGGGGTGTTTTGGAAATTTTCCCCCAAACACGAAAAAAAAGGTTAAAATTAAAAAAAATTTGAAAAAGGTGGAAGTCGGGCAAAGATGGTTTGGTAGCGGACTTTTTCCCGGGATGAAGATGAAGAAGAAGAAAAAAAAGAAAAGCCGCTGTAATTTTTAAAAACTCGTTTCTTGGCTAATACCCGGTTCAATTTCACGGTGGGTTAATTTTTTTAAATTAAAAATTCAGAAGTCTCTTTTGGGCCCGGGAAAAAACAATGGAAAAATAAAGATGCCCGGGCCCCAGTTTTGACCACATCATCATCGTGTGAAAAACGGTCAATGATAAATACGGAAAAACCCCTTTTAAAACACTATAAATATGGTTTTTTTCTCATAATTTTTAAAGGGAAGACTTTAGATTTTTTCCTTAAAAAATCAAAAGGGGAACCTAAAAAATCTTTTTTTGGGAACCCCGGGGAAATGCGAAAAAAGAGAAATTTAAAATTTTTTCCCGGAAAGGGTTTGGGCGGGATTTAAAAAACTGGGGGGTTTGGAATAAGCTGTAAAAATAAAATATGTCAAGACTTGGTATGATTGATTGGGGGCATATATTCTCTTCTTTTTGGTTAAGCAAATGTACGTTTCAAAACTTCCATTAACGGGAAAACATAAAAAACCCACAAAAAACCCTCCACAGTTTCTAAACCTTTAAATACATGTCCCCTGGGGTGTAGTGCTAAAACAAAAAAACTATCTTTAAAAAAAATTTTGCTAAGGGTTTTTTAAAAAAAAAAAACGTTACTTACTTCTGGAATAATCAAAATTAAATTTCAATCATTTTCTTTGGGGAAGGACACAAATTCCCAAAACTTTTATCTTGTGATCGTTTAAAAACTGTCTTTACCCCCGTTTACCTATTAGGGGTTATGGGACGAGGGAAATAAAACAAATTTAATGGCTGCATGTCTAAATAAAATCCAGAAAAACTTTTAGGTTGGTTTTTTTTCTTAAAGTCCTGAAAAAAAAATTTGGTTTTTCCCCCTTCCGGGGTTAAACCCGGGGCCCCGAGCTTTTCAGTTAAAACCAGAAAATTAAAATCTCCCTTTTAAAAATTTTTAAGACCTGCTGAACATCCAAGACCTGCTCCCAGACATTAAAAAAAGCAAAAAACAATCTCCCCACTTTTTTTCTCCCTGCCGGGAATTTTTTTTTCTGTGTTTTCTTGGGTTTGTTTTAGTTCCGCTCCCCCCTTTCCCGATAGCATATGTCCCTGACCATAGGGAACACTTGTGCCCATTTTTTTCAATTGGGGATTTTTTGCTCTTATATATTGGGGACCGGGTCTTTCTCTGTCTGGTTTTTGAGGTTTTTTCTGGGACTTTTTTACTTTTTGGGCCCTTGTTTTGGTTTCCCCGGTTTTATTTTTGGATCATTTTCTAAAAATTAAATGACAGTTTTCCCCAGAATGTGTTTGGCTGCCCTTTTCCCACTTTAAAAGGTGATAAACCAGTTTTTAATATTGATTCTTTCGTCTTTTTTTGCCCAGTTCTGAGTCTAAACAATACCCCTGCCTTCTCTATCTAGATAGTGGAAATTGTCTCTTTGCTAGCCTTCTTTTTCTTTCCGTAGGTGTTTTTTTTTCCTTCTTCACCTTTTCAACTCCCAAAGGTGTTCCCAACCCAAACTTTTTTTCCAGCTTTTTAATTCCCCTCCCAACCTTTTTTCCTTTTTTTTCCATGTTTTCCTTTTTTTAATATCAGCCCCCAATTTTTCTCCGGGTTTTGGTAAACCCTTCCCCCTCTCCTTTTTCCCCATGGGGTTTAAAACCCAGTGCCTGTCTTCCCAATGCTTTATTGGGGGGTCTTCTCTTAAAATTTGTTCCAGTCACTTTTTCCACTGGTATCTTTTTTATTTCTTTCTCGGGGTTTTTTTCGTTTGTAATCTTACCCATACCATCTAAAATCCTCTATTTTTTAAAAACATCCATTTCAAAAGGTCTGTATTTTTCCTGGTTTTTCTTTTTTTGTCTTATGCCCCCAAAACCATAAAAACAACCCCGTTTCAAAATTTGGGTTAAAGATTCTAAACTTTGTGTTTTGTTTTAAATTTTTTCTTTAATTCTTTTTTTTTGGGAAAAAATTATTATTGTTCGGGGAAAAAAAATTCCTTCCCAAAAGCCACCCCCAAACCGGGGGTTTTACCCCAAAGTTAATTCACCCAACCCCGGGGCCGGGAAAGGTTGGGTTCCCACAATACACAAAATTCGGGTTTTTAAAAAAGTTGATTCCGGTCCCCCCATTCAGGTTTTAAAGTTGTTTCCTGAATAATACTTTGAGATCTTCACCCCAACCAACAAACAGAACAAAAAGATTGCGGGCGGGTTTTAAATTCGAATATTGTCATCATTATTGATTTTCCATAAAATAAAAAAAATTGGGGTGTGACCCCATGGTTATTTAAAAATTCCCAAAAAAACAACACAATCTCTCTCACAAAATTTAAAACGCGTTACGGGAACCCCGGGAACAGCCCTTAAAAGACATCCCACGTTCCCAAACATTTTGAAAGACAGACCCCAACACGTTACAAAAGGCATGTACCGCCTATATATAGATATCCATTTTTTACCCAAAATGGAATCTTGATGGATTGAACCCCAAAATTTTTTAAAAATTTTTTTTTAAAGCGGACTCAATATATAAAAAATTAACAATAAACAAACACAATTTTTAAGGAAAGTAAATTCCTTAACCGAATGGATTGGGCCCTTGGTTTCCCAGGCAGGAACCAGGTTTCCCAATCAATGCGAAAAAGGGTTTTTTTTCGAGGGCGAAAAGAAAACTTCCTGAACAGTTTCCCAGAAACTCATAACCTTTTTGTGCCCCTTCCCTTTTTCAAAAGTGATATTACATGCATTAACGAGGGGAATGTTTGCCCTCTTTCCCCAAGTGATGTGCATGCAGAATGACGGTTTCCCCCTTCCCCCCTTTCCCCCAAGCGTTACTTTCGTTGACGGTTCCCCCCTGTCTAAAATTCCCCCAAAGTGAAAATTCATGCGGTAAGGGCAGGATGCCCGCCACCCCCAACCCCCTTTAAGCGATTACACCCGTAGCGACAGGAGGGGTTTTTGAAATTTTTGGGGGAAAAAAATATGTGCCTGTGTGTTTCCCCAAAAGCCCCCCGAGGGCAAATAAAAAATAACACCCCCAAAACGCTTTTATCGTAAACCCCCGACTGGGATAGGAACCTGGGAAATAACCTAGTAAAAAAAAAGCGTTGAAAAAACGTTTTGGTACAGTTTTTGGTTTGGCTAAGATCCCCAAAAACCCAAAAAGGGTGATTTAACAAGTGGTCGATTGGGTGTTCGAAAAAAAGAAAATATCATTTTGTGCGATGGATTAGCGTAGTGCAAAAGCGTTAAACCTTCTGACGAACAAAGGGTTGTGGATTAATTCCCACATGAAAGGGGTTGCCTCCACCCACCACTTTTTTTGAAATGTGAAAGCATCCCCCTTTAAAGGTCGCAGGGCTGGAAAATTATATTTTTTTAAATTCTTATGCCCATATAAACCTTTTGAAAAAACCCCTCAAATGTTTTTTTAAAAACAACCATATCGAAATTTAAAAATTTTTGGGCAGGTTTTGGGTTCCATAGTGGGAAAATTGTAAAAAATTAAAAAATGGACTGTTTTACTTCTTTCATCAAAAAACTAATTTCGAGATGTGAAATAAATCAAGGAAGAACACACAAACAACACAGAAATGATTTTCCCCTTTTATATATATATATTATAGATATATGAGACATGATATCTGGCCTATGAGAGAGAGAAAATTCCAAGGTCTGTTATGATGGCTGGAAAATTAACTTTTGGGAATGATATTGTAACAATGTGAAGTACTATATTTTTGCATGTCTCCTTTGAAGGTTTGACCGGGTTCCTCATTACTTATTGCTTTTAATTTTTTTTAAAGCATTTTTCCTGTCTAAATATAAAACAATAAAAGAAAAAAAGGGAAAGTTAAATCCCCAAAATGTTTGGGTTTTTTCCTTTGCGGACCCCCCCCAATTAAAAAATAGAACACGAAAAAACCCAATTTGGGATGCGGCCCTGGTTTTTACAAAATTAGTCTGCTTTTAAAAAAAATGGGTATGGACACCTTTTAAAGGGATTTGGGGTCTCTTCAAAGAAATGGAAAAATTAGAGGTTTACTTTTGAAAGTGGCGGTCTTGGTTTAAATAAGGGTTATTTTCAGTCCCAAGTAGTTATTTCACCACCAGTTTGGTCCCCAACCAGTGTTCCCCTCGGGGTGTAGGAATTTTAACCTCTGAGTTTGGGCATTTTTTAACCGGGAAAAGTGGGGCATATTAACCTCTGGGGTGTGGCATTTAAAACCCTCTGGGGTGTGGGGCTTTATTAACCTTTTGAGGTAGGAATTTTAACCTTGGGGTGTAGGCATTTTAAACGCCCGACACAAAAAAAGGCAAGGGAAAAAAGTTCCCATTTTCAAGGGGGCCCCGTTTTGTAACTTTTCAAGTAACCTCACCGGGAATTCATCAAGCAAAGCACCCCCCGGAGCATTTCACAGTTGCGGGAACAATTTTTCATTTTCACCAGTGTAGACAGTACCAGGTACATTCCAAAAGAACATTTATTTTGATATGTAAATAAAAAGATTAATTTTAATTAGATCTCATTCTCTGCCCACGAAACAATTTTTACATATTTTCTAAAAAAATTAGGGGGAAAAAAGAAAAAAGAAAAAGGTGCATAAGGGGGCAAAGGGTTTCCCCTTTTTTGCCCTGATTCAAAAGAAAAAACAGTGTTAAAAAATAGATATATAATATATAAAAAATTAAATTGTTAATTTGACATTAACTTTTCAGTTCCTTTTATTAAAAATATAAACCACTCTGTGAATTTTTTGTGTATAAACCTAAAATGATTGTCAGTTTTGGCCCAAAAAACCCAAAAGGCAACACCCCAATTTTCGTTTTTTTTATTTCCCCTAAAATAATGTTAAATTTCATTGATTTCAGCAGTTTGGGTTCCCCCGTTGGAAAGTGGGGCGGATGCCTGGGGTGAGGGGTTGTTTTTAATCCAGCACGGGGGAAACCATCAGTATGACTCTTACGATTCTTTTTGGGGGACTGAGCCCCTAGGGTTTTGGGGTTTGGGGTGTCGGTTTTCCCAATCTACTATAGTATCAGTTTTTTTCTTCCTTTTTTTCCTTCATTATTATAGTATTAATAAGTAACCCCAGTAATCAAAACCCCATGACAGTAAAAAATTAATTTTAGTAAATTGTATAAATTAGACCGTATGTTTCCCAGGGATCTTGGGAAAGGAAATATTTTCCAAACACTGGGCCCCACCAAAAGGGTCTCGAAAGGGGGGACAAAGGGGTGGGGTCTGAAAGCTGGCCCTTGAAAGAAAAAAGTGTGTCGAAATCGGACGTGCGGGCCCCTCTTGAAGGGCAAAAGGGTTTAAATTTTTTATTTTCCCAGATCACATAAAAATTTAAAAAAGAATGGTTAACAAGGGGTTGATATAAATCTGAACTTTCCCAAAAAAATAACTGTGCCCACTAATGAAAATTGTGACTATCAATAATTAATAATTCTTTACACATAATAAAAATTATAATATATATCTCTAAGATTTCGCATTTTGACACAAAAATTTTTTTTCCCTTTTTCCCTTTTTTGTATGAAATTTTTATCTTTGGGCCCCCCCCTTTTCGTGGCCCGGGAGCCACCCCAAAATAATTTTTACTTATATAAAAAGCTTTTGCCCTGGCCCCTTTAAAATTTAATAAAACCATTACTCCCTGTTTTGCTCCCGTCATAATCATTTTTTTTATTGGACGTTTTTCCCCAAATCGAAATTTAAAAGTTCTAACTCATATGAATGGTTAGTGAATAGTAAATCCAAAACCCTCAAATAACTGTTTAAAAAAAACTCTCTGAACTCACTCCCGTTACTGTGGGGGCCCCGGTTTAAGGCTCTTTTGCGAACAAGGATATCAAAAAATTTTCCCCCCAAATAGCATTAGCCAGTCGGCGGGGGTTTAGTCATCGCCCATCAGACGGTCGTGTACAATTTTTCATCTGAATAATCTGCCCCAGTAACAAAAATTTCCAACATTAAAAAACCCCGGTCCTTTGATAATCCTGAAAAAAACCCCTACCTCTAGAAACGAAAATTTAAACCCATTTCGTTTTTAATTTCCTTTGCGTGTTCCAAAACGGAAAAGTTCAAATATCTGCTCCCCGGCAGACACACTTCTGTTCGGGTTAGTAAAAAAATAGCCTGGTTGTGGGGAACTCTACCACCCCACAGCAAAACCCCAGGTAAGCCCTCCGGGCCCGTTAATTCCCAAATGTAAAAAAGGGGTATTTTTTAAATTTTTGTTTTTTATTAAACAATGCGTCAAAACAATTGTCAGATAAACAGAAATTTTGGGGCATCAAAAGTATGCATTGTGGAGCTTTTTGGAACTTTTAAAAGGGCGTATTTATGTCCCACCCCTGGCTTAGTTTAAAGAAAAACCACCCTTTTCTTCTTCCAAACAGCCCTAATTGACCCTTTTTTCCCCTTTTGTTTTCCCTTTTAATTTGATCATGTTGCTCCACCTGTGGTAGGATTGTGTTCAATTGGACTCTGTTCACCTACCACACCCAGTGGTTCCGTTTTGGGGAAACTGTTGCCCCCTTTTTTAATATGTGATGGAAACCTGAGGGGGTTACGTTTCCCGCTGTTTGTTCCTCAAGAAAACCAAACACACCCCGTTTTCATGGTTTTTTTTATTTACAAAGGGTAATTTCCCTAGCCCACCCCCAGTCCCCTTTTTAGGGCACCCTTTGGTCGGTGTTCTATTCATTTTTCCACGGGCAGCACACAGTAAGTCACCCCCAGTTTAAGGGGGGTACCTAAATTGGTGTTTTAATTTAAAAGTAGTTTTCTTTTCTCTCCTATGAATTCGGGTGTGATTTGAAAATCGACTGATTTTGCAAAAAGCGTTTCTTTTCCCCCAGTTCATCTGCCATTCAGGCCGGGGCTTACTCACCCCTCCCCGACTTAAAAAGGGTTCCTTAAATTTTAAATACCCAAAGTAAACAATAAATGGTTTCCAAGGGGGGCCCAACCTAAATTCCTTTTTTTAACCAAAAATAACCCCAGGAATGTCCACGGCCCCGATCACTAAACTTGTAATCAACTTGGCTGTCGGCACGCCCAGACGCAGACTATATATAAAAAAAGTGGGTCGTGCCCGGGTATATATATAAATGGTATTTGGGCCAAAAAAACTCTTGGCACATTGGGCTTTCCCCATGCCCCTTCCCCCCCTCCCAGCAGCCATCCTAAAGTCCTTTTTCCCCCCTTCCCATAAAAAGTTGATTAATATACCTTTTTCTCTCCCGAGCCCGTTTTGGCATTTTCCCAAACTTCGAACTCTCGGACTCGCCCGGTGTCTGGGGCTGCCCATTCCATAAATGGGGCTTCCCGCATTCAAACCCCTGACTCTGCCCGTATTCCCGCCCTTGAGTCAGGGCTTTTTTTGAAAAAGTTTGCTCGTTTGCCCTGCCCCCAGCAGGGCCAGATTTGGTTTTGGGGAAGTCTTTTTTCTTGAGATGTGATGTCCAAATGCTGTCCCAAATTTTCCAGCCCCAAGATTTCCCAAGATTCAATCTTTTTAAAACATATTCTTCGAGTCTGATATATTTAAAAATTTATAAAAGCTTTCCATCTTTCTTCTTCACTTTTGTTCTCTGCCCGGGGCATGTCGCTTTTCAAATCATGTGACCCGAAAAAAACAGGCTTAAAAAGCAGTTATTTTTTGGGGGTTTTTGGCTTTTGGGAATGATGAGCTTTATTGTTCCTTGGGAAAGCTCGATTGCGAGTTTAAATAAACACACACCCAAGATGTACAGTCGGGCTTTCGCCCAAATACATCCTGCGTTGACCAGATTGCCACTTTACATAAATCTTCTTCCCCTTTTACGTTCGTTCTTTCCCAAAATTTTTAAATCACTCTTTTTGATATGTCTATTTTTCCCAAAGAACAATACCTTCACATTTTTTATTGGCCCAAAACCCATGGTTTTCCACATTTGGGACATCCGCCGATTTCACCCAAACCTCCCAGTCGCCTTTTTTGACATGCGTGGCAGGAAACCCAATGGTTTTTTTTTTTTTAAAATTTTGGGGCCCCATTTACCCTCGGGCGACACATAAATAAAAAAAGTATCGAAGGAAACACCTCCCAGATCTGTATTTGGTTTTTGAAAATCCTTAAACAGCACCCAATAAACCCTTTAGAAACGGATCAGGCAATAAGTGTTTCCCAAATAAAATAAACCCTAAAAGGGAAATGTTAGACCTGAAAAAAGAATTTTCTTCATGGGAAACTATCTGACACTTTTAAAATTTAAAATTTTAAGTGGGGCAAGGATGCCTTCTGGAATTTTGGGTTTTCTTCCTGTCTATAGCCCTGGATTATAAAGGCCCGGAAACCCGGCCCCAAAGGGGGAAGTTTTTAAGGACTCAAAGGAGCAGCTGAAAATCTGGACTTCGTGATGATCCCTGCCCCCCTTGAAAGGAGATGCAGAATAAACAAAACACATTTGCCACATTCACTAAGACTAAACATTCCCCCTTTTAAAGGAAGAAAAACGAAAATTGGAAAATTTAAACCAAAACCAAACGACAACCTTTCTCCTTGGGGGAAACTCACCTAAAGGGGGGTAAAAATCATACACATATTTGGGAAAAAAATTTCCCAGACAGTAAAACAGAACGAAAAAAGGGTGCCGGGAGTCTATCTATCTTTCTCCAATCCTTTTTTCCCCCGTTCGGCGCCCCAGGCCCAGAACCCGGGGCGGCCCCTATAAACCCCTTGTCTTTCTTTCTGTTCCCCCGGCCCTGTTTTGGGCTCAGCTTCAGGTAAAAAAGATTTTTATTTTTGCAAAATACGGGCATTTTTCGCCGATGGTGTCTTTCTCGCCTCTTTCCCTCTGGGCCCACCTTTTGCGTCCCCGGCCTTTTATTTTTATCCACTTTTTCCCCGGGATAACTTTCCCTACCAAAGAAAAAAAGTATCAAAATAATAATAAAAAAAGATAAAAAAGGCTTTCAACCCCTGTAAAATTTGTGAATCTAGAACCCAAGAAATTAAAATTGTCAAGTCCATTGTTCAAACAGTTTCCAAAACACAAAAAGCAAAAAACAATAACGTATAAACTGTAAACATTTTCCAATATTGCTAAAAAATAGAAGGACTAAACTTTGTAAAAAAGATCAAAAGGGAAGGTGTTTATGGAAGGGCAAAAAATTTTCCAGGGAAAAGAGGGAAAAGTCGCTGGTGCTGGATGGAAACATTGATAACAATCTGGTGAATATAAAAAAGCCCTTTTCCGAAACCCAAAAAGGAAATCAAAAAAGTTTGATGTCTAAAAATCCCGTAAAAAGGAATTTGGGGAAAAAAATTAAAAAATATGCTAAAACCTGGGGGGGCCGCAAGATAAAACTAAAGATAGCAAGACGTTGTTATTGGTTTGTGGGCATGCCCCCAAAAACTGGTTTTTAAAGACACAAGAAAAGGGGGTCGTATTCATAAAAGTATCTTGCCCCTTCCAGAATTTGGGCCCGGGTCCCCAACAGTCACAACTCCCCTGTTCTGCCCCAAGGTTTGGTAGAAGCGAACATTCCAAGATCGTTGACTCATCCCACATCGTCCTCTGGATTTTCCTCTCATTCTTTTTCCCTCCTTTTTCCTAAAATTATCTTCTAAAAACCCCCATTCTTTTATTTTCCAAAATATTTTTTTCCCCTTGATTTTATAAAAAACCAACTTTCTTAATATCAAGCTGTTGATCATCAAAACAGATCATAAAACTTTTTGAAAGAACTACTTCCAATCTTCCCTTTTAATGAAAACGGGCAAAATTGAAAAAAACCTTTCCCTTTTTAAAATTTTGTTGGGAACAGTGAAACCCCGATGCCTTTTTTCCCGGACCCATCTAAATGAAAAAAAATTGGGGTGTTTGAAAAAAGAAATCCCCAGTTGGCACCTACTGGGCACCTTTGGGCCTGCCTTGGGGTGTCAAAAAAGTAAATTTTAATCCCCCTTTCCTAGTTTTCCCAAGTAATAAACTGATCCAGCAAGTTTAAAATCCCCTTTTTTCCATCGCCCTAAACAAAAGACCCTTCCCTGGGAAATTTTAAAATCTTGATATTTGTCTTTCTTCTTTCTTTTGTCCTTCTCTGTTTTTTTTTTTTTTGCCGTTAGACTGTTGAGTTTAACTGATGATCTTTTCCCCGAGACAGTGGCCCCCGGTCGTTGATATGTTGGGGTATGGTGGGTTAAAAGATCCTTTAAAACCCTTATCAATCAATCTTTTTTTTTTGGGTCTGCCTCTTCCTCTTGATGATTTCATTTTCGGGTTTTTGTACCTTTTTCCAACGGGTTGTATTCGGTTTACCCAAACCCTTGTTCCAAACCATTTTAGTCTCTTTTTTTTCCAATGATTTTTTTTTTTTTTTTTTTTTTCTTTTTTTTTTTTCCCCCCTTTCCCCAACGGGGGAAAAGTTTCATCTCTGGCTGATTTTGCTTTTCGTTTTCCAATTTTTTTAAATTGGCAGCAGCGTGAAATTGTAAGTCTCCCTGGCAGCCTTGTCTTAATGTAGTAATTAGTATTCCCCCCTTCATACGGGCCAGATTTTCCCCCAATTTAAAAATTCTCAAGATTATCTCCTAGTAAGCCCGGGGGACTCAAAAAATTTCCCGGAAAATGGGTTCAACCCGGGGTTTGAGGGTCTACGGGCCCTTCGGGGCCGACTCCCATCAACTCTCAAAACAGTTTTTCCCCCAATTGAACCCTAATAGGGCGTTGTTTCAGCTTTTTTTTAAATTTTCCCCTCATTTCTTTTTGGCCCTATTTTTTGTTTTTTACTGTTTTCCCTCAGCATCTCTTTTTTCACATTGGAAATTTTTTCCTTTCTTTTTTTTGTCTTGAATGTTTGGCACTTTGAAACAATATTGGTATGAAAGATTGCATTTTAATCTTCTTTCAGTCTCTAGTGGGGGGGTTGATTGGTGAAATTGGTGTGAATTTTGGGATAAAGGGAAAAGGTTATATCATCCCAAAAGCCCAGATCGTTCATGCTCTGTTGGAATACTTGGTAAACTGCGGGACAGAAAACCCTCATTTTTGGGCCAAAAAATTTTCAAATAAATAATAAAAACTTTCCCAAAAAAACATAGCCCAATTGGAAACCCTTTACAAAAACCCTAAAAAATTGGCATCTTTGGTTTGGGGGGTGCAGTAGTTGTGAAACACCCAAAATTTAAAAGGAATTTTTGTGGCCCAGGCGCTGGGGAACAACTGGGGCCCAGGTTAGTGATTGGCATTTTAATCAGTCCTCCCCCACCTCACGTGGTGCCCCAAAACAGACATTGGTTCCGGGCTGGCTGGCGGGAAAGGAATCGAGAAGGGCTCTGGGTGTAAGTAGTGATGCAAAACGTGGTCGTTGGATGAGATCCGCCCCCCAACACAGACTAGCAGAATTTCGGGGTTTACCATTCTGCGTCTCCCCGGCCGATGGGAAGCTGAACTAAACAAAAGGGATGGGGTCAAGAAGAGATGGGGCCCAAAGGAGGGAAAACCCAATTCCCGGGGGGCCCCGGGGGGGGCCCAAAAATTTGGGGTTCTTGGTCCATGGGAAAACTCGGAGAACCCTGGGTGGGACCAAAAGGGGGGTTGGTGCACCGTGACTGTGGGCAGGGTTGAAACCCCGATGGACACAGTGGCAGGCCCAAAGAAAGGGGCGAACACGCATGCGGACGATGCACAGTGGGCCGCCGGGGGGGAAGGCTTTCACGGTTTTTGAAGATGGGGGACAGGCGTAAAAAAACCCCCGGGGTGGGGCGGACCCCCCAAAAAAAGGGAAAAACGGGAAAAGCCCAGCAGGTTTGAACCCAGTGCAAATGTTCCTCCAACAGTGACAAACTGTCCCAAGAGAGACGGAAAGGGGAAAAGTGTCGCCCATTGAACAAGGGGAAACCCAAAGTGTCGGGGAAAAGGGAGGGCCCCCAACCCCGGTGGACGAAAACCAATTTTGAAAGGGGGGAAACCCCAAAAAACGGTGAAAAAACGGTGTGACCCCCAGATAGGTCCCCATCCGGGTTTCCCCAATAACCCGTTCCCCTCGAAAAAATCCCCCCACTCCCTTGGGGTTTGGGTTGGGGACAATAAAAACTGGGGAGAAAACCGGGCCCAAAATGGCCCGGCGGGCAAAAAAATTTAGCCCAAAAAAAAGGAAACCGGGGGGGGGTGCCCTTTTCCCCGGGAGGTGGGTCGTCAAAGGGTATACCTAAAAAAAATAAACCCTTTTCCAAGTCGGGGGGGGACAGAAAAACTGCGGAGGCCCCCCAAAAAACCTTTAAGTTGAAATCAGACGTTTTCCGAAAAAAAAACCAAGCTAAAATGATCCCTGAAGTTTAACATATCACCCATTCTTGGTGTTGGGCCCTTTTATATTTTCACAAAAAGGGTTTTTATATGTCACAATAAGAAATTTTTATATTAAAATAAGAATGTTTATATTCCCAAAAGAATGATGAAAATGGCGAAAAAACGTCAGGAAAAAAATAACTAAAGATCTTCAATACCCCAAACTTTTGAAAGATCTTTCCCCATTTTTTTTCCCTCTCTGCAAAAATTTACCCAAATAGGGTATTAGAAAAAACACAAAATCTCCCAGCGCCGACAACAATTTAAAGTCTCTGAAAAAGCGCCTTGTGAACGGGCTGCGATCTTCTTTTTCTTTTTTTGGCAAAATTTTTCAAAATTAATTTTAAATCATTTTTTAAATATTTTTGATCTTGTCAAAAAACTGTATTTTCCCATTTGTTTGGTGGCTCCTAAAATGGGCTTCTACGTTTGGGGCATGGGAAATCAATTTCAAAAACCTCCAATCCCTCTTGAATGCGGGCCGGGGTAACATTTTTTTTATTTTTTAAACCCCCAAAATTTGGGCCCCAGTAATCCCCGGGTGGGTCGCGATCTTTTTTGAACCTTGGGTAACGGGCCACAGGACAAGTTGAATTTCCAGTAGAAAAGGCTGGGTAGACGGGGGGGAACCCGGCGGTAGAAAAGCTGGGGAAAAGGTTGGAACTGGAATAGAAAAGGATGAGTAGACAAAGGGGGGCTACAGCTAGACAAACCCTGGGAGGGGGGTTCAAAACCCAAAAACGGTAAAACAGGCAAAGGGTAAAAAGGTTAGAACTAACACCCAAAGAAGCTGGTGGAAAAGGTTAAAATTTTGGCGGAAAGCCCATTTGGTAAACCCAAGTTAAAACAAAATTAGAAAGCTAAATAACAATTTAAAGAACTACAGAAATAGCCCGGGCTAGAGACGGGGTTAAAATTTCAAAAATAGAAAAACTAAGGAGACGGGGTTAAAACCCACAGCGGTAAACCCAAGCTGGTAGACAAGTTAGAACCTAATAAAGGGCCCTGGTGAAAAATTAGAACTAAAAAAAGCTGGTAGAAAAATTTGGGGAACTGGGGTTAACCCGGGCCGGTGAAAAGTTGGGTTTCGGCAATGAACGGGCGGGGTGAAAAAGGTTGGAACTCGGGCAATAAAACCAAGTGGGTAGACGGGTTCGGGAACTACGCATTGAAACGAGGGAAACAAGTTAAAACCCTACAAAAATTTCGGCCGGTGAACGGCTGGGGGAACAAGGTGGGGCGGGCGCAAAAAAGGGCTGGTAGACAAGCTGAGTTTAACAGTAGACATTGAGAAAAAGGGGGGAAACCCCGGGCAATGAAAAAAGGGCTGGTAGAAAAGTTGGAACTACGGCAGTAAAACGGCTGGTAGACAGAGTTAAAACTAAACAGTAAACGGGCTAATTAAAACAAGTTGAAAACACGGCATTTTAAACCTTTAAAAGGAACAAGTTAGAACTCGGCGGTAGACAGGCTGGTAAAACCGAAGGGGGGAACTACAGCGGTAGACGGCTGGGGGAACAATTTAAAGAACTCAGCGGTAGAAAAGGGCTGGGGGGGCCAAACAAAGAATTTAAAAAAGACAAGCTGAGTGGAAAGGGGGAGACTGTGGCGGTAAAACCACCCTGAGTGGACGGCTGGAACTACGGCGGTAAACCCATTTGGTGGGAATTGGGAAACAGGGTAGACAAGTTAAAACCCTACGGGGAACCTACACCCAGTAAGACGGGATTTAAAACTATGGCGGTAAAAAAGGTTGGAACTCAGAACTGGCGGTAAACAAGTTGGAACACAAAATTTCCACCCGGTAGACAAGTTGGAACTGGCAGTAAAAAAAAGTTGGAACTGGAACTGGGAAATTAAACCCAACCCGGTGAAAGGGTTGAATTTTACAGAACCCGGGTAGACGGGCGGGGTAAAACAAGCGGGGAACTACAGCGGTAGGGCGGGGCTGGTAAAACCAGGGGGGAACTACGAAAAAGACGGCGGGGTAGACGGTTTTTTTACACCCCGGTGAAAAAGGCTGAGTAAACCCAAATTTGGGGAACGGGGCCCGGTAAAGAAGCTGAGGAAACAGGGGAATTCAATTTTAAAATTTTTAAACATTCCCTGCCCCTCCCTTTTAAGACCGGATCGGATTCATCAGTCTTTCCCCCAAACCGTTAAAATTTTTTTGGTTTGTTTCTCTGATGTTTGGGGGAAAAAAACCCAAAAGTTTCCCAAGTGGGGAATGGCCCCAAGCAAAACAGTTTTTATTAAAAAACCACTTGTGAACTCATTAAATGCCCTGCGGGGAAAAGTACTCCGGTGTTTATATTAAACCCAAATATTTATGTATGACAACCTATCATGGACAGTGAACAAGTAATTGATAAGACCCTTTTTGGAAAACAAAGATGTAGTTTTAAAAGAAAAAATGCTGAAAAAAATTTTATGGGCAGCGAAAAAAAAACAGGGAGGTTTTAAAAAAAAGGTCTGTCAAAGTACTAAAGAACACAATCCCAAAAATCAAAGGGTTTTTCGGGCATAAAATGCAAGAAGGTTTAGAACATTTGGTGACAATATTTTAAAAATTTAGGAAGGAAAGATCGTGGAAGGCAAAAGGAAGAAAAAGTTGCAAGGTCTCCTTTACTTGATTCGACAAAAAATGAACTCAGAATGATTGGGTGCCCCCAAAGGGGAGATAACGGAGAGATAACGGAAAAGAGAGATAACGAGAGAAAGAGTTTGGAAAAGAAACCCCAAATTTCCCCACCCGGGGGCGGGATTTATGGGGCGATTGAAAAATCAATTAATTTCATCATTCGGAATGTACGAATAACAAACGTCTATATTTTCGAAATTCCCCCTTTTTCATGTTATTCTTTCCCTTTGTTCCCCAAACAAAAGATAAGGAAAACAATTTTTTTATGCGTAAACAGTAAAATTTTTGAATATTAATTTGACATTTAACAAAATTTGTTTCCAAATTTTTTCCTTTCATTTTTCCCGTTTGGGATGACTGTTTTTTTTTTAGTTTTTAGTTTTTTTCCCTTTTAACTAAACTTTGTTATAAGTTCTTTTTGATTAGGGTCTTTTATGGTTTTAAACCCTTTTGTTCATTTTTTTTGGGGGAAGGTTTTTTAAAATGGTCTTTGGGCTTCCCCTTTTTTTAACTTTGTGACCCATAAGGACTTTTTCAAATTTGTCTTTTCAAAACAGCAGCCCTTTTTTTGCCTTTTTCATATAATTTTTTTTATTTGGGTTTTGGTGTTTCTATTTCTTTTTTAAAAAATCAAACATTTATTTTTTAATTTCCCAGAATTTAAACCCGTCCGTTTCTTTTCTTTTCCCCTTTTTTATTTCCAATTTTTAAAGGTTTATGAAAAACACCCAAAGACCCAAAAAATTTTAAATTTCTTTTGTGCATATACAGGTTTGGGAGTTTTAAGAAAATTCTTAATTTAAAATAAGGCGGGAGTCTATATTTTGAGTTTTTTTCTTTCCCTCGTGTCTCCCTTTTTGAAATTTTCTCCCAAATATGTAAAAAGTTCAACTTTCTCCGGGGTTTTGCCCTTTATTACCGATGTTGTATTCCCAGGTTTTTAGGGTCCATAATTTTGGTGTAAACACTAAATTTTTTTAACAGGCAAAATTACCCTTACCCCGGCAGCATTAAGAACAGAAATGAAAAAAAAAACAGGGATTTCCCCACTTTTTGTGTGGAAATCTCAATCCCGAAAAACTTTTTGTGTGTGTGTGTATATTCAAGGAACCCGGGCCCCCCTTCGGGAAAGTCACTTTCATCACACCCCCTGGGGAAAAAATTTCTGTCTCTAGGTTCCCTTCTGGGCCAGTTTGAAAAACTATCTGTCTCTGGGGCACTTTTCACCCCACTGGAAAAACTATCCCCGTCTAGGTCATTTCATCAACCCCGGGCTTTTCTTCTCTGGGGCCAAATTTTTTCACCCGCCCGCTGGGGCTATCTGTCTCTAAGGGCCTTTCATCCAACCCGCTGGAAAAAATTATCTGTCTCTGGGGCCCCTTTCATCCAATCCCTTGAAAAACTATCTGTCTCTGGGTCCTTTTTCCCGCCCCTGGGGAAAAAATTTCTTGGTCACTTTCCCTCAAAGGCCCCCTGGAAAAACCATCTGTCTCTGGTCCCCCCTTTTAAAGCAGCCCCCCTGGGGAAAAATTCTGTTTTGGGGCACTTTCATCAGCCCCTGGAAAAATATCTGTCTCGGGGCACTTTTCCGGCCCCTGGAAAAACTATCTGTCTCTAGGTCCCCTTTTATCACAGCCCAACTGGAAAAACTATTTTGTCTCTGGGTCCCTTTTATCCAACCCCATTGAAAAACTATCTGTCTCTAGGTCCTTTCATGACGGCCCCCCGAAAAACTTCTGTCTCTGGTCGCTTTTTTACAGCCCCTATTGGCTATCTGTCTCTAACCCAAATTCTCCCCCTCGTCTATTTTTGTTTTCCCTTTTATGTCAGCCTTCCCCCATTCTCTTGGTCTTCCCTTTTTGTACCCGGGGGCCATGCCTTCCCTTCCGCTCATAAACATGGAAATAATCAGTGGCCTCTCGTCATTAAAAAGGGGGTGGGGCCCCAGCCCTACCAAAAAAAAATGTTTAAAGTGTATTTTTATTTTAAAAGAAAAAATATGCTAAAAAAGCAAATTTTTTCCCGGAAAAAAAATTTTGGCCCCCCCAGCAAAAATAAAAACCCCACCAAATAATAATTATTTTAAACTTTGCTTCCTTTTACTCATCTTGGAATTTCCCGGCGAATAACTGGGAGGATAGTGGTCCCGGGAAAAGTAATTGTCCCCTAGATAAAGGCCCCATCTTCCTACATTGATAACTACCCACCCAAAAAAAGGGACTTTAAACAATGCTGGCACCCTTTGTTTTGGTGTTTATGGGCTTCCCGTTCAAGCAAAAAGACCCGTCGATGTGGTCATTAACTTAGGTTTTAACAATTTGGGCTTTTAAATCATGAAAAATTATCTTTGCTAAAAAGTGAGGGTTTAAATTTTTGAATGAACTGAAAAAAGGTTTCTTTGATAGAAGGACTGTTCCCGTTTAAATACACCAGGGCAATGCGCGTATATGCCAAAGGGGTTACCAAAGGGGTTCCCCCCTATCCCGTGTTGTTCAATATTTACAAGCAAAAATTTTGTTAAAAAGTTGGGGCCCAAAAACTTTTTCAATGACATCCTAATATTAAAAATGGGTTGAAAACATTGGGGGAATTTTATACCATCTTGCTTTGATGTTAAATTTCTCACTCTTTGAAAGTCCCCGAAAAAAACGTGTATGTTAAAGGGTCTTAAAAAATCATAGTCATTGCTGACGTACCGGAGGGGATTTCTCCCAACAAAGTCGGGGTTTCCCAACGGATAAACTTTTTGGGTTTCGTGATTGCGGGGTTTTATTTTTCGCATTTTTTTAAACTTAAGCGGATGAAACGTGTTGATTAGTGTCCGTGTTCGTGTTATGGTCCCGGCAAAAAGCCTGGCTGTACATTGTGGCCCCCGAGCGTGCCGGGGCCGTATCGGAGAATAGCGTGACCTGTTGTCGATAGGTTTGCGCACCCCGTGGCGATGGGGAAAAGGGGTAACCTGCTGCCGGGGTTAATAAATTAAAAAGGGTGGGTTGGGGAGCCCCAAAGAAACGCCGCAGAAGCGGGGGCCTTGCAGCGAAATTTGTTTTACGACGACATCGACGGTATACGGAAAAAAGATTTCAACCCCGGGGCTCGACAGACGCGGGGTGATGATCCCCGCCGCCAGGCCGGGGCGGTTGGGGAGGGAAAAAATGGTGAAAAATCGGCCCTTCAACATTTGAGTGGAATGCCCGAGGGGACTAAGGAAAGAACCCCAAAAATTCTTACAACAGGGCAGATAGACAAGCATGCATACAAAGGGACCCAAACTCTGGGCATCGATTTTTTTATTAGAGGATTCAGACCTTCCGGAACTAGCAGGGAAAGGTCCAAAGGGTGGAGTCTGATCCTCTTTAGTAGATTGCATGTCCCGAAAAAAACAGTATGTGCTAGTAAGGGTCAAAGTAAAGGGATAGACCAAAACTGGGGGGAGCACCCCGGGTCATAACTTGCTGCCCTCCAAACAAAAATTTAGTACTGGAGAACATGAAAATAATACCCAAAATAAACCCTAGTAGTAGGAGACTTTTGGTCACTCCCAAACTTTTGGGGGTGCCCCGGATACAAATAACCCGAGGTGATGGGTGGGGGCGGGAATGGGCAACAACCCACACTTAATCCCGCGCAATGCGAGGGTAAACCCAGTACTACTTTTCCCGGCCTGGAAAACCTCCCCCAGGCCTTTTGCACAATTTACATCCCCCCAAAAAAATTTACGGGTTTGCTGGACCAACTCGAGGGTGATAAGACCAGTAAAACTGGCCGTAAATTTTGTCTCTAACAAAAAGCTGCTCCCAATGGAACTAAAACAAACGAAATGAAGCCTCCCGAAAACCTATCCCTTTGGGCCCAAACATACCCCAAAGTATGCAAAAACTGGGGTTGCCCAAACCAACAAAACTCTCCAAAAAACGGGCCCTGGGGGCCCTCCCCCGGGTGCGAGACCCAAACTACAGCCATTCTGGACGGACAATTACAACAACCAAATGAATAAAGAAAAACAAGAAAATTCAGAAATAGAAAAAAACAACAAAAAACATTAAAAATTAAAACCCCCTCCGGAAAATACAAACAACACTAAACAAAATGCTAAAAAAGGGTGGTCAGAAAAACAAGCCTTAACCTGGGCGAGATGGAAATAAGTTGTAAACAAACCGGGGGGCCCAAACCGAAAAAAAATACAAACCCCAATCACCATCAAAAAAGGATTGAACGGCCCGGGAAACAAATTAATATCATTTAGCCTTTAAGGAAATCATATGAAAGTTCCCGAAGAAAGGAAAAATAAAAGAAAAATGGCTCAAAACCCCTTTAAAAGGCCCCCGGGGGAACACCGGGTTCTAAATTCCTTCATGAATTAGAAAAACATTCCGCCCTCTAAAAAAAAGAAAAAACACCGAACAAGTGGGATCTTTAAAGAAATATTTAAAAAATGGGACGACAAAGCGAAAAGGCCTGAAAATTTTTTAATGGCCCGGAAAAGTGGGGTTCAAAAATGGAAGGAAGCTATCTGATACCGATAAAAAGGGCGGGGGGGGTCCGGGCCTGGCGTTTTTAGGAAAATTGCCCACTGAGCCGAGGGAAAATTTTTCGCATGATCAACACCAGACTAATTTGGGATCTGGAAGAAAAAGGGCCCGCTCCCCAAACAAACGGGGCCCAAAAAAAAGGGGCTACAGAAGAAACAAGGGGAAAAAACCCCCTCCCCGGGGGACCGGTTTTTTAGAGGAAAAAAAAACTTCTTGGAGGGTTTGATCTGGAAGGCTTTTATAAAGTGTGGGAAAGGCCCCGCCTAAAAATGAAAATTGCGCAAAAAACCTTTGCAGGACAGATGGACAAATGGATATCCCCCAGTATCTAGAAAAAAAAAACTTTCTAAAATGCAAGTGCAAGGGGGTTTTTCCCGCAGGGGAAAACAACACCCCCAAAAAAAGGGGTTCCCCAGGGTGGGGTACCCTTCCCCAACACTGTTTCCCATATACCCTCAATGACAAACCAAAAAACATCCCCGAAGGATCACCCGCCCCGTTGGGGTTTACTTGGCTCTGTGGACATCGAAGGCCTTTTTCCGCTGCAACAAGCAGAATCAACAGGCCCCCCTTTCCCCAGACCAATGGTCCCAAAACAGGGTGATCAAAGCCAATGAAAAAAAAGACATATTCGATTTTTTCCCTAAAAACAAGCCCCAAAGGGCCAAACTCTACTAAAAAAAACCTTTTATTATCGAAAAACCCCCCATACCTTGGGAAACACCTTCAAGGCCCTGACATGGCATGCCCCGATTGAAAAAAAAACCCGGGCAAAATCCCGGATGGAATCCCGAAAAACCCACCTTTTTTAAAAACCTGGGGCGGTAAAATGTTTTAAAGAACATATGGGATATGTTCCCAAAGACGGGCTATGGAATCTCCCGCATGGGCAACTGTGGCCCAATCCTTCAATTTAAAAACAACCGTGTTTCCCGAGCAAGCTATGAAAATTATTACAGGGGAAAGGGATCTCTCCCAAAACAGGTGGGAAGACCCCAACCCCAACCAATGGAGGATATAGAGAACAAGAGGCACAAAAAAAAAAAAAAAAAAGTTCAAGAGACTAAAAATCCCAATGTCCTTAAAAATGGGAAAGGGGTGGGGGGGGGCAGGCTAAAACAACCAACTTTGCAGCGACAACCCGAGAGTGATGAGCAAACCTTTTGTGTCTGAAGTTACCCCCAAAAAAAACTAAAATACACCCCGCCCAAAACAGATTGGGAAAGATACAAAATTCCCAGGCTGAATGAGAACATCACAGGGATAGTGGGGAAAAAACCCGACAAAAAGAGTGGGGAAAAAAACTCCGGGTCGGGGCCTAAAAAACACTTCCTAACAGCAGGTGGACCCCCTTTTAAAATGGGTTTGCAGCAAAAGCAATGAAAATGGGGAGGAGGGCCCCCATGGGGGCTCAAGGGGACCTTTGGGGTGGGGCTAAAATTGGCGAAAGGGGGTTTTTCCAGCAATTTTCAGAGCAAAAGGGAAAAACCCCGGGAGCAGGAAACCATAGTGGAGGGAAAAATGAAATGAAAAAATTTGGGATTTCTTTTCTGATGTCGGGAATTTCTGCCCAAAAAAAAAACAAAAAAACCGGAAAGGGGAAAATAAACATCCCTACCAAGTATCAACACTTTCCCCCTAGGTGGGAATACAGTGGGTTTCCATCTCACCAGGGAAAACCCGAGTAAAACCGGTTTTTGTTAAAAGCAGGAAGCAGGCTTCCACAGACAGGGCACCAGTTGACATAGGGAAACAAAAGTACGGATAAAAAAGGCCTTTCCCGGGGAAAAAATGGCTGAGAGATCACCCAGGGCATGAAAAAGGGCGTGCCTACCACCAACTAAAATAGAGGAACAGGTTGTCATTTTTTCTCAGACAGGGCACAATAGACTAAGGGACCATCTGTTTTAAAAATATAAAAAAGGCCCACAATACATATGTCATGTGGCACCAACAAGATGCGAACCCCACATACTGCGAAAAAGTCCCAAAATTCATGGAACAAAAAAAAACATGGGCCCAAACCCCCATCAGTCCAAGAAACTTAAAGATGTTTAAAGGACTCCCGGGTTTACCCTAACCCTTTTTTAAAATATACAAATCGATGTCCGCTTTTGGGAAAAAGAAGAAAAAGCTGACTACCAAAGGGGACGGTTGACCCAAACTTTTCTGTGCTCCCCAAAATTCACGCTATCTTGGAATAAAAATGATCGCGGGCTTTGTTTAAACCCTTGTTGAACAAACGATACCAAAACTGCAATCGTGGTCTCGCTCTCTCAAAGGGTTTTGATGGGCACACATTTAGCGGAAAACCTTTTCTTTTTTCGATCAACTGATTATATATGTGGCAGATTTGGACTTTGGGATTCTCAAAATATACGATCCCAATGGGAAAAACTCGAACGTATTCAGAATGAAACCCAAAAGTCTATCTATCTATCCATCCAAAAAATCCATCCCCTCCCTCCTCCAAACCTCCAAACCAAAATTCCTCCAAACCAAAACATTTCCCCTTTGATCCGTCCCTCCATCCATCCATCCAAACCATCCATCCAAACCATCCATCCCATCCATCGATCCGTCCAAACCCTCCACCCTTTAAAACCCTCCCCCATCCATCCAAACCATCCATCCATCCATCCAAACCATCTATCTCCCTTTTCCTTTCTATCTCTCTCTCTCTCTCTCTCTCTCTCTCTCTCTCTCTCTCTCTCTCTCTCTTTCTATCCTTATCTATCTATCTATCTATCTGTCCCTTTTATCTATCCATCTATCTATCTATCTATCTTCCTTTTATTTTCTCCTCTCTCTATCTTTTCTTCTCTCTATATTTCCCATCACAAATATCTTTTTCCCCCCCTATCCCTTTTACTATCTATCTATCTATCCCCATCCCGTCTATCTATCTATCTATCTATCTATCCCCATCTTTTAACCCAATCTTTTCTTTTTTATCTATCTAAATTTTCATCTATCTATTTTATCTTCATCTATCTATCTATCTTCTGTCTAAACTTCTATCCCATCTATCTTCTATCCCAAACCCATCTATCTATCTATCTATCTTTTCTTTTCTATCTTTCTATCCCATCTATCTATCTATCTTTATCTATCTTCTATCTATCCCCCCTATCTTCTAAAACCCTTTATCTTCTATCTATCTATCTATCTTCTAAAATTTTTATCAATCTTCTATCTATCATCTATTACATCACTATCTATCTTCTATCTATCTATCTATCCCATCTATCCCATCTATCCATCTAAACTATCTATCCCATCTATCTATCTTTTCTATCTGTCTATCTATCCAAAATTTTCTAATTTTCTATCTTTATCATCTATCTATCTATCTATCTATCTAAACTATCTTCTATCTATCATCTGTCTATTTTCTATTATCTATCTATCATCTATCTATCTATCTACTATCCATCTTCTATCTATCTATCTATCCCCCCTATCTATCTTTATCTATCTATCTATCTATCTATCTATCACTATCCCTTTTATCCCATCCCATCTATCCATCTATCCTTTTCTATCTATCTATCTATCCCATCTATCTATCTATCTATCTATCTATCTATCCCATTTTCTATCTATCTATCTATCCTATCCATCTTCTATCTATTTTCTATTTATCTATCTATCTATCTATCATCTTCTATCTATCCCATCTATCTTTTCTATCTATCATCTATTATCTATCCTTTTATCTATCTATCTTCCCGTCTATCTATCTGTCTATCTATCCCATCTTTTCTTTCTATCATCTATCTATCTATCTTCTATCTATCATCTATCTATCTATCTATCTATCTTCTATCTATCTATCTATCTATCTATCTATCTATCTTCTATCTATCTTCTATCTATCTATCTATCTTCTATCTATCTATCTATCTATCTATCTTCTATCTATCTTCTATCTATCTATCTATCTTTATCTTCTTCTATCATCTTCTTTTCTATCTAACTTTTAACCCCCCTATCTATCTATCTATCTATCTATTTTCTATCTATCTGTCTATCTTCCAATCATCTATCTATCTATCTATCTATCTATCTTTTCTATCTATCTATCTATCTATCTATCTACTATCTATCTATCTATCTATCTACTATCTATCTATCTATCCCCATCCCCTCTATCTATCTATTTTATCTATCTATCTATCTATCTATCCCATCTATCTATCTATCTATCTATCTATCTATCTATCTATCCCCTATCTATCTATCTATCTATCTATCTTCTGTCTATCTATCCTTATCTATCTTATCTGTCTATCTTTTCTATTTTTCTTTTCTATCTTCCCTCCCATCTATCTATCTATCTATCTATCTATCCCATCTATCTTCTATCTTTCCAAACTTCTATCCCATCCCCTTTTATCTATCTATCTATCTATCTTCTTCTACTATCTTTTCATCTATCTTCTTCTATCTTTTCTATCTATCTATCTATCTATATCTAATTTTCTGTCTTCTATCTTTTATCTATCTATCTTCTATCTATCTATTATCATCTAAACTATCTATCTATCTATCTTTATCTTCTATCATCTTTTCTATCCAAAAAATCTATCCAAACTATCTATCCCATCTATCTATCTATTTTCTATCTATCTATCTATCCTATCTATCTATCTATCCCCATCTATCTATCTATCTATCTATCTATCTATCCATCTATCTATCTATCTATCTATCTATCCTTCTATCTATCTTCTATCCTATCTTCTTCATCTATCTATCCCCCAAACTATCTATCTATCTATCTATCATCTATCTATCTATCCATCTTTATCTATCTATCTATCCCATCTTCCTATCTATCTATCTAATATCTTTAAAATTTTCTTCTTCTATCTATCTATCCTGTCTATTTTATCTTTTCTATCTATCTACTATCTTCTATCCCCATTTATCTATCTATCTATCTATCTATCTATCTGTCTATCTATCTATCCCTTTTATCTATCTATCTATCTATCCCATCTTTTATCTAATTTTCTTCTATCTAAAATCTATCTATCTTCTATCTATCCTTTTAAACTTCTACCATCTATCTATCTTTTTCCCCCCTATCTATCTATCTATCTATCTATCTTTATCTTCTATCTTTCTACTCATCTTCTATCCCGTCTAATCATCTTCTATCTTCTGTCTGTCTATCTTTTCTTCTATCTTTTCTATCTTCTTCTGTCTATCTATCTTCTATCTATCCATCTATCTATCTTCTATCTTCATCTATCTTTTCTATCTATCTATCATCTATCTATCTAACCATCTGTTTTCTATCTATCATTCCCATCTATCTTCTATTCTATCTTTTCTATCTTCTATCTATCTATCTATTCTAAACTATCTATCTATCTATCTATCTATCCTTTTATCTATCTTCTATCTATCTATCCCATCTATCTATCTATCTATCTATCATCTATCTATCTATCTATCTATCTATCTATCCATCATCTATCTATCTATCTATCTATCCTTTTCTATCTATCTATCCCATCTATCTAAAACATCTTCATCTTCTATCTATCTATCTATCCCTATCTATCTATCTTCTATCATCTATCTAATCTATCTATCTATCTATCTATCTATCTATCTATCCTTTTTGTCTATCTATCTTTTATCTTTTCTATCTTTTCTATCTATCTTCTATCTTCTATCTATCTATTTTATCTTCCTCTATCTATTATCTATCTATCTTATCTTCTATCTATCTATCATCTGTCTTCTTCTATCTATCCAAACTGTCTTAAACCTATCTTTCTATCTATCCCATCATCTATCTATCTTTTCTATCTACAAAATCTGTCTATCTATCTATCTATCTATCCCTATCTATCTATCTATCTATCTTCTATCATCTATCTATCTATCTATCTTCTATCTATCCCCATCTATCTATCTTATCTAAACTTCTATCTATCTATCTATCTATCTTCTATCTATCTATCCTTCATCTATCTATCTATCTATCCAAAATCTATTTATCTTTTCTATCTATCTATCTATCCCATCTATCTTCTATCTATCTATCTTTCTATCTGTCTATCTATCTATCTATCTATCTATCTATCTATCTATCCTTTTATCTATCTATCCCTTTTCTTTTTCCCATCTATCTGTCTACATCTGTCTTCTATCATCTATCTATCCTATCTATCTTCTATCCTATCTATTTTATCTAATTTTTCTATCCCATCTATCTATCTTCTATCTATCTATCTATCTATCCCATCTATCTATCTTTTCTATCCAAACTATCTATCTATCTATCACATCTATCTTCTATCTATCTATCTATCTTTTTTATCTATCTATCCATCTATCATCTATCTCTATCAAACTATCTATCTATCTTTTCTATCCTTTTATCTTCTATCTATCTATCTTCTTCTTTTGTCTATCTATCTATCTATCTATCCCATCCCGTCTATCCTTCCCTTTTATCTATCCCATCTGTCATCATCTTTATCTTTTATCTTCCCGTCTATCTGTCTATCTTCTTTTCTATCATCTATCTGTCTATCCCGTCATCTATCTTCTATCCCATTTTAATCATCATCTATCTATCTTCATCTGTTTTCTATCCTTTTATCTATCTGTCTTCTATCTATCTATCTTCTATCTATCTATCTATCTATCTTTTCTTTCTATCTATCTATCTTTTCTATCACTCTTCATCTATCTTCTATCCTTTCTATCTAAACTATCTATCTATCTACCCAACTTTTATCCATCATCTTCTATTTTCCCATCTATCTGTCATCTATCCCCTATTTTATCTTCTATCATCTTCTATCTTCTATTTTCTTCTATCTATCTATCCCATCTTCCCCCCTAACTATCTTCTTCTATCTATCCTTTTATTTTTCTATCTTCTATCTATCTATCTTCTATCTATCTATCTATCTTTTGTCTTCTTCTTCTTCTATCTATCTTCTACAAATCTGTCTATCCCCCTAATCTCTATCCCATCTATCTATCTATCTTTGTTTCTATCTATCTATCATCTAACCACATCTGTCTATCTATCTATCTATCTATCTATCTATCTATCCCATCTTTTCCCTTTTTCTATCTACTTTATCATCTTTTCTATCTATCTATCTATCTATCTATCTATCTATCTATCTATCTATCTAAACTATCTATCTATCTATCTATCTATCTATCTATCTATCTATATCTATCTATCTATCTATCTATCTCTATCTATCTTCTATCTTCTTCTATCTATCTTCTTCTATCCCATCTATCTTTTCTATCTTCTATCTATCTATCTGTCTATTTTCTATCTATCTATCCCTTTTATCTATCCCATCTTTTATCTATCTTCTAATATTTTCTATCATTTTCTGTTTTCTTTTCTATCTATCTTCTTTATCTATCTATCTATCTATCTATCTATCTATCTATCTATCATCTTTATCTATCCTTTTATCTATCTATCATCTAAAACTATCATCTTCTATCTATCTATCTGTCTATCCCATCTATCTATCTATCCCTATCTATCTATCCTATCTATCTATCTATCTTCCTTCTATCTATCCTGTTATCTATCTATCTATCTAAAACTTATCTAATTTTTTATCTATCTATCTTCTATCTATCTATCTATCATCTATCCATCTATTTTATCTATCTTTTCTATCTATCTTCTATCTATCTATCTATCTATCTATCTATCTATCTTTTCTATCTTCTATCTATCACCCATCTATCTATCTATCTTATCTAATTTTCTATCTATCTATCCCATCATCTATCTATCTATCTATCCACTTCTATCTATCTATCTATCTATCTCTATCTTCTATCTATCTATCTATTTTCTATCCCCATCTATCTATTTTATCTATCTATCTTTATCTATCTAAAAATCCCATCTATCTATCCATCTTTTATCCTTTTATCTTCTTATCTATCTATCCCCTTTTATCTTAACCCCTACATCTATCCATCTATCTATCTTCTATCCCATCTTCTATCTGTCTATCTTTTCTATCCTATTCTATCTATTTTCTAAAACTATCTATCTATCTTCTTTTCCCATCTATCTATTTTATCTATCTATCTATCTATCTATCTATCTATCTATCTATCTGTCTTATCTATCTAAAAAATCTATCTGTCTATCTTCTATCTATCTATCTTTTATCTATCTATCTATCATTTCCCCCATCTATCCTTATCTATCTATCTATCTATCATCTATCTATCCCTATCTATCATCTAATTTTCTATCTATCTGTCCATCTTCTATCTATCTATTTTATCTATCTATCTATCCTTTTATCTTTCTATCTCTGGGTCGTTTTTTTTCCCTTATGTTTATCATTTTTTAAATTTTGGTATTACCACCCTTTTCCAAAAAACCAAAATTTTTCGTCTAAACGTTCTGTGTGCCATTGGGCTCGTTTTTCCTTTGGTGAAAAGTCCCATTTCAAACAACGTTTACTGGGGTTTTTGGGTCCGTTACCTTTGCTGTCCCCCGCCACCCCAATAAAAAAAATTTGGGTATTTTCTTGTAGGGGTTCTTACCCTTAAAACCTACCCTCCCGGTTGATGACCATCTGCCAAAATTCTTTAAAATTTGGGTTTCCCGCCATCCCGTTTTGTTTGGTTCTTCGCTAACTTTTTTTGCCCCCTTTAAACCCAAGGGGCAGCCCGTGTTTTTCCCGCGAACAGGGCCCAATTTGGGCCCCCTTCCTGGGCCCCCCGGTCTTTTTGCCATCCCGGGGGGATCCCTTGCCCCCACGCCTGCCACGCCTTATCTTCCCTCCCCATCTGCCCCGGGATTTTTTCCCGGTGGGCCAAACCGTGCATCGTCTGCGCCCCTCTCCCTTTTTGCCCCTTTTTCTGCCTCACCATCTCCTCCCGTTCTCCCGTCCCCAATATCCCCGGGGTTTTCCCACCGGGCTTTCTCAGTCCTCCCCCGAGATGGGACGAGGCACCCTATGTGGGCCCACGTCTCTTCCTTTGGGTAAAATCTCATCCCATATGTTTTTTGTTTCCCCCCTCCCCGGCTCCAAAAGGTTTTGCCGTGTCCAATTCAAATCAGATTTTCCCGACCGAGTTTCCCCATTTGGGGCGACTCCTTTTTTTATCCCCTCTTTGTTTTAACCGTCCCCCTTTTTTCCCTCGGGGAGGGAAGGGGGGCCCCCTTAATAATCCTCCCGGGTTCCTCGTCTTGTTGCCCCGGGTCATCAATCCCCCGTGACTACCTCTGCTCTCTTTTCCTACCCTGTTCTCTCTCCCTACCCCGTTAAAGGGCAATGTCTATTCCCGGGGGCACCACGATTGGGGGTGGGGTAGGATTTTTTATTAATTTCCAGCTCCCCTAATCCTGGCGCGGGGTTTTCCTTTACCTTTGACTCCCGGGTTTTGGGTTTATTTAACCAGAAACTATAAACCTTTGGGCCTTCGGAAAAGGTGAATTTTGGGAAAACAATTTTTAAATTCCGCGTGACCTCCTTTCCAGTATTGTTGTATATTATACAATTTTTTAAAAAACAATTAAAAAAGCTAAATCAAAAGGGTTTTTTATCAACAAGTTGGGTTTTTTAATAAGGGAAAATCAATATTATAAAAATTTTTTTATCCCAATTTAAAAAACCATGAAATCCTTAAATTTTCCCAAAAAACAAAAAAACTTTCAAGTTCTGCCAAACATATTATTCTTCTTCCCTTCTCTATCTAGGGTTTAGGTGTTTCCCCTCAGTTTCTCATAGTTATCTAGGAAAATTTTGGGGTGTGGGCGAAAAAAGACCCCATGTGAATTTTTCCTTGAGATCCCTTGGGTTTTTGCCCCGGGCTATGGGGTTTGGGCTTTGTACAATGCGTTCTGCAAAAGCATGATCTCTGCGGGCAGGGTGGGTTTTTCAAACCGGGGCAATGTAGTCAATCCTTCACTTTGAAACCTTTGAAATGGGGTTTCCGAACAACTTTGATCAACAAAAAAATCCCCGGAAAGGGGAAAAAAAAAAATCGTTTGCAGCTCAGGGCCTACATTTTTGGGTGGATACAGAAGGTTTTGGGAAGCCCTCTTTTCTTGTTTTATAGAATATTTATCCCCCGAGGCCACTGGTTTCCCGTTGTGTTTAAACAATGCATGCATATAGTTTTTGTCTATGTGGAAGCTGTAAGTGGATTCAAAAAAGCTTAGCACAATAGATTTCCATTTTGATGCCCGAGACTTAAAAACGTGTGGTCCGGGGCCCGGGAAAAAAAGAAATAGTACCACCGATCTACAAGGTTTTCATGAGAAGGGGACTGATGTGAGGAAAGGGGGAAAAACCCCCCGGGAATTAAAAACATCGCGAAAACGGATGTGCTGGCCCCACCTTTGGGGGCTAACTGGCAATCGCTCTTTGGCTCAGATCCGCCCGTCCGAGTGATTTGGGGAAGTGGTCCCATAACTTCCCAGGTCGGGGGCCAACGGTTTAACCCGGGGGCGACCTCGGTTTTAAAAAGTCCCTTTCCCCTTTGAAACCCAAGGTGGGTTTCCCATTCTTTTCTTCCCTAACAAAATCCCGGGAAAAACAAAAAACCCCAAAACCCGTTTTTAAAAAATTTTTTTTGTTTGTTAAATAGGGGGTTAAAAACCTCCTTTGGAGGCACCCTTTTTTAACCTAAAAGGGGAATTTTTTTGGTTATATCAGGCGTGAGGCCCAAAAAACCCGAAAAATAAATTCTCCTTTCGAATCCAAAAATTTTGGGGTTTTTAAAAAAAAATATGAAGCATATTTTATAAAAACCCGGTTCCAGGAAGGTGAAAGAAGGTGGTCGGTATTCTTTGGCTAAAAAATGCTGAATCCCCTAATTTCCCCAAAAAAAATCCAAATTTGGGATATCGAACGGCGCCTGGAAAAAGGTTTTTCCCCAAATACCCCACAGATTCTACCCCCGTGGTTGCGTTCTTCAAACTCTTTCTTTTTTCCCCAAAATTTTAACGCATTATTACTGAGCATTATATTATTAGGCGGGGTTGTAACGTACAAATAGTGACTTAGCACAAATTTCTTGGCATAACCGTCTTTCAGATTGACAAGAAATCACATCAGACCAAGTTATCTCGAAAAATGGCACAGAAAGTTGAAGTTGTAGTTTTAGTATTTAGATAAAATTGTTGACATTACTGATTACTATTAATAGTTACATTCACTTTCACAGTGACAATGCATGCTGATTAATTATATTATACTTATATACTATATTATAATTCACTTATTGCTTCAGAATTGATTGATAATTTGATATATAATATGTGTTTGAAACAACTAATAGTAGATTCGCATGCAATTTATATTTAAACCCCATGTCTGAGTATCTTCTTCTTAAGACTTAACTGATTCAGTACCAGGTTTTTTTCACCTCTGGACGGGAAATTTTTTTTAGCTTCAAAATATTACACATACTTTAGTTAAATTAAAATATTGTTTCTAAATATCATTTAAAGTTGAACTTATTATATATCAAATTAAAGATAAATGATTGTACTTTCATAAAATATTTATTGTATCCAAAAATATAATGTTGTGTTGACTGTATGACAAATATTAGCATGTAATAAAAAATTAATTGAAATTGTGAGAACAAAAATCCAACTTACCAAGGCCTTGAGGAACAATATGGTGAATAAGTCAGTGTAACTGCTCTCTTTATATAAGTAATCCATTTATGAATACACAAAATTAAGAAAATATTGTGGAATATATGGTTTTTCTAACTGTTAAAATTAACACGACCATCTTTGAAGAAATTTCCATTAAAATTGTCAAATTGAAGATTTCACATACTAAACATTCATGTCTCATAATATATAATCAATACAGTGGAAATTTAAATATTTACAGGAAAAAAGAACTAAAGTATATGAATAATAGTCCAAAATGCAACTATATAACTTCTCTCCAAGTAGACTGTGTGGTTCTGTCTGAATCCTTCTTCTTTTTGTTGCAATCCTACTGGAACCTGACGGGGGCAACGCCCCTCCCACAACTAGTTAGGAAACACTACAAAATATTATTTAAATTATTAATAATCGCGTATTTAAATCACAAACTTCTGTGTCTCAGAATCAAACCAC
This sequence comes from Arion vulgaris, assembly GCA_020796225.1. NCBI lineage: Eukaryota > Metazoa > Mollusca > Gastropoda > Stylommatophora > Arionidae > Arion > Arion vulgaris. The sequence goes on along the minus strand of JADZMA010000032.1, from coordinate 29,257 downwards.
TATCTTCACTATCAGTATCACATCTTCATCAACCAATCTCGGCTTCTGCAGCTTAAGCGTGCAGAGCGGCTGATAACAACCATTTCTAGACTCTAATTGTTAGACATTATTTTTAACCCAGGACGAAGAAAATTAACTTGGTTTCACTTCTGATTCTAGTCAAAACCCGATGTTGTGATTTGATTTCGTTAGTACTTCCTTTCTACTTAGTTTCCGGTTGATATAACTACAATCGGGTGAAAATTAAAAAAAACTAAACGAAATAGTACCCGTCTTTTAAGCGGCCTTGGCCCGCAGAATAAAATATTGCACTACAGTGTTCAGGGACTGAATCAGTTAAGTTCTTTGGTTGTTCTTTCGACCAATTTTAATCACACTTTGTGATATGTTTGTTTGATCTTTGCAAGAACGTGTATCGTTCCCAATTTTAGTGGCCTAAACTCATAAACTTTACATGTGCATCCGATTTAGCAAACCTCCTTAATCGCCTCTTCGACATGCGTGGCAGGTAACAGTGGTTCTATTCTTTACACCCCAAATTTGGCCCCGGTAACCACTCGGGGTCTAGTATCTGATCTCAATATAAAACAAATTTTTAATTTTTAAACATATATTTAATTTATATAATTAAGACTACAGAAATATCAGGCAGTGAAAGTAAAAAACCCATCACCATCTGAGCCCCAACAGGGTTTTCTATTCTAGAAATCTCTTCTTTAAGTTCTTATCATGATCTGATGCTGTACAACAACAAAACAAGATTAGAGACAGTGTAGAAGTTCTCAAGATTTATCTTGATTATCCCTACTCATTTTAAAAGGGGTGTGGGAACTGGCATAAGCTTGCAAAAACTAAGTTTTTATAGGTCTGTCTCTGTGTAGGACCTGACCAAACACCTTGCGAATCATAGTTACACAGTTCCAAGATTACTTAAACAAGTGGTTGATGTCAAGAGAAGCGAAAGTCTGAAAAGTGTTCATATTTACCAACTTATTATGGAGGTCTCTATAGTTAAACTGTGCCTGACTTTCCCGAAGACTATGGGTTGGAATTTGTGCAGCATCATTATGTTTGCAAGTTCATTATTTCCATAGATCCAAATGCTTTGCTGGGGTTCTTGCAAAAAAACTCATTGTTCTCATCTTACAATAAATTTGAAACTACTTTGAATGATGTATGCATGTTTGTTATAGCGTGTATACAAGTGTTTGTGTGTATAATATTGTCTCATCTCAAATATATACAAGCACAAAAAACTATATCTTGTGTTTTACAAACACTGTTCGTCGAACCGTCCTGATTATTCTGTGTTGGCTAACGAAGTATTTGTGAACACTCCTCAATGAGCCTTTTTTAATGCTCGCTGGTTGTGTTCGTAAGGATGCTGTATTGCTAGGCTAAGCGATGGGTGTCTTGGGAAATTAGGGTAGGGTTCGAATCCTGTGTTTTCTATTTGTTTTGGGAGCTCTTAATCTTGTACACTGTTATTTGTTGATCATAGCTTGCTTCCTCTTTGTAAAAAAACTCCTTGTTCTCATGCTTATTAGGGTTGTTCTAGTTTGTGCATACCCTTGGCAGGTGGCGTGCCATTCTGGGAGAGGCCGGCCGGGCGTTGAAACCAGTCCATTGAAGAAAATCCTCCGTCTTTGGATCTTCATTATATTTTCTCAAATTTATCTTTATCTGTAAACTATGTCTAGGAATTACTACAAATATTATCTATTCACACAGGTAACTGGCTCAAATAAAGTATTGGCTTTGCATCGTAAACTCTGTGCAAGCAGTATGATGGTGATGTTTTCCTGACATGTAAGATTTCTATTACTTGACTAGAAATTCTGGATTGTCTGCTGCATTCTGTCTGTACATCTAAGCCTATACATTGTTTTCTTTTGTAAACATAATTAGTGATTGGAACCCCAGAGAGAAGGTAAAGAGACCAACAAATAGATGCCAAGAATTGTTCGATGAGGCCCAGGACAATCAGAATCTTGAGGTAGAACTGAAGAGTACATCCTAAAATAGATTTAGGTGGAGATAAAACAGTTGCTATATTTTCACTGTTTAATTAGTAAATCGTTGTAGAAGACATCAAAGTCAAGTCATCTTTGTGATTATTTCTTTTATAGTCAATCTTTTTGACAAATTCTTTTGTATTTTGTTTTAGTTAAAATAAACTCCCTTGTTTATAATTTGTGCATTGATTAAAGACATTTTGGTGCAAATAAGCCGTGCTTGTACTGATATAATTTCCCAAGTTATATAGTTTTAAAACTAAATTCAATTTTCAATTCAAATGTTGTATCAATCTAACATATGCCCAGCGGGGTTGGAAAATGAGTAAAGATATAAACAAGTTGACATTTGAAAATAGATGTCTGTGAAAAATAATAAATATAAAATGGAGCAATTCAGAAGTGATGAAATCAGAAAATGTCTGGTCACCACTAGTACCACTGTTATAAGGAAGAGAAGATGGAATATGTTGGACACACCTTGAGGAAAATGATCAACAAATATCAAAGCAGGCATTGAAGTGGGATGCAAAGGGTTCCAAAAAAGAGGGGCGACCTAAGGAGACACTGAAACAACTTTGCTGAGAGTGAAATATCGGTCTCAGTTCCATGGAGGAGTTACAGGATGGGGGGTATGGAGAAATTACTTGAGGCCTATGTAGCGTTAACATAAGAGGAATTATGCTAATTTTAAAAAGCTGTACTATTTGTGCTTCATTTACATTCAATGTCTCTTGCATTTTTAAGAATGTTCTCTTTCTCTCTCTCTCTTCTCTTCTCTCTATGTTTTTTTATGATGATAGATTTGGTAGGAGTTAAATTTGTCTTCTAAAGTTGTTTATCTAGTATGTTCTATAGCCAGAGATAAAGGGGCCGGGTAGAGGCATTGAAAGAGCTGGAAAAGGAAGGACTACATCCCAAATTTCACCAGATGGATGTGAATACGCAAAGGTGTGGAGTGTTGGGTTCCTTCAGAAAAACTACAATGGCCTGGATGTACTGATCAACAATGCAGAAATAACACAGTAATTATGATTCTTCATTGTTGAGTTCAGTGCAACTGGCATACATAATTATGTTTCTCTATAATTCCAATACTCAAGAGCTCTTCACTACTTATGTTGTTGATGTTGTCGCATGATGTATTGTTTGTTTGTCTGGTATTATCGAAATATTGAACTTCATTTTCTGTGCCCCAGAATTGTGCCAGAAACTTCAATCTAACAGAAAAAGAGGAAGACAAGAAAAAGGATGGGCGAGATCAAGAACAGCTGTAAGACAATGAATAACGCACAAAGTTCCATAGAACAAGTACACAAGATCATCATTTCTCATCCAACACTTCTTGAAAGAAGTAAATGGTGGAAGAGAAGAAGAAAACTTTGGGTTTTTGGGTTTAATTATTTATTGGTTTATACAACTCATTTTCTGTTTATGTGTCAATTCATAGTTTTTCATTCTCTTTCATTAGATGACTAAGTGACAAACTCTCTTTCAGTAGATGACTAAGTGACAAACTCTCTTTTTAGTAGATGACTAAGTGACATACTCTTTTCATTAGTACTAAGCGACAAAATTTCTTTCAGTAGATGACTAAGTGACAAACTTTCTTTATTAGAACAATAATACTTTCTTTCAGTGTATTAAGTAAAAACTTTCTTTCAGTAGTGACTAAGTGAAACTTTCTTTCAGTAGATATAAGTGAAACTTTCTTTCAGTAGATGACTAAGTGACAAACTTTTTCAGTAGATGACTAAGTGAAAACTTTTTTTTCATAGATGACTAAGTGACATACTTTCTTTCAGTAGATGACTAAGTGACAAACTCTCTTTCAGCAGATGGCTAAGTGACATTCTCTTTCAGTAGATGACTAAGTGACATACTTTCTTTCAGTGAATGACTAAGTGACAAACTCTCTTTCAGCAGATGGCTAAGTGACATTCTCTTTCAGTAGATGACTAAGTGACAAACTTTCTTTCAGTAGATGACTGTGACAAACCCCTTTCAGTAGATGACTGTGACATTCTCTTTCAGTAGATGACTAAGTGACAAACTTTCTTTCAGTGATGACTAAGGACCACTTTCTTTAGTAGATGACTAGTGACAGACTCTCTTTCAGTAGATGGCTAAGTGACAGACTCTCTTGACTAATAATTTAGATACTAAAGATGATTAAGTAGTACTCATATACTAAAGATGACTAAGTAGTACTCATATGCTAAAGATGATTAAAATAGTACTCAGTTTCTATCAACAGCGGCTAAGTGACAGACTCAGTGTCATTCACCCAGGCGGATAAGTCTCCAGAGATCAAGAGTTGTTAATGAGGCCATATAAATGAACACAAGACAAAAACAACAGATGCACGCCCGTAGTTACGAGGCCCAAATTTGGGGTGTAAAGAAAAAGAACCACTGTTACCTGCCACCATGCGTAAGGGCGACTAAGGGGGTTTTGGGTTGAAATCAGATGCACATGTCGCTAGGAAATGCTACCTGCAAATCTTTTGAAAGCGGATGCACCAGGCGTAAGGCGCCAAAAATGGGCGACCCCCCACAATGAGGAATGGGATAACAGATTCTATGTCACCAATCTGCCTCTGAGATCTGTACAGTAAGAATGTCAGACCTACCATCACAGTGGCCAAAACTTACTGCGGAAGGATTCGGCCAAGTGGGAAGCAGAAACCCTGGGAATTTATCCTGAGAACTGCCCCAGTATGCAGACTTGAGAAGAAAAAGTGGTCCACTTACACTAGCGTCCAAGACAAACTGTATGCGTGGTTGATAATCTGAGGCAGACGGCTGCCTTTATTAGAGAATCCAAATCCCATTCTAGTGAAAGCATGAAGACAAACTGTATGGCGTGACTGATAATCTGAGACAGATGGCTGCCTTTATTAGAAATCCCAAAAACCCAATCTAGTGAGAGCATGAAAACCAACTCTATGGCGTGACTGATAATCTGAGGCAGGCGGCTGCCTTTATTAGAAATCCGATGAATCAGAAGAAGAAGAAGAAGACAGATGAAATAACGCTCCCGTCAGAAAGGTTGGCAGGTCTACAAACCCTCTACTGTCTAAACTGTGCAAGCTCGCAAGATTGTCTTGCAGTATATACCGTCTCACTTTGGGAAAACCAGGAAATGAAACAGCAGACAGAATGGCAAGGAAGTTGCTGGAAAGAAACCCCGAATGTGCGGGTTACCTACCCAAAGAAAAGGATGATTAAATCAAACAGAAAGCCCAAATACTAAAACAATACGGCTACTATAATAGCAGATTAGAACAAGTTGTCACTCTGCCTTAGAACCCGGACACAATCGATCCGACCACATATACAAAATTCCAAGTTGGCAATTCATCCATGTGGACGGGGGCCCTCAGACAACAGAGCACATACGAGATTGCCCGAATATGATACACTGAGGCAACTCTCTGGCCTAGGAACAACTAAAAGAAAACTCAACATTGAAAGTATAAACAATATTTCAAATGAGCGGAAGGAAGGAAGACAAAAACATTCAGATACTACCATGCTACAAGCATTTGGCTGAAGGTCAAGAGTTCATGTGCCGCTGAATCATAAAGAAAGAATACTTTACTTATATTATAGTTCTGTTTTGTATACTGTGTCATTGACTGTCCCAAGTAAAACAGTTTGTTTGTTTGTACAGAATGATTCTCAGCCCCCTTTGCAGAGCAGGCAAAATGACATTGAAGACCAATTTTTGATCCCTGACTGCTTGTGAGATCTTTCCCAATTCTTCGTCCCATCAGGTAAATCTTCTTTGTTGTGTTTATTGTCCTGGTGGAGTAGTTTAGGTTGTTGACTTTAAAGCCAGAAAGTGCTGATATCATTTCACACTAAAACACAGTAAACCAAATAATGCTGGGTAATAAACTCAAAAGGCTGTGTGGTGCCAGGGTGTGAAAGGCAAAAAATAGTACCACCGACCTACAGGCATTAGTGAGGCAGCTGATGTAGGATCTGAAAAGCTACCTATAAATAAAAAGCATAGCAGAAATTGGATGTGCTGGCCTACTTGTAGGCGCATAACGCAAAAACATCAATCCTCTTTAAGCTCGGATCCCTAGAAATCACAAGGTTTGGGTTATAGATCACATACATATACCCGAGTGGTTCTTCGGGGATCTCTGGGCTTGCTCTTATTACTGTGGGCCAAACTGAGCAGTCAACTTCAGGTCTGTCAGGTTTTAAAACAGTTTTCAGATCGACTGGTGTGGTACATGTTGCTTCTCACAAGGAGGGGCAGGATATGCTCCAGTGTCTTTCTGCCTGCTGACATGGCAGAGCTGTTGACTTTTCCCGGTCTATATAAGTGTTTGTTGAGTCTGCAGTGTCAGTGCGTAGTGAAATATAGTGACCTGGTCTGTTCTGCTTGGGTTTTTTAGAGTCTTTTCCATTTAAACATATCAGTGTTTTTCATCAGTCTATTTCAGATTTTCTCCCGTATGAGGTTTGTCTTCCAGTTCTGCAGATTTTCTCTGTAGAGGTTTGTCTTCAGTCTACTCAGATTTTCTATGTATGAGGTTTTGACCTCCTGAAAAGACAGGTTGGTAAATTTGCTTTGCCCCCCTCCTTAGCTAAGACATCAGACTCTCATTGCCTGCAATGCCATAGTGAATGGAATCCACTGCAAGTAATTTCTGCCTTTTTTGAAAGCTGAACAAGTTATCTTTTAGGTTTTACTTTTTGCGGGCAGGGTTTAGCCTCCAGGGCTTGTATAAACTTCTTCTTTAGTTGTTCTTTCTACCAATTTAATCACTCTTTGTATGTTTGATCTTTTGAAACGTGTATATATTTGCACATTGGTTTGGGCCCTAAATAGACTTCTACGTTTGGACTGTGCATCAGATTTCATCGCCAAATCTCCTAGTTGTCTCTTACGGCATGTGTGGCAGGTAACAGTGGTTCTATTCTTTAGACACCAAATTTAGGCCCGGTAACCACTCGGCGTAGCTTGTATGCTGACAGTGAGTCTGTCAAATATCTTGTCTGCAGGTGTTGCAGCTTATTCATTGCTGTGTTGCCATCAGAAGGGCTAAAGTTCTGCTTTACATATTCTTCGTAGAGGCTGCTAGAACACATAGTAGCATCTGGGTGTTAATTTTCGCTCCTGCTCCACCATTCATGGTTTTCCTCCATTGCTTATCCATCTGTGTAAATTCTTATCCAGCTGTCTTCCGGAGAGATGTAATGGAGATCTTCCATTGCAGTTGCTTTCTTCACTAGATTAGGCTCAACATCTTTGTAACAATTTAAGGATGGAGGTTGAGAAGTTTAGTGCTACTGAGTCTGGTTCCCAGTGATCAAAAGTAATTCTTCAGTATGGACATATGATTTAGTAGTTCCAAGTATGACTTTCCTATTTCTTTTACTTTGTGGTTTAGACATGCAGCTTTAGTCTGTTTTGTCCTAGCCGCCATTTAGTGGATGGTGAGGCATTCTTTTGATCCTTTCAGCTGTAAATCACTTTTCTCCTTCTTCTGTCTTCAAGGACTGGATGTTTGCTCCTTTCCCATTTCTACAATGGTGTAGATTTGATAGCTCCCAAAATAGTGCAGACACTTGATTTGAGTTTTCAGTATCAGTTCGTTTGAATGGGCCAGTAGTTGTTTGAGTACTTTCTGTGGCTATCAACGTGACCTTCACTTTCTGTGGGAGTTTGGCACTATTCCTCCATCACTAATCTTGTTCTTTGCCTATCTGTCGGTGTACCGTGTGTCCATACTCTCTCTAGGTACTCTGTCGCTATAATTCTTCTGTGTCGCTCTCCTTTTGCAGTTCACTTAGATCCCTTTTTGTATCCCGTATTGATTTTCTTAGCTCTATACGTGGTCTCCCACAGGGTTCTTATCGGTTGTGAGTACAAGTCTGGGTTTACAGTTGATTAGGACCGGGTCATCTTGGATCAGTGCTTTGCACTTTTCATAAAGCTGAATCTCTTTAACCTGCCTTCCCAATCCATTCATTCTGTCATATATAGGATGGGAGTTAATTTCTCCCCAGTTGAGTAACTTTCTGTCTCTCGGTCTTTCATGGGTTGGAGGCCTGTGATTGTTTCAGCGCCATGATGGCGTGGACTTCATGGCCCTTGTGATAATGCATGCTGCACGATTTTGGGTGTTGCTCACTTTGGCGAGTGCATGTTGGATGCATTGCATAAGCTCAATGCCGTGTCTCATGCCTCCCCTTACGGTCGCCTGATCACGCCGCCTCTGTGTGTCATAGTATGACACTGCCTGCATTCTACCCGTATTCCTGCGTAGAGCTTGAGTAGCAAACCATCTTTTCAGACTTTGTGAAGGCTTTGGACATGTCGAAGAATACTGTAGGTTGTCTTCTTTTCTTTGAACCATTTTATATATCCTGTGTGAGGTATGCCACTTGGTCATCAGTGCTTCTATGCTGCCTGGTCTGTCTGGACCAGATCCAGTTTATGGTTGGATTCAAAACCTACTGAAGTCTAGTGGTTTACTCTCCCCAGCAGTTTTGCAGTGCAACAGCATTATAGGTCTGAAAGCTCCGTCAATCCTTTTTCTTTTCCGCTTTTAAAAATTTGGTGGATTATGGCATTTCTCCAGATGTCTGGGACTCTCCCCAGTCTCCAACTATTGTTAAATATCTGGAGTAGAAGACTGTGCTAGCAATTGAACTTTATAACTTCCATCTCAGTTTGAATGGGGGGTGGTGGTATATATTGTATAGTTCATCTTAGTGTTGTTGATAGAGTTGAGCAGCTATAATTCTATGCTCATCTGATTGGACCTTTTAGTTCAACTGTCAGTATGGAATTAAAACTAGTGTTACTACTCCACCCTATGTCTATTTTCTCTACCCTGGGAAGGTTTCATATCCTCTAATCGCCCTTCTCTATAAGAAGGCGTCCCTCTATCTTGAATCTATTTCCCGGTTAAGGTCGTCTCTTGGATACAGCAGATGTCAAACTTTTCTGCTCCATGACGTTCCTCTAGTTCTTTTTTTTATTGGTTCCCCCTTCTGCATTCCTTTTCATAATTGTGAGGTGAAAGTTTGTCCTTGCTGCCATTAGTAATCTCTGCCCTCCCTGGCTTAAGAATCAACAGGGCCGCCATTAGCTAAGGGTGGATCCTGAGACAGAGGTTCGGTTCCACCACCACAAACTTTTCCTAGGTGGTGCACTACAATTATGTAAATATTTGCTTAGCCATTGATTTATTCATGTGTGATTCCTCCCCCAATAATAGCGACATTCTTTTTCTGAGGACTTCTTTTTTTTTGAGGTTGTTCTCTAGACAGTTCAGTCCCTGCTGGAGATCTTCTTCCTGGGTTTTTGTTTGAAGTGCGTCCCTCTGGTGACTTACCTTCTGTTTGGGCTCCCAGCAGGTTTTTTTATTGGGATGTGCCCCCTAGACACTATAGTTTAGTCCCATATATTTGGAGAGGTGTCATAAGTAAAGACAAGACAAGAAAAAGAATGTCCTCCTCAGGGAGAGAGGGACAACTCTATTTGTCCCTTAGTTGGGATGGGTTGGTTGCACCCAAAGGCATTTACCACTCTTGGTGGGTTCTGTGCTGTCCCCTTTATGAGACCCCATCCTGCTCCCCTTTTTGGTCTGCCTTTTCACCTTCAGTCTGTTACAGTTAGACCTCGGAGTTAGACTCCCACGACATAGCCTGAAGGATCATAAAACACACAAACCCCCCAACATGATAAGGTAGGCTAATATGGAGGAACACAGAGTAGTTAACAAGTGGTCGATGTGGGTATTCAAAAAAAGAAGATAACTCAAATACAAAATTGGCATGACAAACTCTTTGTAGATCTCAATAACCTGATCAAGACCACTGCTTCACCATAGTCTCAAAAACTTGAGAAAGACCCTGCTTCCTTGAGAAATTTGGATTGATGCCCAGAGGAAACAAGAAGAAATAACAAACACCAAATAATAAATTTTCACATAATCATCATCAAAGCTTTTTCCCTGATCAGAACTTTACCACAACAATCCTTTGGAATCTCTCCCATAAGCCTCTCAGCCGTCATGCTCAAATCATGTCATTCCTGAACCCATCTTTTCTGTGGTCTTCCTTTTGCGTGATCCACTTTCATAATGGTCTTCTCCATCTCTCATAATACAACTTTCTCATGTCATTTTCCTTAGTCTTTTCTTCTTCTTCTTCTTCTTCTTCACCTTTTAACTTTCAATGGAGCAATGTCTTCAAAAAACTTCTTACTCTTCCTCTCTCTTGCCACCCCTCCTAATTCTTTCCATGTTTTACCTATCCTTTTAATATCAGCCTCAGCTCTCTTCTTAGAGTATTTCTGGCCTTCCCCTACTTCTCTTTCCCTCGGGTTTCCAAACAGTGCCCTGTCTTGAATGCTTCAGTTGGCCTTCAAAATGTTTGTCCTATCTGTATGTAGCTAGACAAGAAAGCTAAACCTGGTAGCCTAAAAGAAAAATAGTAAACCAACACAGAACCAGTGTCATTAGTAAACATCTGGGGAGACAAAATTGAGAAGGAGATCGGATCATAAGGACTAATTGGTTTTTGTGCAGTGATGATGATCGCGACTTAAACTAGACTACTTATTTAGCCACCTCCCTTGTATATTTTTATTGTCTTACTTACTTATTTTTTTATTTGCTTTCTATTGATGTACCTTTATCAGTCCACAACTACACACACACACAAGCGGAGTTATATTTGTATCTTCGAACTCATTTTCCATTGTTTCTATCTCCTAAACAGGTTGTCAATGTATCAAGTATGATGTCATCATGCCTTGACCAGATGCTCATAAATTGAAGACAGTTTTACAGACCCAACTATACAATGGAAGAACTGTCATCACTTGAAGATATTTGTACAGTAAGTATTTAAAGGTGTGTTGGAAATATTTCTAAAAATACATTTAAAATCTCACTCATTGTGTCAAAAGGCGCCCGTGTGGTGCGGGCCAGGAAAGAAAAATAGTACCCTGTGACCTACAAGGCATGTTGAAAAGGTGACTTGATATGGGACCTGAAGCTCCCTAGTAAATAAAACATAGAAAATCGAATGTGCAGGCCTCCTTGCAGGCACATACTGGCACAACATACATGCTCTTAACTCAGATCACTACAAATCTCACAGAGTGAGGCTCAGATCACTACACATCCCCATACACACAAGGGGTGTTAACAAGGGGTTTGATATGGAGCATTGAAGAAGAAAAGTAAAAAGATATAATCTAGTGGACAAGGAAATTTGAAGATTCCATGAAATGAAACTGCCGACAAATTTGCCAGAGATGATAAGTCATTTGCAACAAACAATATAGAACAATATGTAACCCACACACACAAAAAAATCTGGATTCAGTTTTTTAGATTGTTTGTTTTTGTGGGAAAATTTGTCCCCTTTAAAATCTTCCTCTGAAGTTGTAGCAATAGCTCCCCATTACAAAAACTGTGACTACATCCTCGGGCGTGTGTGTCTCTAGTGTGCGGGGTGACTGTGAATCAATCCTGGCCAGGTGGGGATAAATGATCATGGTTGGACATGTGTGTTCTGCCTTTTCACACAGCTCACTTTCTCTGCACCTCAACATTACGACGATTCTCAACTATGCAAGTTTCTTTTGTGTTGTTACAGAGCCACATTTTGGGGATCTAATGCAAGAATCCCATCATGTTGTGTCTCTCGAATTATTTTGGGGTCAAAGGCATTGGGACAACACCGGCGCCAGGATTAGTGAGCTGGCACTTTGGGTCCTCCCCCCCTCCATTTGGGGACCCTGGTAACAGACAATGGTTCCCCGTCTGGCTAGCGGGTAGGGATCAAGGGAGCTACTCTGGTGGTGGAAGAGATGCAGGCGTAGTCACGTTGGATAGGATCCTCATACACGACAATCGGAATCCCAGAATGATTATTAACTTGTCTCTCCCTCAATGGAAGAAAAGCTGAACAAATAACCATAAAAGGGTGAGTGATGCATCCAGAGAAAGGCTGGGCCCGTGGGCAAAACTTGGAAGCCCTGAGGTGGGGGCGAGTTAAGCCCGGGTCGAGGGGCTGCCTAGAGCAGTTGATGGTAGCTCAGCCTGCTGGCTGTGAGGCGCCTCATAGCTCGGGTTCGACACTGTCCCGGGATTTGTTGGTCCCGGTCTTCTCAGGGCGGATAGTACCTCTGAAATCGGAGAAAATCTGCCTGTATGGCGAGGGGAAAACTAATTACAGTACATGGCACCGGCTGCAGTGTAAAGTAATTTCAATGTCAGCTGCTGCCATTGTAGAAATGGAAAACGGGTTTTCGCCAAAAAACAGTTTCAGAGATGAACCGTCTGAGTTAGCGGACGAAAAAAAAAAAAAGCAAAAAAAAAAAGGAAAAAAAAAGCCGGGGTCAAAACGCCTAGAGGTAAATGTGAGCCTGATGGAGGGGGAGGAAAGGGACCAGGGCAGGGCGAAAACCGTGCGATCGGGTGCGGGTGGGCCCCCAATGGACGAAAGTCCCCGTGCTGATGGTTCGTGAAATGGGTGTGACAGGCGGGGGTACCACGAATCTGCAGAAAAACTGGAAAGCCCCGCTGAGGTTTAATCCAGTGCGCATTTCCGCTTGCGGAACTACCCGCCTTGTAGTTTGATTGGGGACAACCAAGAGGGTGGCGGGTAAACCCGTACAAAAAACTGATGGCAAAAACAAAGTAGTCCAGAAAAGACAGGTTTTCTGGGCGATGGCGCTCAACAGCCAGGAGGTGGGGTGTCTGGGTCCCACCCTAAAGAAAATAGCAACCTGTTGCTGTGGTTGGCTAGGACGTCAAAAGGGTGATGGAGGCTAAACCCAGTAAACACTTCACCGAAGGACAAGCACTAGAGCTTCAAATGGTACTGAACGATGTGACATAAAATTTCGTTCTTGGCAAGGTTGTGTATATGTCACAATAAGAATGTAATCATGGCAAAAGAAGCGATCAAGAGAGAGAATTATTTTTGAGACACTTTAATAAAGTGTCTTTAAAACATGTTTTCTGTCCACAAACCAATCAGCTTACCTTCAAGCTCTCATACATCAACTTTGGGGATGTGTTTATCAAGAGCTACCTCCCATCTTACCAATTTCCTTTCCAACAGGGGGTTGAAAACTTGGAATCTTGGCTCTTATGAGGACTTTGGTATCTCTTTCTCTCAATTGTACTTTTTTTGCCATTTTTTTTCTTATTGGATATATAAACAGCTTTGCAGAGCGTTTGTTTCGTCACTTCTTCAGTACCATTTGGAGCTCTAGTGCTTGTCTTCAGCGCATTCGTTTTAACCAGCATTTACTGGGTTCGCCCCCGTCAACTTTGACTGTCCCCAGCCAACCTGCAAGGCGCAGGTTGCTATTTTTTAGGGTGGGGCGTTTGGCGACCAAAACCCTCTCGGACTGTTAAGCGTCATCTGCCCAGGTTGTCGGTCTTTTTGTGGACTACTTGGTTTTCCTTCCGTTCTGTTTTGTGCCCGATTTGCTTTGCTCGCCTTTGATTGTCCCAATCTCTAAGGCAGTAATAGTTCTCTGTGGCCGGAGCCCCATGGATTCAAACCTCTGCTGGGCTTTCCCGTTTTCTGCACATTTGGTGGTCTGCTCACCCCTATGCCCCCACCCCTCTTAGCTGCGCCTTTCACCTGCCACCCTTGCATCGTCCATGCGTCTTTGCTCTGCCCCGGTACCACCCACCATTTCCATTAGTTCTCACCATGCTCACATTTACCATGCCCCCTGGGCTGTCTGTGTATGGGGCTCACTGCACACACCTCAGGGCTCCGAGTTCCGCCCTATGTGGGGCCCCATGAAACTTCTCGGCCCAAGTTTTGCTCGTGCGGGCCCACATCTCTTCTCTGGATGCACCTCTCATCCCTTTTGGTTATCCGTTCAGCTTTTCCCATCGGCCAGGACGTGATTAGTCACTCTGGGATTCCATTCTGTGTTGCGGAGTCCATCCAGCGTGACTCGTCTGCATCTCTACCCCCACCAGAGTAGCTCTCCCCGTCCCCACCAGCAACCAGACAGGAACCTTTGCCTAGCCAGGGTCACCATGTGGAGGTGGGTAGGATCTTGATTAGTTCTCACTAATCCTGGCTGTTTGTCCTATGCCTTTGACTGATATCTGAAATATTATCCTATCATTTTTTTTATGTAGTATTTTTAAGGGTTTAGCTTTTCTTTGTGTCTGCTATACAATGTCCATCGCTTTGGGGTCAGCAGTGTAGTTTTACTATAATCCGGAAACTTTCAACTTTATTGCTCGCTTACTCCTTTCCCTCCCACAGTTACATGGCTCTCCCCCCTTCCGCTCCCATATGTTTCATGCAGGCTTTCCCCTTCATCTCCCCACAGTTACATGTAAACTTACCCCTTTCCTCCCACAGTTACATGAAACACCCTTCCCCTCCCACAGTTACATGCAGGCGTACCCATTCCACTCCACACATTAACATGCCACACACATTAACATGCAGGCTTCCAAATACAGGCTGTATCAAGAAACAGGCCAATTTATAATAATGCTATTCTCCCGTGAAAGAGAAAAGAACTCACATTTCTGTTGTTGCAACCATATTACCATTTTCCCAAAGTTTTATTCCATTTTGTCCTTGCTTTTAATTCAAGCATAGCCTGGTTGGGCTTCTGACTGATTTTCCCTGAAGCATACTTGCCATTTTTTCTGTCCCTTGCCAGCGGATATACCTTCTCCCAAATTCAGAGGTACAATATAAAACTGGTTGCATGAAAAAAAATGTTCAAAACAATTATCAGTTATTTTTTATTTGAATAATCTTTTCCATTCAAAGGGTGCTCAAAATAAGACTCTTGAAAGGAAGGGTTCCCAGAATCTGCTTATGGTGTCTCAAAGATTGGAGTCACTGTCATGTCCCTAATTCAGCAGAAGGAACTGGACAAGCAGAGACAAGGAAGATGTTGTAGTCAATGCAGTAAGATCTCTGTTTTTTTATATTTTAGTGACATTGATAATAATATTACCATAATAAGAACAATGATGATCACAAATTTGGTTTGGTCACAATAGCAAACCTCAAGAACAGAGGGGGCGTTGTCACTATCTGTCTATTTATCTATCTATGAGTGCATCCTTTTTTTCTTCTTCTACTGCGTTCTCACTAGATTGGGATTTCAGATTCTCTAATAAAGGCAGCCGTCTGTCTCAGATTATCAGCCACACCTACAGTTTGTCTTGGACACTAGTGTAAGTGAGCCACCTCTTTCTTCTCAAGTCTGCATACTGGGAGCAGTTCTGTAGGATATAATTCCTATGATTTCTGCTTGCCCGTTTGTGCCAACCTCTTCCTGAGTAAGTTTGTACCTCGTGATGGTGGGTCTGACATTCTTACCGCATTGGCTAAATCTCAGAGGCAGATTGGCGACCGTGAATCCGTTATCCCATTCCGCATTGTGAGGTGTTGCACCATGTTATGCGCCTTCGGCCTGTGCATCCGTTTTCTGCAAGCATTGTTTGGTTAGCATTCCCTAGCATCCTATTGATACATACAGCTTTCTAAAAAGATTTTATTCTTGCCGTCTAGCTTTCCATTGTTGCCTTACTAATTGTTTACCACAAATTTTTAACTCTCTTTTCTGTTCTTCTCCAGACTTCCTTTGGATGTCCAGACTTTCTTGTCCATCAGCTGTCTAGCCAATGCCCTACTGACATACCACTATATACCCAATCCATCTTAGTCTTTCAATGATGGTATCCAATGATTCATAGCAGTCATTTTAAAGCTCTTCATTTGCTCTTGTATTTGGTCAGAAAATTTGCAGGATCTTTCTTAAACATTTATTGTGGAATATCTCCAGTTCATTTTCAGCTTTTCACTACTGAACAATAACACTCTTAGGGGCACTGCTTCTATATATTTCAAGCTTCTTTTAAGATTTAATCCTTTGGTTTTCCAGATTTTGTTGAACATGGCAAACGTTAGACTTGCTTTCCTGATTTTCCAATGATGTCATATCCAAATCTCCATCCTATGCTGCTGTACTTTCCAGATTAAAAATGAGAAAATCACCAGGAACTGATGGAGTGTCCAATGAGATGATTAAGAACTTGGGAACTGGGAAACACAGCTACTGCAGATTTACAATAATTGTTGGATCTTAGGTCAAACTGGGCTAAACTATTATAATGTGGGGGCATTACAAGTTTATGTCTTGCAAAGTTGGCGGTGGTCCAGAAAAGTTTGGGAATCAAGAGCAAAAAGTTCTGTGCCACGAGCGTCCCTCAAAGAAAGTACTGTCCCTGCACTCCTTGTTTTCATCAACAACTTGGTTGTGATTACCACACTCAGGGAGTAAAAGTTGCAATGTACGCTGGTAATATGGTGCACAAATGAGTATACAACAGTGGCCCGCAAACTGATACAAGAGCTGTAGATGCCTTAACCTCATGGGCAAACAGATGGTGTGTCAGCATCAGCACAGATAAGTGCAGCCACTCACTCTTTACTCTCTCTCCCAAACAAAAATCTGCACATTAAAATAAATGGAGAACTGCTAAGAAGAACATGCAACCTACCTATCTAGGAGTTACATTCGTGATGACTGACATGGAAGCAGCACATCAACAAAGCAGTAGTAAAAGCCAGGAGGAAGTTAGCCATCCTGAGAAAATTAAGTGGAACCACATGAGGACCAACCACAAAATACTTTAAAAATATTATCAGCAGGCATACGACCACACCTGGAATATGGTCAGCTGCATGGTGTCCAGCATCAAATACCACATTAGGAGAACTGGATAAGGTGCAAAACCAGGCGCTGTGTCATCACAGGAGCAATGAAATCAACACCAATAGTGGAGATGGAAAGAGTGGGGAGAATACAAGCACTGAGAGGCAGTGACACAAGTGATAGCATGAGCAGAAAAGTGTCTGTGTCTAAGCCACCCAATGGAAAACAGATTCCAAAATCTGCAATGGGGTGGCTAAAAAAACGCTGTATTCATCAGGCCAAAAGGCTGCATAGGCAAACTTTAGACCTACCAAAAGTTGGCATTCTCCTAAAGTCTGTACCAGAGCAAACCCCTTGGAAAGAGGAGACTGAACCAGAAGTATGTCTCCAGACAGAAGTGAAACTAATACTCAACAAGGATAGGCAGAACAGCATACACGCAAGACAGTCTCAGTTTACTTGATGAAGAATACCCACATGATCTCTGGGTCTGGGTATACCGCGGATAGTCAGCAGAAATGCAGTGAAGAATGGAGGAGCAGGGTTGCATAGAATACCCAAACAACGTTGAGATGCAATTAAAGCTACCAGCGAAATTCTGTCATTACTATGATTTGAAATTCAGGCAATCAAGATGGCAACTGGAAACTGTTGAACACCAGACTTGAGCCACAACCTGTTGTATTTTGACTGATTCAAATCAGCACTCCAGTCAGAAAATTGCCAGGTCTACAAACCTACTGTCTAAACTGTACCAAGCGCTGCGAGTCGTCTTACAGTGGATACCATCTCACTGTGGAATACCAGGAAATGAAACGGCAGACCAACTGGCCAAGGAAGGTGCTACAAAAGAGCAACGGTTGTGTAGTTACCTACCACCAAAATAAAAGGATGATTAAATCAATCGAAAACACAAATACCAACACAAGATGACTACTACAGGGTGTTTAACTTAAAAGCAGCCTGTGAATGGAGCTAATCTGGCATATATGTATGAAATGAGAAGGTTCAGTTATGGCGTAGTATAGGTCAAGGTTGTGTGATGGTGTGTAATTATAGTGCTGGGAAGAAGCGATGAACAAATTTGGCGTAGGACAAGCTAGACAGAACCGGTTTAAATAAGTAAATAGCGAGATGCAATGCATTACCTGGCAAATTTCTATTTATCACTGGGGCTGCTTTTAAGTTGAACACCCTGTATAATATGAGCATATTAGAACAAGTTCTCATTCTGCGCCTTAGAACAGGACACAATCGACTCAGCAACTATATGTATACAAAATTCAAAATTGGCAATTCAGCCACGTGGACAGGCACATCAGACTGCAACCGTACTTCAAAAATGCCGAATAAAATATACAGAGGCAAACTCACTGGCCTGCGAAAACACTCAACATAAACTACACGGACCTCTGTGTGAGCGTCAAAGACAGTGAAGTTTATACAAGGACAACATTGATTATGCAGACAATATTTCAAGCGGAAGGAAGGAAGGACAACCATATGTTGCCAAGGAAATAAACGCTGACTTTTGTTCATATGTCAGTTCCCTTCCATAGGTTAGTTAGTTCTTTTAGTTTTTGCAAAGCAATTCTCAGCTTTCTTTTCATTTCTTTTATATCATTCCTGTCATATTCAAAGTTATCCCTTTTAAATTTTTTCCTTTAACCCTTATATTACCCATCTTCTTTTTTTATCGTTGTCAAATCTTTTTTTATTTTTAAGATATAGGTTTTGATCTTTTTTTGTTTAATCCTATCAAGTTTTATCCCATTTTGTATTAAAAAACCTTTTGCCCAATAACAATTCGGGTAACTTGTGCCTCTGACTAGAAAAATATATTAAATATATACCCTATAACCCCCAGTTTGTCAGGTTCTGGACACGAATTCAAGTCAAAAAGGACATCTACATTGCCAAGGTAACAACCCATAATATATTTATTGCTAAACAAACCCTATTATTTTTTTTTTTTTTACTTTTGTCGCAGTAAAAACTTTTCTAAAGTTGGGCAAGAGTTAAAATAATTTCTTTTTGCGTCAAAAAATTTTTTAAATTTTTATTCTAATATATTTGGGGAAAAACCCCAGTTTATCTTGCCTTTTTACCTGCGGTGTGACAAGTCTAGAGAAATTTTTTGTTGAAAAAACGATTTCAAAATGGGAAAAAATAGGTGAAACTCCGTCAGTGAGTTTTCATACCTCGCCCCCTCAAAAGTGACATCAAATCCTTTTTTTTTTTATTTGTTTCTTTTGAAATTCAATTGTTTAAAGTTTTTAATTTAATACTTCAGGTAAAATTAAAATCAATTTAACATTTATAATTCAGTTCAACATCTTATTCAATTTGTAAAATCATGAAATTTATTCTTGATAATAAATGTGCTTTCTTATACTTCTATGTGACACAATATTAATTTACTTTTTTTTATAAATTTAATTATTAATTTTTTAAATCTCTATCTTAAATTGTTTTTTATTATAAAATATTTTTAATTTTTAAAATCTTTTGTGGTTTCATTTTTTTTAAATTTTAATTACTTAGTTGGGAGTTAAATATAGAAAAAGTAATAATGGGTCTGGCTAAAAGGGGCAGTCAAAAACCCCAACATAGGTTCAAACTCTCGTGGTATTTTGGGAAAAACAAATTTTTTCCGTTAATTTGTTTAAAAAAGGTAAAAATAGCCCTCACTGTTCAAAAAGCTGGCAACTACTGAACATAAAAATGTCCTGAAAATTGGCTGGCTTGGTTGTTTCCCGTTTTAAAGGTTTCCCCGATTTTCATTCAATACATATTCATATATATATATAATATGGATGGCTCTTTATAAAAAATTTGTTAGCTACTCAAGAGGCAAACTTTTTATCTTGGCTTCTCCACAAAATTATAACATCAGGTGGGTAACAAAAACGACACTTTCTGTCTCCAAACCTTCTGGGGAAAGCTCAGAATCCTTCAGGGGAAAGCTCAGCTCAATCCTTTTGAATCTCCCCCAATCCTTCATGGGGTGCTCGCTGCAAACCTTTAAAAGGGGTGCTCAGCTCAATCCTTCATGGGGTACTCAGCCAATCCCCCTTTATGGGAATGCTCGCTGCAATCCTTCTGGGGAAAGCTCGCTCAATCCTTCTAAATTTTCGCTCAATCCTTCTGGAAAGCCCGCAGCAATCCTTCAAAGATGTCGTCAATCCTTCTGGGGAAAGCTCAGCAGTAGAAAACTAAGATGGCTGGGACAGTAAAAAGAAAATTGAACATCCCCTTGTGTTTTTTGAACTTAGGGGAAGGGAATTCTCCCAAAACGACCAAAGTGGAAAGGTAGTTCTCCAAGACAGCCCTGTAGGAAAAGGGAGATTCTCAGACAGACCACTGTAGGAAAGGTAGATTCTCCAAGACAGACCCTGTAAAAGGGAGATTCCCAGACAGACCACTTGGAAAAGGGAGATTCTCCAAGACAGACCACTTGGAAAAGGTAGATTCTCCAAAACAGACCACCCGCTCAGAAAAAGGATATCTCTAGGCCTGAAAATCTTTTTTATTGGGCCAAACAAATGGGGAAAAAAGAACTAAAGGGTGAGCTTGTTAAAATAACTTTTCAGAGGGGCGAAAAGTTCAAAAGAAATTTTGGGGTGAACTTTAAAGACAAGAAACAATACAAACTCAAAATCATACATTCTTCAATTTATTTAAACAGCATGTGTTACCACTTTTTTGGACGTTTAGGAAGGAGGGTCAGGAATTGTGGCTTCAGTCTCCAAATGAAAAACCCTTTTTATGTTAAATTTTTCTTTTTTCCCCCTCAAAAAAACCTTGGCTCCTATCAACTAAGTCTCCCCAATGGCCCTGTAATCCGACAGAGCTTCTCACAGAAACACCCAAAAAAAAAATTGTGTTTCAAAACAAAACAAACAAAGGTTTCAACAAAGGCCTTTATCAAAAACAGGATACAACAAAATGGAGAAATTCCTTCTTCATGGCATACAACATATAGAACAGACAATAAAATTCCCAACCATAAAATCTAACCAATTCAAACCAAAAAGCAATTTGTAAAACTTAAGGTCATGTGGCTATTTCTCTTGGTCTTTTCCTTTTTGTCTCCGCAAACCAGGTACCAAATCTTAAATATGCCCCGAAAGGTAAACACCTCATTTCTTTTTATTGCTGCTGATCTAAATTTTTGATTATTTTGTGAATGATACATCAAAAAATAATTTTTGTGTATAGTTTGAATACTAAATTTTTATTATTATTTAGTTTCTATAATACACAAAGGGACACTATTTGTAATAATCACTTGTTTATTTAAACGTAAATGATACTTTGCTGTTTTCCCCGTGCCTTTTTAACGGGGTTTGGGGCGGGGAAACTTATAAATTTTAAAGGGCATGGCTATGTATTTAAAAAAGTTCAATTATGATTTTCATTTTTCCCCCCCCAAAAAAAAATATCCGGGGGTTTCGGTTGAATGAGTCTCCTCATGAAAATCTAATCTATTCAAAGACGTTCCACCTGATCTTACATTCCTGTTTACCAATACTTCACAAAAGATATTTTAAAATTTTTTTATATAACTAACAATTTTTTTTTTACTTTATACACTTTTTCTCCTATAAACTTTAGATAAGAACCCCTTTTTTTGAACAATGTTGTTGCATCACCGATTAAAACTTGTTGCATCACAAGTGGGCAAAACTTGTTGCTCGGAAGGGAAACGGCATCACAATGGGCAAACATGACAATTACTTTTTGGTGTTCTGTTCACTAGTTTGTTGTAAATAAAATTATGTTATGCGATCGCCTGGCACATTGGGCATTCCATTCATTCTCTGTCTTCTGCTGCACCCACCCAAAGTCCATTTTCCCTCTCATGAGAAGTTGTTAGATATCTTCTCTCTTTTTACCACAAAGCGACACTGTCTGGGGCCCAAACTTCCCCCAATTCTCGAACTCGTTTATATCTCAGGTTATTTCTTTTACTAAAAATTTGTCCCCCACTAAAATATTCAAATGTTGTGGAGCAGACTTCCTGCAAAGTGGTAATGAGATGTAGGAGGTTCACACCTCGGGAACCACACTTTTCAATTTCATCCTCTGAAGCTGGGTTTAAATGGTTCTTCTTAAACGCCCATATCAACCACTTGTTAAACCATTCTTTGATCTGAGCCTAAGAGTCCCAGTTACGCGTCTACAATTAGGCCAGCAAATCGACTGTGGTTTTTTCCGGTAGCTCCCCCTGACCCATACCTGCTACTGGTATCCCCTACCCCCTACCTGCTACGGTTCCCCCTACCCCCTACCTGCTACGGGGATCCCCTAAGATGAAAGGGGTTGCCCAAAATTTTTAAAACTGTTTCCCCTATCTAACTCTGATCTTTGACCATAGCCACATATCAGGTATTAGAGCTAAGGAAGACAAAAACTGGATGACAAAACACGCCAAAAAGATGGATAGCCACACCATAAACACGGGTATAACCCAAAAAAAAGGGGGGCCCTCTGCCCTAGAATGCAATTAAAACTCCCATCCCCACTTGGGGAGAGTGGACGCCAACTCATTTTTACCCGAAATAGATTAGCCATACTCTATATCCTGGATATTTGAGTTGACCAGAGAGAGTACCCACAATTTGATGGTCCCCGTTTTACTTTGATCTGGTTCCAGTCAGTTACTAACCTTTTTCAGTCGCTATTATTGTCCTTGTTAGTGAACTTTGGTTCATCTTGGGGATATAATTTCAAAAAAAAGGAACCCTTTTATCCTTGTGGTATATGGTCAATACAGTGTTAGGGCCCGTATTTTCATTGACCGTCGGCACCGATGGGGGATTGGTGATCACGCCCGCCCCCTTTCTTTCCCAGAGCATGCCCGGTACCCAGTTGAGGCTGGGTCGACCTGAGAAACCGTCGTGGTCGGAAAATTCCCGCGCATTGGGGGAGCTGAACCCAGTCCACTAAAAACTACGCCAAGCGGCTCTCAATTTCTTAATGGTGGGTCCTTATACTGTAGACACCCAAATAATCAGAGATGAATAATTTTCACCAGGAAAGTGGGCTCGGCAAGGGGTGTGAGTTTATCAACCATGCATCCCAGTTTTTCCCACGGCGGCAGTTTGGAACAAATTTTTGCAGGGAAATTTTCAAAGGGAAAAATTAGACCCCCCGTTCAAAAAATGGCCACTGAACATAAATGGTGCCTAGTTAACACTATTTTACTGGGTTGGGGAAAAGTCCTCAAAAGGATATGATATTTAAATTTCAATGGAATTCTATGTTTTTTCCCGGTATAAAATATCTCACATTCTACAGACATGGTGGAACCACTGATGCTTTTCTCTTGCCTTTAAAAGTTGAACCTTTAAAGCCTTTTTCATATCTTCTTTGATTTTGCTTTAGATATTAATGTTTATAATTTTTTAAAATCATTTGATTAATTTGTCAAACTTTCTCTTTTAAAGAAATATCAAGCACAATGTAGAACTGATAAGATATTTATTGACCATGTTCTTAGAACCATATTCTCTCATTAAAGTTTGATTTATAATTGATTGCATCGTGTTTTGTTTATTCTTGTGTTTTGGTATCTTGACAAGTAATTGTAGTTATAAATCTTCTTAAACGCTCCATCCCCGACCACTTGTTAAACCACTCTTTGTGATTTGTATGTGAGCTGGGCCTAAACAGGCCAGCTCATCCGATTTCTGCAGCTTTTTAATTACTAGGGTGCTCCTAGGGAGTTGAGAATCTTTCAATCAAATGTGAAATCAAAAGTGCTGTTCTATGCTCAGAAACATGAAAAACAACAAAACAAACCCAAAAACCCTACAGACCTAAATGGATAAGAGGGACGGACTGAGATGGTATAGATGAGGAACTAAAAAAGAACTATGGAAGGCGATGGATACATTGAGAAGACCGACTGGAAGCATTACAAGACATACACTGTTTTAGAACATGTGGGGAAGGCCTGACAAACCTGGAGAAGAGGCTGGAGGTTGATATTAAAGGATAGGTAAAACATGGAAAGAATTGGAAGGGATGGCAAGAGAAAGAAGAGCTGTGCTCCGTTGGAAGTTGAAAATGAAGAAGTTTCCCCTAAGCCCTACCTCAGTCACCTCTTTCGACATGCCTTTTAGGAGAGTGTTCCTATTCTTGTTTCCCCTTTATAGCCCCCCACAGGCGTGATAGAACAGAATACTAGACATCTATCAACAATTTACAGAGTGTTTTAACAAGTGGTCAATATGGGCGTTGAAAAGTTATCACATTCACAAAACATATATGCAAGTAATTCGTTCACAGACATCCACTTCAAAAAATATTTGAGGGTAAAGTACGAAATTAAGCATCTCATGGATAGCCCAGGCTGAGGTCAATTACCAGGTGACCACATTTGCACACTACCCAAAAGGGGAAGAATGGATCCCAATAAATGGAGCATGGCCAACTACCACAACGTTATCATTACTATTGGAAAGGGGAAAGTAGAGATTGGAACAACATGAAGGCTGAACTCGAATTAAGTAGCTGATATCAGATAATGCAAGGATGATCTTGACGCTCCCCTATCAACCACTTGTTAAAACCTCTTGTGATTTGTATGTGATCTGAGGCTAAGGCGGTTGTACCAGTTATGCGCTTACAAGTAAGCCCCGCACATCTGATTTCTGTGATGCTTTTTATATACTAGAATAGCTTCCCAACCTCAGTCGCTTCTTACGAAATGCCTTGTAGGTCGCAGTACTATTCTTTGCTCCCTTGTGTACCCCGGCAACACAAGGGGAAAGGTGATAATGTTGTTCATACCGGGGCATAGTAGTGAAAAATCGGGCGGGTTTTCTGGCTGAGCGCATGGTAGGGTTGTTGGGGTCTACAGCTGGCTTGATGGAAGAAGGCCTATCCATTTTAAAGTTCTGAGAAAAAGCATTCAAAGTGTTAAAGTACAGTAATATACTGCAAAAATTCAGCTTGCTGTCAACAAAATCGGAACTAGTCCTACAGTGGATACCAGCCGCGGGACATACCAGAAAATGAAAAGGTTGACAAACTCGCAAGGGCGGGAGGGCCCAACACACACCACAAAACAAAGCTCTCAGAAGCAGACTCCCTGAAACAATCCAGAAAAATGATGTGGAAAAAAACAAACGGAGCACACAAACCAAAACACATTATAAATACACTTAACGAAAAGCAGTCTTCAGACAGAACAGGACACTGCAGTCTCAGAGAACCCCCTCCATAGAATGGGTCTCAGCTGCCTGCACCTGTGGAGCACCAAGCGTCTCCAGAGCACATCCTGCAAGACTGCCCCAGTCTGAGCAGTGTGAGAATGGAAATCAGACCAACAAAAACAATCCTACAAAACAAACTATGGGAACCAGTGAAGGCGCGTACGCCTTGTTATTGACACATACCGTGGTTGTCAATAGGACGTTGATCGCAGAAGAAGGATGAGTGCAGTAAAAATTCAAGCTTTGTATCAACATCTTATTTCTGAAAATATGTTTCTAACATATCTTGACTATATGTCTGCAAGTATTGAAACAAAATTAATAAAAGACACAAAAAACAGTGTGAGTGAATATTAAATTATTCAACAAATAAAATTTTAATAATTTGAACTTATTTACTTTTTTATTATGACAAAATTATTGTACATTCGATGGGAAAAAAAAATGAGGACAAGATGGGGAGAGTTTCAGGAATAAACATATTTTAATCAGTATTCAGTCCTTGTAACTTCCTATATGATCTCAACATCACTGTCGGAGTTTGATCATCAAAACCAGGGAAATTTTGATATGTCATGATGATAGTTCACACATGCAATCTGATGTGCCTGTACACATGACTGAATTGCTAAATTTGAATTTAGTATACATGTGGCTGCAGAGTCGATTGTTTCCTGTTTTAAGGCGCAGAATGACAACTTTTCCCACTATCTGCTCATATTATAGTAGTCTTGTGGTGGTATTTGTGGCTTTCTGATTGATTTAATCATCCTTTTTTTTTGGTGGTAGGTAACTGGCACATCCTATTGCTCTTCTGCAGCACCTCCCTTGGCCAGTTGGTCTGCGGTTTCATTTTCTGGTATTCCACAGTGAGACAGTATCCAGTGCAAGACGACCTTGTGCTGCTACGGTTGAAAAAGCGTTTCCAGTGGGCGCTAAAGGGCCGTTCTAGGGAGGGTTATGGGTTTAGAAAAATTTGGTGGGTGTTCAGGCGATTAGGGTTCCTTAAAGAAGAAATTAATAATAAATATTTTTCAATAAATTATTTTCGTGAATTTGCGATTGAATATCTTTTAAAAAATTTGATTTCTGCTTTTTAATTCATCTTATACCCGTCTTAAAGATCCATTTTTCATCAATTTTCTATTTCATGTATATAATCATTTGAAAAAATTTACCACAGATGACAAATATATATTCATTTTCTATGTCAAAATAGAGCATGTATAGTTGTGTGTGTGTGGGGAGGCGTGTTGGCAAACTGTTATAATGTGGAGGCGTTAATAGTTTATGTTGTGCAAAGTGGGCGTGGACTGGGAAACTATGGTTTAGACAGGATGGTCTGTAGACACGGCAATTTTTTGGACTGGAGTGCTTGGACATTTTCTCAGTTACCAACTTGATTACCTGAATTTCTGCATCATAGCTATGACAGAATTTCCCGTAGATCTCTAATCATATCTCTAACGTTGTTTGAGGGAAATTTTATGTACCTCCTGCTCCTCCATTCTTTACTCGTATTCTGCGGACCCACCATGATTTCAGACCCAAAGATCTTGTGGGTATTCTTCATCAAGTAAACTGAGAGTGACTGTCTTACGTTGTATGCTGTTCTGTTCATCCTTGTTGAATATTCCTTCACTTCGTCTGGATACATACTTTGTGTCTTGAGTATGTCCATCTTGCTGAGCCATATACAAAACCAATGTACACTATGATATATATATATATGATTATAAAATTTACTTTTTTTATATTACTAACTCCAAATTAAATAATTAAATTAATTAAATAAAAAACCTAAAAGTTTTTCAACAAATTAACACAAATATTTAACTGATTCAGCCCCTTGGAACACTGTGTGCACATATTTCTTTCCAAAGGGGCCCCAACCCCGCTTTTAAAAAGTGCTACTATTGCGTTGAGTTTTTATTAATTTTCACCCCATTGTATTTTTTATATAAACCCGAAACTAAGTAGAAAGGAAGTACTAACGAAAAACCAAATCACAAAAAATCGGGGTTTTTGGCTAGAATCAAAGTGAAACCAATTTTAAATTTTTCGTTTTAAAATTCCCCCGTGATTAAAAAAATTCTAAAAACCCAGAGTCTAAAAAATGGTTTTTTATTCACCCTCCTTTCCCTTTACAGCTGCAGAAGGGGAGTTTAAAGGTTTTTAAAGAAGATACGGGGATAATAAAGATGGGAAGTTTCTGATGACACAGAAGTTTGTGATTTAAATCGCGATTATTAATAATTTAAATAATACTAGAGTTTTTCCCCAACCAGCGTGAGAGGGAACCCCAGCCAGGTCTAGGATTGCAACAAAGAAAAAAAGGTTCGGACAAAACCCTTACACAGTCTACTTGGAAAAGTTAAAAGTTGCTATTTGGGAATTATTATTAAATATATTTTAGTTCTTTATTCCTGTAAATATTCCCATAATTTCCACTGTATGTGATTATATATTTTTATGAGACATGAATGTTTAGTATTGAAATCTTCTTTAAAAATTTTTTAAAAGGGAAAATTTTTAAAAGATGGTTGTTTGTTAATTTCCAAAAAAAAGGAAAAACCATATATTCCGCAATATTTTCTTAATTTTTTTTACCCATAAATGGATTACTTATAAAAAGGGAAACAGTTCACTGACTTATTCACCATATTGTTCCTCAAGGCCCTTGGTAAGTTGGTTTTTGTTTCAATTTAAATTTAAATTTTTTTATTACATGCTAATATTTGTCATGCACACCCAAAACCAACATTATTTTTTTGCATACAATAAATTTTTTTAGAAATAAATCATTTATCTTTAATTTGATATATAATAAGTTCAACTTTAAACCCATATTTAGAAACAATATTTTTAATTTAACTAAAGAAATGTGTGAAATTTTTAAGTTAAAAAAAAATTTCCCCCCCCAGAGGTAAAAAAAAACCTGGTACTGAATCAAAGAAAATAAGAATGATCAAATGCTATATTTTCCTATATTTAATTTTGGCTCAAAACATGGACAATGAACAAGCAGTTAGAAAAAAATTGATGCATTGAGATGTGGATATATAGAAGAAAAAAACGAGTTTCATGGAAAAAAAACAGACAAATAAAAAATTTTTAAAACTAGGCATGAAAAACAATTTTTTGGGGGGAAAAAAAATTAGAAAGAAAAAGTTTTTTGCCACTATAAAGACATTGACACCATGATAAAACATTTACTAGGGGGGAAAGTTGGGGGGGGAAGAGCAAGAGGAAGCCCGGGGAGATAAGTGGGAGGGTTTTTAAAAATGGACAGGTTACAGCCCAAAGGTGGCCCAAAGGCAAAAGCAAGGGGGATGGAGATTCATTTTCAGAACCTTGATGTGGAGAGGACCTGATGATGATGATGTTTTTAATAAAAAAAAACAAATGTAAAGAAAAAAATTTTTAAAAATTGGGGCCATAATTAAAAATTACAAGAAGAAAGAACATTAATATTCAGTGTCAAGAAGTAAAATTATTTTCTAAAACTTAGTTTTTCACATTTATTATAAAGAAAAAATTTTCCCTTTGATTTTAAACATTGAATAAATGTTTGGAACTGAAATATAATATTTAAAATTGATTTCAATTTAACTTGAAAAAGTATCTAAATTAGAAAACCCAATCAATTAAATTTAAAACAACACAAAAAAAAAGACATTTTCTGTCACTGGTTTGTAGCTTAGTCATGGGGGTTTTAAAATCTTAGGGGGACAGGGTTTAAATTTACTTTCACCTTTTTTAAAATTTCCCTTCCCTTTTGACAAACTGTCCCTGGGACTTTCCCTCAGCAGGAAAAAGGGGCCAAATAAACCGGGATTTTTGCTCCGGGGAAATCATTTTAGAATAGTAAATGTTTTTGGGAAAATTTTTTTAAGAAAATCCCAAAAATAAATTTTTTTTAATGAATGGTTTAAAATAATGTAAAATATTTCTTTTTATTTACCCAAATTGTCCCAAAATTTTGTCTACACAGTCCCCAGTTGGCCATATAAGGGGGTTTAAACCAATGACTGTTTTCAGAAAAAGGAAAGTTACCAATAGACTGTTTTCAGAAAAAGGAGATTACCAATGGACTGTGTTCAGAAAAGGGAAATTACCAATAGACTGTTTTCAGAAAAAGGGAGATTACCAATAGACTTTGTTCCAGAAAAAGGAGATTACCAAAGACGGGCCCAGAAAAAGGGAGATTACCAAAAAGGCTGTTTCCGAAAAGGGAGTTCCAAATTTAGACTGTGTTCAGCAAAGGACAATGCAACCCCAGATACATTTAAAAGGGGACTAAAGGTG
>JADZMA010000031.1:0-112290 GCA_020796225.1 Arion vulgaris | reverse complement strand
TCCTGTCTTGTCCATTGGCATGAAATATCTTTTCACATCCTCCCTTTCAATCTATGTGTCCTTTGCCTCGGTGAGCTTGTCTAGGCAGCAGATTGAAGGTTTTTGCTTTGGTACCCAATCTGGCACTCTGTGTCTTTTGATGGAGCATTCGGTCCCCGAACAATTCAGGTGGTCATTGATAGATGCTCTTGATTGCCATTTGAAGCCTTGTTTTCCCGTTGAGTCTATGTTCTCTTTTCTTCTTCTTTTTCCTTTGGGTGGGTGGGTTCCGTTGATTCTCTGCTGAGTCCTTTCCTTTCCGATTTTTGAATGTAGTGTTGAGCTTTTGTTTGGGTTGCCTGTTTTGTTGTTATGTTAACCCCTTCGTTTGTCTGCTCACTTTAGCCCGACCGTTACATAGGACCAAACCGTCATTGAAACAAGACAAAGGATCTACATTTTCTTCCATTCCTCGCCCTCATTGTATGATTTGATGTAGTTTATTTCATTTTATGTTTTTTACATCTTCATGGTTAGATCTGTATGCTGGTTTCTAAGTCACTGCTTTCCAATGGTTTTTTCTTTTTCTTTTGAATTGAGAAGCCTTAGAGTATTTCTTTCAGAATGGGTTTTGTATTGCAGTACTCTTTCAGTGTTGGTTTGTTGGAGAAATTCTTGATTTCCTTCGATTTGAAATGATAGTCTTGCTGGATAGGTATTTGGAGGAGGCAGATTATTTGTTCTTTCTTTTATGTTCATGGGTCTCGCCACCCTTCTGGCCTGGAGTGTTTCTGCAGGAAAACTGCTGATAACTTATTGGGGTTCCTCATCATGAATGCCTTGCTGTTTCTCTGCTGCCTTTGGCCTCCTCCTTTCTGTTTACCTTTTGGGCCCTATTGATCAGAATAGGTCTTGCTGCGTGCCTGTTTGGGTTCAACTGTTTGGGGCTCTCTGTCCTTCCGTATCTTGCTATCACTCTCCTGTAGTTGTTGCTTAAACCTCGATTGCAGGACTCCTGTTGTGGTGCCCTGAAATGGCATGGCCCCTGCCTCTCCCCAGCCACAAGGGCCAGACCTCCCTTTGGCTGATGACATGAGGGGATTTCCACCAGATGGCCAGGCCCTGAGCACACTAACTCTAGAAGTCCCTGCCACTCTGTTTCTAAACCCCACTGACCCCTGAGCAAGACCGGCTGCCTCCAACAGGCCTGGGTATGGGCATCTTCTGAAAAGGCTCAACCAAGACCTTGAGAGAACACCAGATGTCTAAAGGAATGAGAAAGGAAAAAGGGTCCCGGTTAGGGGTGTGCTGGTGCAGCCCAGGGCCTTGCCAGAGCTGAGGTCTGCAGGGGCTTGAGCTGGCCAGGCTCCACTCCCACACCAGCTCTTCTAGGCCTGTTGGACATATGTCCCTTCTCGGCCTTGGACAGTGCCTTCTTCTGGACCTCCAGGGGTTCTCCAGGCACAGAGGCCCATCTGCTGATAGATTGAAACCTGTGATTGTCCTGAGGGTCAGTCAGGAGCTTCCTCCATCAGGAGCCCATGCCTGCCATGGCTTACACAGGCTCATCAGCCATGGGATGCCAGGTTTGGAACTTCCAGAAGCACAACTGAGTGATCGTGCATGGCAGAGACTCCTCTGACCTAGCTCTGTTGCTTGCAGCCTAAGTCCCTGTCCTCCGGAGGTGGTCCCAGGGGTGCCCTCATCTGTGACCTCCTTTCAGGGTGTCTCGTGGGATCCGCTGGGGCTTAGGGTGGCTGACACCCCTACCCCACATCTTCACCAATATCACCTGCTTCTCCCATGGGACCGATGAGATCCAGAAGCACATGCCTCTCCCCGAGCCCACGTCCCTCCTCCTCACACCCAGGTCCCATCGCAGTCTCTGCAGGCTGCTGGCTCTCCTGGGCCTGGCACAGGCTTTGTGCCCCCAGAGACTGGCCCCTGCTGCTGTTCATGCTCGAGGTCCTGCAGCAGGCCTGGTGCAGACTCCCCAGCTCCTGTGCTCCTGTCTCTGCCTCAGACTCCAGTCTCCATTTGGCAAAAGCCACCCTCCCCACCAGCTCCATCAGCTTCCAGGGCCCCATCTTGGCCTTCCTTGCAACAGTGGCCACCCACAAACCAAGCCTCAATCTCCAATAGCCAAAGAAAGTCTCCTCACTGCTGCCTGCCTTGGGCCCTGGCCTCTGTCAGTCCGTCCTTCGCTTCTTCTGTTGGGGTCCTCCATCGGCTCCTGGACAAGGGAGAGGACATGAGAGGGAGAGTGTCCCAGGAGGAAGGTAGGAGTGGGGATGCTGGTGGAGCCCAGCTGGGGACAGAGAGGTGTCTTCCTTGAGACTCCTTCCTGCCTGGGGTGCCCAGGCCTTCAGAGGAGATCGGTCAGCTCGCTGCCTCACCAATCCCATGGACAATGGGCTTAAATAACAAGAATATATCAACTCACCGTTTGCAGGCCCAGCCTTCTGAGTCAGTATAAACAAGCTGGTTGGCCCTGAGGCCTCTCCTTGATTCCAGATGCCCATCTCCGGCCTGCGCCCTCACATCAGCTCCTCTGGGACTCAGGGTCAAATTTGCCCTTTCTATGAGGGCACCCATCCTATTGTATTGGGCCACCTTAGTGACCTGATTTCAGCTCTTCTGTACAAACTCTGCTGCAGGAGCTTGCGTGGTGGTGCCCTGGAACTGAACCCGAGAAGGAACCATGAGTGTTCAGGTTCGATCCCTGGCCTCGCTCAGGAAGGGAAGGATCCAATGTGGCCATGAGCTGTGGTGTAGGTCTCAGACCCGGCTGATGTGGCATTGCGTGGCTGTGGTGTAGGCCGGCTGCCAAGCTCTGATCGATCGATGGATCGTCGGGATGCCAAGCCTGGAACTTCCATATGCCGCCCAGCAGCCCCATCCAAACAAACAAGCGTAGGCATGGAAAGACAAGAAAGACTGCTCCACCTAAGGTCATGTTGAGGTCCTGGGGAGAAGCCTTCACATATGAACTTCAGGTGATAGAGTTGTAGCCCTTTGGCAGTGTCTCCAGTGCCAGGATGAAGGTCTTTTGTAAAGTAAAGGAACATCAGTCCTGGGGTTGGGATGAAGGAGGATCGACTCCCCAAAGTGAGGGAGGGACGTTTCCAGAGTGCAGGGCACTCGAGCCGGATCAGAGCCCATGACCCAAGGCCATGGGGCAGGGGGTTCCAGCCCGTGGCATATAAGGCTCTTGAAGGAACGGAGTCTAGGCGACTGAGAGGGAAGCTGAGAGAGGAGCTCCAGCGCCAGGCTGTGAGATGAGGTCCAGGCCTCACAGCACTCTGCTCCTACATTGGATTCCCAGCACCCTCTTTCAACACCACAGCCCGCTCTCCATAGCCTGAAGGGGAACACTCACTGCCCACCTTCTGGCCCCACCCCCACATGAACACCTCCCTTTCGGTCCAGGGCCCCAGCCAGCCTGGCCCAAGGGTCCACACCTCAGCACTTGGAGCCTGATGTCTCCTTTTCAGCTTAGCTGGCTCAGGCCAACCCGAGGGAGTTCCTGGAAGCAGTGTTGTTGCAATCCTTCCTGCCCTCTGCCTGACCCAGTGTTCTCATGTAGCCAGCAGGATCCCGGGAAGCCTCACAGTGGACCCAGCCTTCAGGACTCACAGTGCTGTGTGGGTGACCCATGTCTTCCTAACGTTTGCCCATTTTCTGGTGGAATAGGTCCGCTGTTATGGTCTGTCTTGCAGTGCCTTATTCCCTCGAGACACCAGACTTGGGTCAGATGTGTGGTTGGCAGGTAGTTTCTCAAACCTGTAGCTTCTTTCACCTAGGAAAATGTTTCCATTTGATGAGGTCGTTTTCTGTCTGGGAGGTTTTGGCTGTCATGGGGAAGAACGCTTATCTTTCATTTTGCTGATGTTGTTGTTGCCTATTCCAGCGGTATTGATGTACTTATCTTCAGTTTGATTGAAAGGACAGTGAGGTACCATGTTGTATATTTCCTGCTGTGTCCAAAGTGATTCGTCATACATACACACACACCCCTTCTCCCTCAGATTCTATGCCCATATCGACTATCACTAACTGTGGGCTAGAGTTCCTGGGCTCTACCAGGTTCCTGTTGGCCGGTCATTCCATGTACTCGTGTGCAGAAGCCAGTCCCAAACCCCAGTCCCTCTGCTGTGACTTGGCTCCTTTGGTACCCATCCGGTTTTCAAGGCTGAGTCTGTTTCTGTTCCTGCACACGTTCATTTGTGTCTCTCTTCGGTTCCACTTAGAAGTGGTATCATACGATGTTTGTCTTTCCCTGTCCACCTTCACTTAGGATGATAATTTCCAGTCCATCCTGCTGCTGCAGCGTTCATGATTCCATTCTCTTGTATGATTGTGTGATGTCCCCTACATATGAACCTCATCCTCTTTATCATGCCTCGCGATGGACATTTAGCTTGCTCCCTTGTCTTGGCTATTGGAAATGGTGCTTCAGTGGACATTGGGGTGCATGTATGTTTTGAAGGGCCTTTCTTTCCTTTTGATGAAGTCCAACTTTCTGTTCTTTCCTTCCCTTTGGGATAATGTTTTCTTGTCATGTGGAAGACCCTTTGCCAGCCGAGGACCCAGAGGTTTGCTCCAATTTTTTCTTAGGTGGTAAACGTTGCATCGTTTGTATTTATACACATTTTACATTTACTGAATGTTCCATGATGAGTTCATTTTGTATCGGATAAAACCTATCCTATTCCATTCTACTGCCCTTGAGCTTCCGTAGAGACATCCCAGGTTGGTGTATTGCTATGGATCTATTTCTGCATTCTCTATCTGTACACTGAACTCTGTCTGCCTCTTCCCTCCAGCAATGCCAAGCTGCCCTCCATAGAGCTTCTCATAAGCAATCACCTCCCACTTTAATGTGCTTTCTCAAATTATGTTTGATGTTCTGGCTCCTTTATCTTTCTTTATCCATTTTAGAATAATTTCATCCATTGGGCCAAAAAAAAATACAAAAAACTTCTGTTGGAATTTGGCTATTCTGTGTTGAGTCTTCCATCCATGAGTATAATAGGTGTCCAGCATTGTGTAGGCCTTGTTTCGTTTTATCATACAGATGCTCATCCCAAATATGTATCCCCGATTTCCATTGTGGCTCAGTTTGTGATGAACCTGAAAGATGTCCAGGAGGATGTGGTTCAATCCCGACCTGGCTCAGTGGGATGAGGGTCCAGTGTGCCACCAGCGGGTGGCTTGGACCTGGTGTTGGTGGGCTTTACTGTAGCTGGTGCTGAGCTCCAGGTTGACCCTTGCCTGGGACCTTCCATATGCCTGGTGCAGTCATAGAATGACCGATGAACCAAATGCTTCAAGGTTTTGGCAAATCTTGTGCTGCATGGTGTTTTCGTTTTGGTGCCATGTTCTTTGTGGGATTTACACACATGATGAAGGTGTTTGTGTCGACCTTGTATACTGAGACTTTGATAAAGTGACCTCCATCTCTTCCGTGTGTCTTGAGATTCTGGTGGCCTTCCGTGGAGTAGCCATGCTATCCATGAGCATGGAGAATTATGTTTGTGCCTGTCTCATCTGTAGGTCTTTCTTCTTTTTCCTGCCATGCTGCCCTGGCTCGTAGCTACAGTACTAAGTAGAAAAGGAGAAATGAGAAAGAACTTTCTGACCTGTTTTGGATGGAGGAGGAAGACGTTCATTCTTTCACCATCACGCAGGAGGCTTGTGAAAGCTTTTTGTCAGATGTTCTTTACGGGGTTCAAGGAGTGTCCTTCTCTTCCTAGACTTCTGAGCGTTTCTTACATGAATGGGCGTGGCACATGTTCTGCAAGCGCCATTGTGACCATGTAGGTTTTCCTCAGTAATGTCTTCATGCAGCCTATAAAGTTGATGGTTGTGCATAGTAAGCCAAGCTAGTGTTCCTTGGCTAGAGTCCCTCTGAACATAGGGTATTGTCGTGAGCTTCTTTGTTCCTGTTTGTTGTATTTTGTGATTTGTATTTTCTTGATGCCTTGTGTGAAAACGATAGGTTGTTGATGGCAACCTGGCATCTTTGTATTCTATAAGCATTTATGCCATTGCTTCCTCTTAACACCAGTTTGTCTGGATCCTACCACCTGTTAGGTACTGCACTTTCCCTTGCCTACCGTTCTATATATTTTCCAAGTTCTCCTGGAGAGGCCTCTTTGAGCATGGAGTCGTTCGAAGGGCATCTCCATGTCCATATCTGGAGCTTCCTTTCTTCTCATTCTCGTTGTTCTGCAATGGACAGCATATGCTTTGGACCAGTGGAGTGAAATGCAGTGCTCTTTGTTTCCTTATCGTAAAGGGGTTCTCCAAACATCCCAGGCAGGAACGGCTCCAATATGACTGTGACAGAGGAGTTCTCTGCCTATTTCCCTTCACTGTAACCAAGGGATTACCTGAACATGGAAATGCCAGGCTTCTGAAGATGTGTCTGACAGGCCAGTTCACAGACACCCTGCCCATTGTTGTCTGGATCAGCTTACAAGTGAGAGAGCCAGGGTCAGGAGGGCCCGATGCAGCGCTCTGCTGCTTCTGAGGCCGTGGTCCCATGTGGGCATTTGGGTACCACCAGAAGGCTGACATGCAGGAGCCGGGTGCAGTCCCTGGCAGGGGGATCAGCACTCCCAGTGGGCAAAGCTCCAGCCTCTCTCCTACTGCCCAGGGCAGGTCTGAGCTGTGGGTGCAGCCACCAGGCTCCGAAGGCCGATGACAGAGGCACCAGGAGGCACTCCCCAGCTCTGTCAGCCACAGTCCCTGGCTGTTGGCAGGGACCGTGATGTCCCAAGGAAGAAGGCCCACCTCCCAGCTGCAGGGAGGTGGTCTTGAGCAAGTCAGAACTGCCTTTCTCGTCTTCAGCAAGCAACATTTCATCCCTGCCTGTTGCTTCCTCCCAACCCATGCGGTTGCAGTCTTTCTTTGTCAAACCTCTTCCAGCACTTCGTGAAAGGAAGGGCATCCTTACCCGACTGACTAGAAGCACCTCTTGAAAATAAGCAAGTTTCTCCTCCCAGACTCTTAGCTCCTTCCCAAAGGGCCATCCTTGCTCTTCCTGCATGCTGCTGAGTAGCAAAATGTTGGGATCAGAACTCCTCCAATGACTGGTATGTAGCATAGCTTCTGTGACAACAGGAAGCTCCTCCCCACGGGCAGAGGCGGTCAGGAGACCGTAGGTGATGGCTCTGTGCTCTGTGCCCCTTTCAAGCCCTTTGCATCCCTGCCATCTGAGGAAGGAAGGCAGTGCCTGGAAATCACCTGGTTACAGATGCGTCACTTGGCCTGTCTGGCAAGAGGTCACCTGTGAGCCAGAGGCCCAATCCTCTGGAACACACTGCTGCTCCCCACCACCAAACAGGCCCTTCCAATAAGGCACGATGGCCTGGCCGTTGGAATGGCTGGACACTGAAGTATGCTGTCTGTGACTGGGACACAGGGACTCGTGCCTTGGTCTTGGACACATGGCATTGGAAGGCAGAACCAGGCCAGGGCCCCACTCCTAAGTCAAATGGGTTTCTTCAGCCAATGCTTTGACTCCCCTGAGGGTTTGGAGATGAGCCTTCCCTGGTATCAGAGGTCAGCTTCCCTTGGTGTCTGTCATAGACAAAGAGTGTCCAGCCACTGTCTCTGTCTCACACAAGCTGCACCAATCCAGCCCCTGAAATTGGGAAGCTCCTTCACCCACCCTGGGCATGGCGGCCATTTCTGTGATGCAGTGAATGTGCCATCCATTAATCCACTGTTTCCTTGTTGGATGGAGGGATGCTGGATAG
Source organism: Arion vulgaris (assembly GCA_020796225.1). NCBI lineage: Eukaryota > Metazoa > Mollusca > Gastropoda > Stylommatophora > Arionidae > Arion > Arion vulgaris. The sequence goes on along the minus strand of JADZMA010000031.1, from coordinate 104,545 downwards.
ATGGAGTCTCTGATTGGCATTGAGGCCCACCTGCAGCATAGGAAGTTCCTCGACTGGGTCGAATCAGAGCTGGCATTGCTGTTCTACGCTACAGCCACAGCAATGCCAGATCCAAGCCACATCCGTAGCCCACACCACAGCTCAAGGCAATGCTGGATTCCTTAACCCACTGCACAAGGCCAGGGCTCAAACCCACGTACTCATGGATAGCAGTCAGATTCTTCATCTTCTGAGCCAAAATGGGATCTCCTAAATCTATTTGGTGATGGTCTGTACATCTTTCCTTTCTGCAAATTCTATTGCATTTTTCTTTCCATTTGAGTCAGCTGCTTGGGCCTGTGGGCTGTTCCAGGCCAGGGTCAGTCAAGCTGCACCTGCTTAGGCCCACAGCCACAGCAATACAGGATCTGAGGCATGTCTCATACCTACACCACAGCTGACGGCAATGCCAGAACCTTAGCCCAGTAAGCCATGCCATGTCTCATCCCACGTCCCCATGGATCCTAATCAGTGTCCTAGAGCCGAGCCACAGAACTCCTGCTCTTTCATGTTTAATGGATTGAAAAGCATGAGTGAATGGCTCACTTTAAGTGTCTCTGCACTTGGCATTAATCCTAGATTTTTGGCGTTTGGGCATTTTGCTTTTTCTTTTTTTTTGCTTGTTTTTTTTTTGTAAGTGTGGCTGCCCCTGTGCACTAGAACGTTCCTAGGGACAACCTAAGATCCTAACTCCTCACCCATCAAAACTTATCCTGATCACGTAAAGTCCCAGGTCTTCTTGTATCAAAGCTCCTGGGGGTGGATGCCAGTGGGCTGGTGAGGTTGGGACCACTGAGCTTCACATGATGGAACCTCCCCCCAAGCCATTAACAGGTCATGAGATTACAGTCACTCACTCCCTCCTTTGTTTTGTCCTCACTGGGACTAAGAGGCCACTGCCTCCACCATTTAGCACTGGCAATAATCCCACTAAGACGATAGGATGGTCCCCACCACAGGCACCCAGCAGAAAGTCCTGTCCCTACAGCCAAGCTTTTCCTCTCTGGACAGGCCCTCACGGACACCCTGGAGAGTGGGAGATCACCCCAGCCTGTCATTGGCCACTTCAGAGAGGCAGAGAGAAACTCTCTAGAGGAGGGCTGCCTCCAGCCTCATTCTCATGACTGGTGAGTGTCCAGAGGCTGAACGGCACAAAGCAGCTCTCCATCCCCAGAGTGTTCTGGGATGCAGGCATGGAACCGATGCCCCAAAGCCCCTAGCCAGCAGGCTGGAGAGACAGGGATGATGAGGCTGTCCCTGGGGCTAGTGAGAGCTGTGTACTCCCAGGAGCAGCCTGGGCATCCTTGTCTCTGTGGAGGAAAGACTTAGTCATTCACCTGTGGATCCAGACTCCCTGGGATCTCCCCACATGCTCGTCCTCTCAGATCCCCTCTGTCCTCAACGACCATCTCTGAGGACACAGGCACATCAAATGACAGTGGACCAAGTCATTTCACAACAACGATTTTATCATTTTTTACATCCCCCATTGAAAAGGGAGCCTGGCCCACCCACAACACCCAGACCCAAGCCCCCACCCCCTTAACCCCCACCCACCCCCACCCCTCCTGGCTCTGGTCATTCTGTCCTTCCTCCCCACCCCTATGGAGCCAGGATGGTCTAGGACCTGAACCAAGCTCATGGGCTGCCCATTTGGACTGGCCCTGAGGCTGCCACTGTTCCTACTGGCTGCAGTGCCACTTCTCCTCCTCCTGGACCAGGGTCACACCCCCTGGGCTGGAAAAGGGTCAACCAGCCCGGGAGCAAGTGTGCCCAGAGCCCCAGGTCAGCCCTAGGCCTGGCCGGGTCCTAAAAGCAGCCCAGGCCTCCACCGACCCCGCTTTCTAACCTTTGGCAGCTTCCAGGGGGCCTGAGCTGAGGCCCATTCTCTGGGGACAGGGGCCTGGAAGCTCTGGGCCCTCTGCCCTGCAGCAAGAAACCGAGGCAGGGACGGGCTCTGTGCAGCCCCCAGGGCAGCAGGCTGTGGTGAAGGCCCAAGAGAAGGCCAGGCTGGGGGCTCCTCCTCATCCTCACTGAACCCGTGACCCAGCCTTTGGGGGTACTAAGAGAGAGGCCTCCTGAGCCTTGCTGAGAACCTTGCTGGCCCTGGTCCTGATGGAGGGCCAGCCTTGTTGCCCTGGCGAAAGGCTGTGCGTTCCAGCCTGAGGGGTTCCTGATTCCTGGGGGGCAGAGCCTGTGCCCTGAACAGGCCCCCGTCTTTTGGTGGTGCCAGATGGCCATTCTCAGATGAAGGAAAACCGGTGAATTTGTTGCCAGTGGATCTAATCTAAAAATTCACAAGGATTTCTTGAGAAGAAGGGGAATGATTATAGAAAAAAACATGGAATATCAGGGAAAAAGGGAAAATCCAGTGTTGATATTTGATGAGGATAACATTATTCTCCACTGAGGTTTTTCCTTCTTTTTTTTTTTTCTTTTTGCCTTTTTTAGGGCTGCCTTCCCTGGTCTATGGAGATTCCCAGGCCTACAGGTCAAATGAGAGCTGCAGCCACTGGGATGCCAGAGCCACAGCAATGCCAGAGCTGAGCCACATCTCAACCTACACCACAGCTCACAGCAATGCAGATCCTAAGCCACATGAGCAAGGCCAGGGATCGAACCCACAACCTCATGGTTCCTAGTCATATTCGCTAACCACTGGCGCCACACGGAACTCCTCCACTGAGGTTTTAAAAATGATGTTTGATGTTTCAAAACAAAAACTACTGTGGCATTTGAAGTGGTTCTCAATGTATTTGCAAACAATATTTAAAAGAGAAAGTCAGAAACTACTAAAAAAATGATGGTACATGGCAACTGAAAGAGCTTCCAATGGCCAAAGTGAAGAAATTGACCAAGAAAATAAGTAATATAGTAGTAGTTATAACCCAAAGTATAAAATAAATGCATGAATCTTTTAAATAAATAAATGACTAAATTAATCATTCAGTCAATCAATGGATAATAAAAATATATTGTACAGAAGAATTCAAATAACTTATGGGGTACTCTGTTCTCAGGACGTCAGCACAATTTCCTGCTTTAACTGTAGACTGATTATCATGTCATATTGTTAAAAGGACAATATAGAAAGGAATAAAAGACAGTGGAAAATCTAACAGAGTCAAGGTCAACAACACAAGTGCTAAGTCCTTCCTAGAGTATGTGTATCATTGATATGTGAAGAGAATGGCACTTTACCTCTGTGATCTTCTCCCAAAGTCCATAAACTCCATCTAATCATGAAGAAACATCAGGCATATTCCAAGCGGGGACATTCTACAAACTAAGTGACCAGCATCCTCAAAACTGTCAAGGTCATCAAAAACAAGGTGTCTGAGAAATTGTCACAGCCCAAGAGGGGCCTAAGGAGACATGACAACTAAATGTAACCTGTATCATAGATGGAATACTAGAACAGAAAAAAAATGAGGTGAAAACTAAAAGTTTGAATAAAAGTATGGATTTTAAAGTATGGATTTAGAATTCATACTTTAAATTGGCTCAGTGGGTTAAGAACCTGACGGGGTCCATGAAGATGTGGATCTATCCCTGGCCTGCTCAGTGGATTAAGGATAAAAATGTAGCATCACTGCAGCTGCCGCATGAGTTGCTATTGTGGCTGGGATCCAGCATTGTGCTGTGGCTGTGGCTGAAGGCGGCAGCTGCAGCTCCGATTCAACCCCTAGCCTGGGAACTTCCTAGAGGCCCTAAAACATATATATTTTAAACAGAAAGTATGTATATACATTTGTTTGTTGTTTTTTTTTTCCAGGGCCATATTGCAGCATATGGAGGTTCTCAGGCTAGGCGTCAAATTGGAACTATACCTGCCAGCTCACACTAGCCACAGCAATGCAGGATCAAAGCCACATCTGAGACCATAACACAGCTCATGGCAACGCTGGATCTCAACCACTGGACAAGCTCAAGGCTCAAACCTGTCTCCTCTTGGATGTTGGTCGAGGACACTGAGCTATGATGGAACCCTTTTTTTCTTTTTCCTTTTTTTTTTTTGAGAGAGAGAGAGGAGAATATGAACATGAATGCATACCAAGGGAAAAGGTAAAAATGAGAATCTAACAGGATATAAACCTGGTTTCAGGAGTTCATTGTGGCACAGCAGAAACCAAATCCAGCTAGTATCCATGAGGATTGGGTTCATCCTGCACTTGCTCACTGGGTGGGGATCCAGTGTTGCTGTGAGCTGTGGTGTATGTCAAAGATATGGCTCAGATCTTGGTGTCCTGAATAGTGTCTGAATAGACAGACTGAGTGAGTATTGAAGAGGCAAGAATGCTGAAGAAGCTTTGAAGTATGCTTGTGGCAATGACCTAGGCTCATAGCAATGATCTTGGCTTTAGGAAGCAAAGCTAGCACACTGGACCCTGAGGCCCAGTGATGCACCACCATGGCCTCTGATTTTATTTGCAATGTCTTGGGCACTCAGTATGCAGGACCTTTTTGGACTGGCTGAGTCACTGGAAACAGAAATCAAGGAGGAAGTCACAGTACTGGTACTAGGAAGGGGGGTGCCTTCCACCTCCGGTCCTGTAGTGTACACTTCTCCCTCTGCAGAGAAAACATAGCCTGAAGTGTGACAAGTTCTAGCAGGTGTGAGAAGGCCCTGCCTTCTTTAGCCTCTGTGATTTGAACTGCTCATTCTAGCCTTCACATGGGTATATGGTCTTATCAGGTTTTAGGATTTCATTATAGTTTCTTGCCTTATTCTCAAATTATTTCTCTTTCCTTTATAATTATTTAAAAGTCCACCAGTTGGCTTCTCTAACCATTACAATTTGAGAGATGAGACCCTGTCTTCTCCCATAGGACTCAGCCTTACACTATCTCAGGGACCTGAGAGGCCAGGCCTCCTTCTCTAAGCCTGGTTCACATCCTTCTGGTTGAATTCAAGCAGTGAGAGGAAAATTTTCCTTTGAAAAAAAGTTGGCTTTGGACACACTCTGCAAGTGTACGTTTTCAACTTAGAGCTCTGTGCTCTTGTTAAAAGCCCTTTGGGTTAATTATAAAGTCTAAATTATATTTGATTATTTCAGGAGAAAATATGCACTAGGACAGTGTGTCTGTGCTGCAAATCCACTGACTGACATTCCATTCTCTAATTCCATTTTTTCTCAAGAAATGTCCTGACTACATGTGTCATTCAAACAAACCAGTTGTGAGAGGCATTGGAGAAAGCATGGAGTCCTTTCTAGGTTTCTGCCAAAATGTACTTTAAATAGCCCTCCACTCTATAACTATCTCTTCCACCCTGTGCATGTATGAGACCTTCCTATGAGATTCCATACTCATGAAAATATGGATAGGATGAAACCAACATGGAGTACCTCCTGCATTGTGGCTCTCCCACGTGGTTTGTGAAGAACTGGCCTTTCATGGTTGCTGCATCTCATCCACTTTTCCCAGAATGGCTCCTGCTGCCTGAGTTGGTGACGGTAGGACTGGGCATCTTCCATCCACCCTCCTCCTCAGGTCCTTAGGAACTGCTGCAAATCCACCCAAGATGGCATGTCTTCCCTTGGCATCTGTTCTGCAGCTGGGACAATCTCCATGGCATAACACAAAGGGCGATGTGGTTCGTGTTGGAAAGCTCTTGAAGTTGAAAACTGCTTTAACAGGCCAAATCCTGGAAACTTGTTTATGAAATGTCCTCATAACTCTTCACGAAGCTGCACTGTACATCAACCTCCATGGCTTGGAGGCAACTGTGAGATGTGAGACACTCAGGAGGAAATGTCCGTTTGTTTTCCAAGTTTTAGCACAAGATCACTGTCACCCAAGCAATGGAACATGTTGCTATGGGAACTGCAAAGATGATAATGCTGCTTCAAAAGGTTGACAATTGGAAAAGCCTCTTTTTTATGTCATGCCCATGGGATCACTTATTTTCTTAGATCATTACTGTTAAAAGTTTGTCATATAAATGTTTGGGAGAAATAATTTGTGACTCTTAAAATATTTAGAATATTGAAATTTGGGAAAAGTATTACCATCTAGGTGCATTAAAATCGCATGTGTGGAACTCTCACAGGCCTGATGGAGTCAGAGTTGTATGAAGATATAAATCTCCTGCAAAGCCATGTGAATGCCATCTCATTCATGTCTTATCCTGGATTCAGGCCACTGATGAATGGTTTATGCACAGAGTCTTGGTGCATTTCTTTTCACTTTCGTCTCCTGAAATTTCCTGCTTTCACAATATAGGTTAAGAACCGACAGTCTCTTCATGAAACCATGACTGGAGCACATGCCTATGCCCCAGATGTTTGCATCATTACACGGACATGGATGAGTGCATATCTAGTATGAGTGCATGGGTATATACATACCATTCAGTCCTCATTGTCATGTGGTTAGGTCTGTAGTCCACAAACATGGAATCAGTGAATCACTGAACCACTGCCCCATGGGAAATTCAGGGTTGGGTTCTGCCAGCCTCTGGTCACACTTTTTGTCTTGATAAATACAAAAGCTTATTTTATGTGTGTTTCTGTTTAAAGACACCTTGTTTAATATACACTGTTGTTTCATTGGCACTGAACCTACAGCCATGCACTGTAATCTATGTGTAAACAAATGTATCTAACAATGTATTTCCCCATAAAGTCCTAGACAACACTTCAGCACCAAACATGGGGACCATTTGAAAGAGTTAAATCACACACACACACCACAAAATGTGGGAAATGTGGACTAAATAGACCAAGAAGGGCATTTGCTTACAGTATGAGTGGAAACAAGAAGGCAGAGTTTGCTTTGTTCAGCCTAGTGAAATGCATTTTGAGGTAGATGAATTTTTCTCTTCTCTGTGTTCCACATATGACAAAAGCACCTAAGCCTGACTTGGGTGACAAATACATTTTTAGTGAATAGGTGAATTCTCTGATATGGAATCTGTGACTAATGAGAACCAACTGCTATGTATATATATAAAATCAATAACATCTTCCACCAGATGGAAGATCCAGTGTGAACCATGTGGAAGCTTAGGCAGACCTCTGCCAGCCAGAACATACTGTACACTTCCTGTCCCTTGAGCACTTCCTTCTTCTGAGCACTCTGGGAATGAGCTCCTACCCCTGGCCCTCAAGCCCTGGCTTTTATCCTCCTCGAGCACCTACAGTGTGTTGGAGTGATGCTTTCTCCAGGTGCATGACCTGTTATCCTTTTAGGCTGTGCAGATGTGGAGGGTGAGCCAGGGCCCCATGTTCAGGGCAGTTATCCACAGCTGGTGGGTGAGCCACGTGTGAGAAGATCTGCAATAGGAAATGCTTGCGTCAGGAGACTGAGGTGGGCAAGGCTCATCTGAAAGATATTATTGGCCTGTCTCCTTCCATGTTTCTTTTTGTCTGGTTTACTGGCTGCCTAGCCATCATGCAGATGACAGAGGAATGAATTAGCAGTCTAGAGACTGTGCCAGGTCTTCCTGTACAACCAGGTAGGAGTTGCTCTTCAGTCCTCATCTGTAGAACAAGGTCATTTGTTTAGGAAATCCTATGGTTCTAAAGTCCTTTTGAAAAAAAGAATTAATAATGTAATTCTGAGAAACTGATGGAATTGTGTAACAAGGTACTTGCATGCCATTTCAGAAACCCTGTTTGTTGTTCTTCCCAGGGCTCATCCGTGCATATGGAGGTTCCCAGGCTAGGTTGCATCAGAGCTGTAGCCACCAGCCTACACCTCAGCCACAGCAATGAGGGATGCAAGCCACATCTGCAGCCTACACCACAGCTCACAGCAATGCTGGAACCTTAACCCACTGAGGGAGGTCAGGAACCCAACTTGTGTCCTCAGCGATGCTAGCAGATTCATTTCCACTGAGCCACGTTGGGAACTCCAGGAGCCCTGTTCTTTATGAAAGTATTCAGGAGATAATGCAATATGTGCTTTATATCTTCTCCACTTAAAAAGCTGATCATTTGATAAAAACTTTTGGATGGTTTTATGAATGATTTGGGTTTTCAGAGTTAAAAGAATTTTGAGTTGTGATAGCATCACAACCCCTAAAATTGTTTAATAGCATCAAGATTAGGTAGGCTGTTTTGTTTGGGATTTTAGTAACTGAGAAAGTATAGGTTGTTAGCAGCACTCTGGAGCATGTACTACCATGCTTTACGCTGTTAGTCACTAAAATTATGCTGGTTCTAGACACAACAAGTTCCCATTTTCAGTTGATGAAACCAAGGTTCAGAATGGCTAGGATGTCGGATACACTTCAAATCCAAGTATCCAGGTCCTAACCTACATTCTTTCCTTTGGCTTTGCAAAGTATAACACTCTAAATGTACATTAGATTTTATCGGAAATGTGGAAATTATGTTTAATTTTAGCTCCAGTGTAGTTATAAGATCTAGTATATGGGAATAAAGACATTGAGAGTAGACTTATTTTACTAAGACAACACCTCATCCCTTTTGCAGAACAAAATTAGACTTTAAAAACCAAGATGTTATTAAAGGAAACTTTCAAATATAGTTTATATAATTCTGTAGTATTGCTTTTAAGCTGGTAGCATGCTATATATGTTGGTTGCCTTGCATCTACCAAGCGAAGCACTGTACTTAGCAAATTGTCAACAATTTATTTAGATGCCTTGACTCTCTGGTGAGCATATAAACATTCCATCTACTCCTCAGGAGAGTCTGAATGTAACACATCATTCCTTCTGTTCAGCTCCTGGGCACCTCTCTACCTTTCTGAGTCTTCTGCAGGTTGGTTGCCTTGTCACCAACATCCACTCATGAAGAAGTCAGCACTTCCCTGAGGACTGCTCACCTTGGTCACCTTTCTCTCCTCTCCCAATCAGGACTGTCTTGTACATCATCACATCACCTTTCACTCTACCAAGTGTTTATGGAGCATTCAGCTCACGCATGAACACTATTCGAGGTACTGGGAACACAGCAAAGAGAAAGGAGAGTAAAATCCTTGGCTTATTCTAGTGGAGAAAGAGAAAACAAACAGAGGATGGGGACCGAGTGTTGCTGGTAGACCTGGCAGTGTGCTCAGAGAGGACCAGAAGGAGAAGGACACCTGAGTGGATGAGACTAAGCTGGGGACCAGTGAGGGAGAGTGGGAACAGTGTGGTTGTGGGGACAGAGGACAAGGTGGAAGAGGCCTGGAGGGCAGGTGCGAGGAGGGACTGCGGTGGCAGGTATGGAGGGACTGTGGCGCCAGAGGCCGGGATGGTCCTGGGTGGGACCCGGCCAGCAGGGAGCAGAGGTACCACTGCAGGTAGAGCTGGGATGGGCCAGGGCTGGACCGGTAGGCTTCAGCAGTGGCAAGAGACCAGGTGGAGTGTGTTCTGCACTTTCCAGCTGGGCGCATCAGGGCCACTGCCTCGTGGCTCCGCCCAGTGAAGGAAAGAAGCATTCTCCATCACCGAGACAGGGGCTGTAGGCTCAAGCGCACTCTGCAGTCAGCGGGCCTGGGAGCTTCGGTCTCCTCAGTCATGGCGGGGGGTGGGCCGGCAGGGGGGGAGGTGCCGGCAGGCGGGCGCTGGCAGAGCCCTGCAGGCAGCGTGGGGTCAGGGAGAGGCCTCGGCAGAAGGCGGGCCTGCAGGCCCTGTCGGGGGTGGGACCCTCAGTAGCCTGCGGAAGGCAGGGCCTCTCGAGTGCCGAAGGCGGGGGCAGCGACAGCGCCGCAGGCTGTGCGACGCGGGCGCGGCTTCTGCAGGCCGGCCAGGGAGCGGGGCCCGGCAGGCCCTCTGCCGGCGGGGCCTGGGGCTATGTGACTGGAGCGCGCGGCCTGGCGCGGGAGGCGGGGCCTCGGCGGGCCTTTCTGGGGCAGGGGCCTCGCGCGAGGCCGCGCGGGCCAGGGAGGCGGGTCGCCCTGAGGTGGCGGCAGGCCGTTTCCAGGTGGGCGGGGCCTCGGCAGGCCCTGCGCCTGACAGGCGTGGCCTCGGCACCTATGGCCTGGGGGCGGCCCGGCAGCCGAGTGGGGAGGCTGGCTCAAGGCCCGTCCGGGGGCGGTGGCCTCGGCAGGCCAGCGCGAGGTGCCGCGGAGCGCGGGCGAGCTCGGCAGAGCCATGTGCCAGGTGGGAGCTCGCGGGCCTTGCCGGGGCTGAGCCTCGGCAGGCCTGTGCTGGGGGCAGGCGGGCGCGCGGACAGGCCGCCAGGCTCAATGGCAGGGGGCGGGCCTCGGCAGGCCGCGGGAGCGAGGCACACGGCTCACACCAATCAGGCACAGCCTAGTTCAGTCCGCTGCCATCTTGAATCGCGGTGTTGCTCTTATTTCCTCAGGAACCGTTTTTTTACGGCTGGCGCGCTGCTTCCCTAACTGGGGTCTGCAGTGCAGGCGTGGTGTCTCTGCACTGCCCTGCAAGCAACTGAAACCGGCCAAGCACAAAGGAAAGAAAAGGTAGACTTTGCTTTATTTCAGACGTACTTTTATGAGCGAGGTGTTAATGGGCTTTGTAGGTGACAGTTGAACTGCTGGGAAGAAGGAGGCCTGGGGGAGGCGAGCTCCAGGGCGTCAGAAGGCCAGTGGGGAGCAGGTGGTGGTGCTGAGGGTGAGGGCAGTGGGAAGGCGGGGAGATGAGATGATGAGTGAGGTGGTGTGAGATGAGGTGGGGGAGGATGGTGATGAGGTGGGGGGAGATGGCGATGGTGAGGATGGTGAGAGCTGGTGGTTGATGAGTGGGGGAGAGTAGTTGGTGATGAAGTGCTAGGGAATAAAGGCGGGGTGGATGGTGATGAGGTGAGAGGACAGCTAGAGAAGTGGAGAAGGGGCTGACTGCAGGGCCAGCAGTGAGGGCTGTCACACAGCACGGAATCTTGACAGGCATCAGCGAGAGAAAGCCTTCAGGAAGGAGGTGTTGGGTGTCATTCAGATGTTGTTATGAGTAGATTGAGGACGTTATCAGCACTACTAAATATCAAATAGACAACCTATCAGCATCTTGTACGAACCTGTAATGGAAACGAATCTGGAAAAGACTAGATATACACATGCAGGGGTATAATGGAATCACTTTTCTGCACACCTGACACACAACATTGAAATCAACTCTACTTCAATAAAAGTTATTCAGGAGGGGACGGGAGCAAGTATAATTAGTGTGTGGTGACAGTGCCACTTCAGCCTTTGGTGCTGGGCTCCTCCTCGATGCTCTCACAGGTCGCAATGCCTCTGACCCTCTGCCCAGACGTGACTCTTGCTAGAATGTCCATGTTAGAGGGCTGTGACTCTTTAAAGAATTTTCCCAGGTGGGGTCCCCAGGGTCCCAGGCCTGCTTGCCAAGTGGTCATGAGGCCACTCTCACAAAAGCCCTGGGACTGAGAAGGCCTGCATCAGCTTCCACTTGGAGCCATGGAGGTGGCCAGTTACAAATACCTTTTAATGTTGCTCCCAACACTCTGTAACATATCAGGCCATTACTTCAGGTAACTTCATCGTGAGGCCACTTTCCATTTATTTCATATTTTCCTGAAGGGATATTGTCCTTGTCAAGCAGACAGGAGCTGACGAGGTGAGGATCGTAACAATGTTATACTTTGTAAATTTCTCACCCAGCTCCTCCATCATCAACTCAAGACCTAAGATACCGGAAAAGCATCTCTTCTCTCCTCCTTTTCTTCCTCTGGCTGGTCCTGACCAGAGGGCCTAGTGAGCGGCTCCTGATAATGTCAGGATCTTCTTCGGAACCTGCAGCATAGTTCATTTTCCCGGAATGGATGTGAGCCTCCCAGTGCTTCCAAATTGGGCTGCACCAATCTGAGACTTCTGTGTTCCATTTCTCAGCTCCAATGAATTGTCAAGACAAAGCTTTGTGTCAAGATAGAAGCATCTTTTCCCAGGCCTGCATTTCTGGCTGGAAACAGAGCAAATCCTAAATGTGTCTATTTGGTCAGCTTACAGTCCAAACAGCGATTTTGGAAATGCGGAGTTTGCAGAGCCTGATGCCTCTCTGCAGTTTAAATCTGCCGGTTGTCACCAGATTACAGACTATGGCAGATGGCTTGCAGTGTTAGAGAGGACAATGGACAAGGAGTCAAGAGAGAAAAAGAGCAGCCATGTCCTGGTTCAGCTCCTCCAAGTTGCCATTAAAAGTGCATAATTTCACCAGACTCTAGCCTCAAACATCCATGGTCAATTAAAGCTGTCTCCGGTCAATGGGTTTGTGACACGAGTTTCTATGTTCTAGGGACACCTTCTACCCTTTAGACAGACTGCCTTTCGCCTGAAAATGGCATCAAAGCCCCACTGTCAGCTAACAAGTGTGTAACTTCATTGGTGGCACCTTCAGGTTTCATAGCATTTCCTGTCTCTTCACCATGTATAGGCTGTGCGTTAAAACTTCAAATCCTTTTCTATTCTCAAGGTTCCCACACCCAGATGATGATGGAATCCATTATAATAACAACTTCCAAACAAAATAAGGGCCCTGCTTTCCTTACAACCATTGCTCTTTTCCTATACTTCTTCAAACTGGCCCAAGACATTTTAAGGCTGCTTCTTTGGCTTCTGTGGAAAGAGTGCCTCCTGGTTTCTTCATCTGCTGAAGATGGACCTAGTCCCTTCTCATTTCTTAACCTAAGCTGTGAACCTTTTGCTAATGATGATTTGTAGTCTGAGCTCTCTGGGGTCCAGAAGAGCTCTGCAGGTGCCTGTCAAATGCTCACCTGAGAAAGACCAAGCCAAGCTAAATCAAGCACCATGGCTGCTCAGCTTTCCAAGTTCTGCAGCAGAACAGCAACCCCCACCCCACCAGGAACAGAACCTCCATCAACAGCTTCCTCGCTCCCTGGGTTTCTCCAGTAATTTTTTGAAGATTGCCCGGGCTGCCAGCCTCATCTGCCTTTTCACTTGACTCTTCCTCCTCTCCCAGCTATTTGCTAAAATACAGGGCTTCCTCCCCCTCTTGTTAGAACAAAACTTGCTAGGAAGTTGACCCTAGTCTTCTGAGGATTCTCGTGTTGTCCCAAAGCCTGTCAGGTAATTTGTAAGTCTGTTAGTTTAAGTGGCAGAGCTAAAGGCTTTCTCTAACCAACTGGCTGGTTTCCCTCTGCCTCTGAGCAAGCTTCATTCTAGAGTCAGAGATGTCCAGGCACAGCCTTCTGAGTACACTCTCCTCTTGACTTTGAAATCTTCACTGGGCTTTGCCTGCATCTATGCTGGACGATGAGCCTCGGCAACACATGAGGACTTCCATGCCTCACTGGTCAGCACCACTGTGCTGCTGGGCTGGAGCCTCCATCCTCCATTCCTATATCCATGCCTACTTTTCAGGCTCACTGGTGAAGAAATAGGATGAGGAAGCAGGAAAGGATCAGAGGCAAGGAGCATGGTCTCACTGACAGTCCATAAGCCTGAATATCTGAGTTTCAGCTCCTTTTATGCAGGTTCACAGCTGAGAACACCACCAATCCTCATTCTGTCTTCACACCACAAGGCTGGCATGGGCAGAGTGCCATCAGGAGAGACACAGCTCCACCATGAGAACCCCTCTAAACTTGCTTGCACAAAGTCTAGTTCAACAGCATGTGGCCCGTGGAAAATGCAGCTGCGGTCAGTAACTGAGGTTCTCAGACAGCCTTGCCCTGCATCCTGCTCCTGGCATGCTCCTTCCTGGTTCGCCTACCAGAGCTACGTGACCCTCTGATGAAACACATATGTGATGACTGACATCCTGGGTTTCTGCCCATGTGCAAGTGGCTGCAGTCACTGGACCACAGTTCTCCCCACAAAGGACCCTGCAGGCCATGGAGCACCATAGCTTCAGCAGGTTTTAGCTCATCACTAATGTCATCCCACTAAGTATGTCCAAGAAGACTCTTTAAGCCTAAAACCTAATTTGATATGTGGAAGATCCATCTTCACATAAGACCTCAGACTGTGACAGTTTGGTTTACAGAGAGAGGTCACAGTCCCAGAGAGAGAATCTACCAGCAAGGGTGCTCAATGAGGAAGACAGAGCTTTATCCCCTTATTCCTGCAGCATCCACCCTTGACCTTCATGGTTCACTTTGGTCTCAGGCTTTCTCCCAGTGTTGAAGTGAGGTGTGGTGTTGTCCTGTACCTCTCCTAGGGTCTTAAGAGTACAGCCAACACTCAGCCTCCTCCACACTCTGGCCCCTCAATCAGCCCTGGACACCTAATGTGGATATGACAGACATGCAGCTGCTGCGACAGCCCCTGATGAGTGCCAAGACCAGCCTTCCCAGTGAGTCCACTCAGGACCTGAGGCATTGCTCAGCTGGCTTGCTGCCGCAGCACTCAGTCAGGTGGTGGTCCTTCCTCCCCAGCAGAGCCAGGCTCTCTGGACTGTTAACATGGAATTTGGAGAGGAATCTGTGCCTCAAAGAGCATCACTCTTCTGGGAGAGAAGAGAATGCATGTGACAATATTAAAGCCAAGGCTGTGTGGTGAAAGTTTAATAGAACAAATATATGGCTGGCTGGCTGAGGAATAATAAAATCACTCTGATGATGAGGACTTTACGCACTGGTTTCAGACCCTTGTTTGCTAAATAAATGTATTTACTTGGACTCCAAGCTACTGGGTGACCTTGGTCCAATGACTCCACTTCTTCCAGCCATTGTTTCTTCATTGTAAACTGAGAGGATGGGGCTCTGTGGTGATTCTTAGGTATCCTCTGACTGGGGAGAGTCTCATATTTTTGGAGTATAAATACTCTCTACCAGTTACTGGGCATGTTTCAGGGTGCAGAGTTGACCCTAGTCTTGTTGCTCTTGTGCTGGTGGCAGGAAGCCATTGTTGCTGCCTTCAGGACATTGTTGTCCGATGGGAATGTGTGATGGGTCTTTCTAAATCCCTGACAACCCCTCCCCTGGTCAAATAAATTCAAAACTTTAAAACTCTGAAGACTGAGATGAAAGTATTTGTACTGTAGATGTCCCCAGATGATTCATTTATTGGTTGATGAATTTTAAATGTGTGATTAGATTTAGTCTAAGATCATAAGTCCTTTCTTATGAAATGTACATGCACTAGCACCCATGTCTGCATTATTCTCTGGGACTTGAGAAGAATCTTGTTTGAAAGTCACTGCTATCAGGAACAAAGTGTTTGGGGTGTGTGCAGCCTGAGCGTAGCAAGAGTTGAGTCCCTCTGGTTCATGCAGCTCTACCAGATAACCTGCTGTCACATAACCTACTGCGATGTTTCATCCATGTAGAGTATGTTAGCAGCTGTCGTGGGGCCTAGAGCAGCTCACTGCAGAAAGGAGTGTGAGAGAGGGGTGGCTGAAGTGGTATGGGGTCCAGAACAGGGCTCTGTGAGGAACCAGGAAAGGTGTCTGTCAGCTGATCACAAGCACCATTGGACTGATTGAGGAGGAGAGTGTGATATGAAAATAGCAAACCCAAGGAGTTCCTGTTGTGGCACAGTGGAAACAAATCTGACTGGTATCTCACGAGGATGCAGGGTTGATCCTGGCCTCACTAAATGGGTCAGAGATCCGGCATTGCCGTGAGCTCTGGTATAGGTCATAGACATGGCTTGGATACCTCATTGCTGTGACTGTGGCTGTGGCTGTGACCAGCAGCCCAGCTCTGATTAGACCCATAGCCTGGGAACTCCCTATGCTGCAGGTGTGGCCCTAAACAAAAGGCAGAAAAATAGCAAACTCGGGATATGCAATACACACATATATATTTTAGATTTCTTACATGTATAGCCATGGCACTGACAGTTGATAAAATGGGTTCATTGATAAAACCGTAGTATTGGCAAGATTCTTATGTTTCTTAAGAGAGATTAATACATATAAAGATTAGAACTGTTAAGGAATGAATGGCTTAGGGATAACAATTAATTGTCTAGTTGTGAAAACAGCTCTCTGCCTAGATTCTGTAGGCATGAGTACAATGAAATGTCAGGTTTTCTGGGTTTTTTGTGTTACCTGCAGCATAGAGAAACAGGCTAGGGACTGAATCCCACCTAAGCTGGAACTGTGGAAATGCCACATGCTTAACCTGCTGCACCCCAGTAGAACTCCACAAGATGTCATTCTTACAAATTTTCTAAATTTAATCTTTCCTGTTTCAAACGACTCACCTCTATTGGTTGAAATTAGTAAGTTTTGTTATAAAATTGAATAGCAAGAGGACACTGGCTACATACACGTTCCAAGTGGCTTGTCTCCCTTCTAGAAACCACCAACCTGCCTGCTGCCATCCTGCCTCCCCAGCAGAGCAAGGCCTCTTGAACCACCTCCAAGCAGCTGTCCTCCCCAGGCAGCCTCAGGTTCTACAGGCTCCAGCTGAGATGTCCCTGGGGTGCAGTGCTCTGCTTCCTCTCCTTCCGTCCAACTCCATGTCCACAGTGAAGGGTCCCAGCTGAGGCCCAGGGATTTGGGAGGCCCTTTCTCTTGGAAAACAGCCCCTGTCTAGAGGCTTACCGCCTTCTGAAGCCATTCCCACAGGCATGGGCCTGGACCACCACGGGCTGGTGGCCTCAGCGTGGACAGTCAGAGCAGGACCCAGCGAGGGACCTGCCCCAACAGATGCTCAGGACGCAAGTAAAGGAGCCCAAGTTTGAATCTCAACAGTAGAATGCGGGCCTCCAGTCATTCTGCGGTGGGAGGGGCCGAGGGCAGGTGAGCCTGGGTGGGGTGGGGTGCCTTTCCCATGCTGGCCTCTGCAGAGGCAAGAACCAGACTTTTCTTCCACCTTATGCAGGGCCAGACAATTGTCGAGTGCCTCGTCAGGCAATGTATGTGTTGGTTTTCAGAGTCACAGCACCGAGGTTTGTCTTGATTTTCCCCTTTCCCTTATTATTCATCAACTTGTTTGTTGTCTTCAACCTGTTCAGCTTCCGTCCTGGCTCTTGGCTTCCTTCCCAGAGGCCAGACTTTCTGAACAAAATTCACCTTTTATCATCTGATAACCACTTGGGTTTTCATGGCCACCTGGAACCCAATGTTTATGGTTTGCTTCTCTCAGCAGACCCACCATTTGTGATTGTGTGTGTCCGTCTTTCTAAGGAAGCGTCCTTGTGTGCCAACCAGCATCAGCAGGACCACCTTCCTCATGTTCCTTTGTGCTGGAAAGGCCCAGCCCATCCAAAAAGCCGCTGCACAGCCACGTGTCCAAGACAGAGATCAGTCTGACGTGTTTCCATATATGACATTGCTGGTAAGTATTGTATGTTTTACCTTTTTAATGATTGAATGTAATATTTCACAAATCCTCCCTTCTCAGGATCACAATCCACTGTGAGATAGAATTTGCAGTGTTGAGTCCTCCTCCCCTCTTTCCCTGTCCCTCAGTCCTCGTTCCACTGGTAATCAGAGATACCTGTTTCATTCACATCTTTTCAGAGATCTTTTGGGCAAGGAACATTGAATGCAATCCATTTGCCTTTTCAAAAATTATTTCTTTGT
This sequence comes from Arion vulgaris, assembly GCA_020796225.1. Taxonomy (NCBI): domain Eukaryota; kingdom Metazoa; phylum Mollusca; class Gastropoda; order Stylommatophora; family Arionidae; genus Arion; species Arion vulgaris. Next base: position 87,138 of record JADZMA010000031.1, on the reverse strand, counting down.
CTCTGAAAATTAAAATGTGACAGGGATGTAAAATGTTGGAGGATAATGTGAAAGCGATTATATATGTATATATATGTGTATATATGTGTGTGTGTGTCTGTATGACAGGGTCCTTTTGTATTCAGTTGAAATAGACAAAGCATTGTAAATCAACTGCAATGGAAAACTTAACAATTATAAGGTAAGAGTTCATCTTGAAAAAAGTAAAAGGAAAAATAGAAAATTAAATCTTGTCTCCGTATATCTGAGTATATTTTGTCACCTTCATCTGCCATTGTGGCTCCTCTGTTACTGGACTAACCTTTATTATGGAGTTTCTACATTCTCTTGAGAATTCAAGAACTGAAAAAGAACAAGTGTTCAAACAGGCAATATCAAAGTAAATATCAGCTCCATTTGAATTTTCATTTCCTATACACAGTGCCTGCTTTGTTAACTCTGTCCTATGCAACATTTTGGACATATCTTTACTGAAAGTTCTTTCCTATTTATCTGAAATTTACCTTTCCCTCAGATCACAGCATTTATCTGGCAAGACTAGCCAAAAAGGGTAACATATTAGGCGCTTAGTAGTGAGCAGTTCTAGAGAGGATGAGAACTGGACTAGAAACTGAATGTGCATTTTGGTCAACCAAAATAAAATGGCAAAGGGACCCCAAATCTGCAGGATGAAATGTCAATGGAAGAGGCAGGATATAGGATTGAGTGTTTGTGCTTATGGAGTTAGGACAGAAATAAGGGACAAGAAGACAAGTTAATGTACTAAATATCCCAGAGATCTGGTTTTTTTGGTCTTTTATTTATTTTCCTTTTTGAGGCCAGACCTGCAACATATGTGAGTTCCAGAATAGAGTCAAATCGGACCTAAGCTGCAGGCCTATGACACCACAGCAATTGGGATGCAAGCTGTGTCTGACCTACAGCATAGCTAAAGGCAACACCAGATCCTTATTTCACTGAGGAGGCCAGGGATCAAACCCACATCCTCGTGGATACTTGCCAGGTTCGTTTCTGCTGAGCCACATTGGAAACTCCTTGTATTTCTAGGATTTAAAATCAACTACCCGTGAAATGATGCACCTTGAGAGATGCCAGTATTTTATCCACCAATGTCCACTCTCCTTTGGACAAAGCCAATCCATCTAAGACCTGGCTTCAAGCCCTGCTTATAAGCTTTGAATTTCTGTCTGCATCCACTAACCTTCCACTTTAGAATCTAGGCTCATCATTACCTATGGTCCCATCTGCATCCCTTAGAAAACAAAACAGAGACACAAATGAGAAACAGTTCTCTGACTCTTATTTTCATGTTGAGAATTAATGTCACCTTACACTCTTCTAATGATATGAATGAGTATTCATGTTTTGTGTGGTGAGAAGAGAGGACAATTAGGAAACTTGCCAAGGAGATAAGGGTGGAAACCTAATAGGACTCAAGCCAAATCTCTTGGGAGGTGAAATTCATTCTCTGCTGTAGCACCACTCAATTCCTACTGATGTTAGGGTGTCGGGAAGGCAAGAGAGGTTTATAAGGAGTGTCCACATTGAGAAAAGACTTGGAAGATGCTTCAGAAGCTTTTACCCTTGCAAAGAAAATGGACTCAAAAGAAGTGAGAAGCTGAGGTGAGAGGATTTCAAGCAATATCATGGTGAGCTTTTATCAAGTACCTCTTGATGAGGATTGAAAAATAAACAATTGGAAATATTTCTCTGTATTTGAGCTCTTATAATGAAATTTAAATGTTTTCAACCAATAACTTCATATAGAGGATTGGTGAGGCAAGCATTGTACCAGGCATTCAAGAAGGGCAGGCTCCTTGTTGTCTCCTTCCCTTGTTCAGCCATTCAACCGATTATTTAAGATCCTCACTCATAGCTCTGATATAGTATTTGAATGCATCTTCTCAGGGACCCTGATAGAAAATCACATTGTGGAAAAGTGACATTCCCAATCTGCAATCAATTTTTGTTTACTACCTCAAAACCCTACATCCTAGAGGCAGAGATAATCAAATTAGCTGAAATGTAATTAGGAAAACCAGTCATGGATGTGGGTGTCTCAATGTCTTTGGACCTTATCTCTGATTATTCCTGCAGAGAGCTTCAGGGCAGGCACTGACAGCTGAGGAGAAACATCTCTGGAAATGGATCACAAGCATCAGAAGACAGGTAATCTCCACTTGCTGATGGAGAATTTAAAGGCACTGAGAGATTCAGGTTTGTGTCTTGTGGAGTTTCAAGTCTGTGCCCTTGGGAGCTCTGGGTGTTGTTAGATGTAAGGGCTCATGAGAGGTATCCTGTTGATGAAGAAATGCTCCAACGTTGCAGCTAACCGGAGAACAGTCCTGATGGTTCACATTTCTTTGCAAAGTATGACAATGTCAGGTCAGTAAGTTGAATCTGCTCCTATTATTGTTGGTTGATTGCCAAGAAATTCTGTGATGTAGTCAAAGAAGTAGGAGGAGAGTACAATTGTTCCCAAAGTACCTGCTGTGTATATTGGCCAAGATTGTCAAGTTTACTTCACAGATAACCAAAACCTTACAAAGAAACACTATGAATCAACCTTTATTGAAAAACTTCATGCATTAACTAACTACACGGAGGCAAATCATTTGAGTAGAACAAATGATTTGGAAAAGCTCTAGGCATGGAAACAGAGAAAGTTCTCTCAGAGTGTTTCCATGTCTAAATTCATTCTAGAAATTCTTTTTAATGGAACCTAAGGCTTGCTGGGTAAAAGGACCTAATATTTCTAGAAAACAGTAAGCAAAACTAAGGAACTGCAGCCCAAAGAGCATGAATGCCCTGCCCAAATTGAGGATACCGTGCTTAGCTGAGGCTCTCAAACTCTTTCATGGGATCATATCTAAATGGACAGTTTCAAGTTTGCAATTTGAATGTGGAGATCATCTCACAAGAAGAGGTTGAAGAGAGAAGGTCAGAAAGATCGCAATGAGAAGACATATCAAAAACTCCCAGAGCATGCAATTCTCCATTATATTCCTCTCTTCAAAGATACCTGGGCTGGTATTCACACATCCCATGCCAGCAAGCATGCACATGTCCACTAGTGGCTAGGGCTGTCAGGTGCAGGACTACCCTCCACCAACCGCCTCTAGCATCTGTTGAGGCGGTCTGCTTGGGAAGCCAGTAGGCATGCATGAGGGCAGAGGGTGGTTTCAACGGTGGCCCGCCTGGGGTGGGGCCAGTCATGCGACCTTTCTGCTTAATTCTGCAGAAGGCCCTGGTAAGGCATATGGGACTTTTCACGTGTTGGGTGTGAGCCTCAGCACTTTTTCACTCTGTAGGATATCTGGGCCCTCCTCTGTGTGGGTTCATGCCAGCATGGAGTTAAGGTCCGGAGCAGTGTTTCACCACAGTTTATTGGCAGCACTGTGGGTCGGCTGCATGAAGACTTGAGTGATTGCAGGGCTCCAGAGCAGTGCATAAAGTTTAGTGGCCATTCAAATGTGTGCCATTCCAGCATGCAGTTCTCAAGAGTAGGAAAGCTAGACAGAAACATTTCAACTGGAAAACCCTCATCACTTCCCAGGAGTAGCCGGTCACTGGAAAATCAGTGAAGAGCCAAGGTACATGATCATAGTTTCATTGGTGTCTCCTTCAGAACATAAAAATTACTGTCAATGCTCATATTCAAAAGGCATGCTTGGGTCCATGGTGGGGACAACTTTCCTGAATGTAGTGCTCACCATCTCTTTGTAGTCTGATGTAAATCATGAATGATGCACAAGCCTAGATGGGGTTCAACATATTTGATAGGTTGTTGGGAGTCTGGTGGGTGGTCAGATATCTGGGTTGGTTAGGTCTATGGATATGTGTGTATAAGGGGAGTTCATGCCTGTGTTTTGGTGAACGTTTTTAAGGGTGAGTGTTATATTTGAAGGGTTTTGAGATGTAACAGAGGCACACTCAAGAGTTGAGTGTTTAGGTGTTTGTAGTTGGTGTTCAGGAATATTTGGCACATGAGTGTTTCACCCATGAGTTTTGGGATTGTGTGTCTAATGGTGGACTTGGATTATCTGCCTATGCATAAGGGCCATGTTTGGTCATTACGGAGGTCTGTTTGTTTAGGGTGTACAATCCATTTATATGTATATGTGGGAATGTAGTGAAACTCCATGGCTGGGACTTCAACTGCCAAAATTGAAGTGGGACTTGAATCAACCTGCACGTAGTTGGCATGAACCCAGGATCCCAGGTTAGTGGACTGGAACACAATGATTATTTTTCTTCTTTTTGATATTATCTGCCACATGTGGAGGTTCCCAGGCCCAGGACTGAATGCCACAGCAGCGATCTGGATGGCTGCAGTGACAAGTTGGATCTTAACCTTCTGTCCACAAAGAATGACTCAACTCTCAAACCACTGTCTTTAAGGAAAAACCTCTCTCCAGTGTCAGGACTCATAGCTCAGGCTTTCTGACTCATTGCAGAATGAATTCAGCTTGAGACAAAGCAGCAGGCAATGAGCGAGTTTTAGCATAACACTTGTGAGAGAGAGAGAAGGCTGGCAAGGGCAGAGCAGCCCCAAGAACCAAGAGACTCCATTTCTATAACCCAAAGGGAAAAAGAGGAGAAGGGAGAAGTCTGCCTTCTTCCTCATTTAGGGGCAGATGGCAGTTTAAATCTTTGCCCCTCACTTTGCCCCTACTTAACCAGGTCAGTCAACAATGCTATTGAAGTCCTGTGTGTTACCAGGTGTGTAACATGTACAATATGGCATTCATCTCAGGTTTCAGCTAATGTCCCCATTTACCTAGTTTTGTCCCTGTCATCTATATTTCTGTCTTGGGTATGTGAAAAAATGCTGCTTTTCAAGGACTACTAACTCCATGACTTCATGCAACAGGATTTACTCTTCCTATCTGTTGTCCTATGTTTTTAAGTATGGGTTTGGTGCTTCAGCATGTCACTACAGGCCCTGGTCTTCCTTCAAGTTAGTGTAGATCATAGCTGGGTTCCATTCCTTAGTGCTCTCAGCTTACACCAGTTCCCAAACTCTTAAACCTTGTCTTTCACTCCAGTGGGACTTTTCATGTATTTTAAGTATCCGAATCTATCTTATCTTTAGGATGATTATTTGTGTATTGTAGATGTTGTATGCTTCGGCTTTCTGTGAGCAGTTTTCCAGGAGCTGTGTGTCTTTTGATGTGTTTAGGGCAAGTCTGAAACTTTTATGAGACTGGTGAATATTCCATAGGTGGCTGTCCTGTGTTTCTGTGCTCTGTATTTGACATGAAGGCTGGGTGGAGGAGTGTGATTTTATGTATAGCAGAGCATGTATTATATGTATTTGGAACCAAATGCATAGGGGTTATACGTTGCCATATTTGTAATGTCCTGGGTAATTGTGGGTATATTTGGGGCTTGTGGAGAGGAGTTGTGTGTATGAGTTTGTGTGTGTATTCAAGGGGCATGGTCATTTGGTAGAATATTTGCTGGGGCTATGCACTTGTATTTTCAGTAGGACATTTTAGGCCTAAATATTTGGGAAGTGCATGTGTGTTTCTTTGTTATTTATTATTTATTTATTCATTTATTTTTTTCCCTGTACAGCATGGTGACCAAGTTCTAATACATGTATGCAGTTTTCATCACATTGTTGTGTGGCAGTAAGATATCTAGACAGAATTCTTATGCACACAGCAGGATCTCATTGTACATCCATTCCAAGATCAATAGTTTGCACCTGTTAACCCTAAGCTCCCAATCCCTCCACTCCCTCCCTCTCTCCTGGCAGCCACAAGTCCATTCTCAAGTCTATTATTTCTCTTCTGTGAAATGTTCATTTGTGCTGTATATTAGATTCTAGTTATAAGTGATGTCCTATGGTCTTTGTTTTCTCTTTCTGACTTATTTCCCTGAGGATGAGAGTCTCTAGTTCCATTCATGAGTGACACAAATGGCCTCATGTCCTTTTATGGTTGAGTAGGATTCATTGTGTATGTATACTACATCTTCCAATCCAATCATCTGTTGATGGACATTTGGGTGGGTTCCATGTCTTAGCTATTTGAATAGAGCTGTAATGACCATGCAGGTGCATGTGTCTTTTCAAGAAAGTTTGTCCGGATGTATGCTCAAGAGTGGATTGCGGGTTATAGGGTAGTTCTAGGTATAGATGTCTAAGGTGCCTCCATGTGGTTCTCCATAGGTGGCTGTACCAGCTCATTCCCACCAACAGGGCAGGAGGTTCCTTTTCTCACACCCTCCAGCACTTGTGATTTGTGGACTGATGAATGATGGCCATTGTGACTGGTGTGAGGTGGTATCTCATGGTCGTTTTGGTTTGCACTTCTCAATAATCAGGATGTTGAGCATTGCTTCAGGTGCTTGTGGCCATCTGTGTATCTTCCTTGGAGAATGTCTCTTCAGGTCTTTGCCCATTTTGTCCATTGGGTGGTTAGCTTTTCTGCTGTTGAGTTGCATATTTCTTGTATATCCTAGAGATGAAGCCCTTGTCCATGGCATTGTTTGAAACTATTTTCTCCCATTGTGAAAGTTGTCTTTGTGTTTTCTTGCTGGTTTCCTTTCTATTCAAAACTTGTGAGTTTGACTAGTCCCATTGGTTTTTTTTTGCTCTTCTTTATGTTGCCTTGGAGAGGACCTGTGAACATATTCATGAGGTTGATGTCAGAGAATGCTTTGCCTATGTGCTCTTCCAGGAGTTCGTATGTGTGTTTCTAATGGAGAGATGAGGTTCTGTGTTTATTCAGGGAGTTGAGACTGCATTGATGTGTAGGAAATATGGCTATGGTTATGTGTTAGTAAATGCAGGTGTGTGAGCTGGCTCTCTTATCATTTGATAGATGAAGTCATTCAATGTAGGTTTTCTGGAGATATGTCCATGGGTCTTACTTGCATATCCATGTTTGTAGGTCTATCACCAGGTGCATGACTGCCAAGTCTTGTTGCATGGCTTGAGTTGTTAGGAGTGTGCAAAGTATGTTCCTTTGGAGAATGCGGTGTTATGTGTTTATTGCTAATGTGTTTTGTTAATAGGTACTAGAGATGGTCTGTCTGTGTCTATCAGGGAGGGCAAAAACATCATACATTTGACACACATACATAGAGTGCCCTTTGGTGTCTATGTTGGGAGGAGGAGGGTGGTTGTATTTTGAAGGGTGGCATCACGCCTAGTGTTTGGGCATCTGTATGTCCCAAAGGGGTTGGGAATATCTGGATGTGTGTGTCCATAGGTGTTTGACATTTGTATATGTATCTTAGTCAGTGTAGGCTAATTGTGGCTGTGTGTGTATTTGAGTTCCTGGAGCTTATGTGGTATGTATTCTGAGAGGTGTGAGAAGTCTGTGTGTTTGGAAACCAAGAAACGGTGTAGGCTGTGTGTGTGTTCAGGAGTCCTGGATTGGCTGTGTTTTAGGGCTATGGCATGGCATACAGGCTATGCATGGACAACTGAGGACTTGCTGGTTTTCGTGAGCCTGTACATGTAGGTATTCCACATGGACAACTGGTTGGTAGGTAGGTTGCACCTGTTTTATTCAGGCCCATGTTTTGGATGTGTATAGAGTTGGAGTGTTACCAGCTAGAGTTCTTGGCCTTCCTTAATCAAGAGCAGTTGATAAGATGCTGGAGGAGAAACTCAGTGAAGGCTTTATTCAGGACACCTGCTTCAGCATAGAGGCACTGAAGCAATCACCAGGTTCCCTCGTTCACCTTCTCACTGAGTAGCGGTGAGCTAGTTCCTTCTATGGGGTGAGGATAGGGGCATGTCAGGGATTGGGCCGGGGTGGCTGAGGGCTTGCCCACCACCCCTTTAGTGTGGTGCATGTAGGGGCATGCATAGTCCTCTGCTTTGCTCTCTGTTCTTCAAGTGGCAGTTGTATTTTTTTCATGATTTGTCCACAATGCAAGCAGAGTTCTTTCTCATTGTTTTATACTTTTGCTGTATTTTGTTCCCAGGAGATGTTTGTCCAGGTCATTCCTGCAGCCACTGCAGCCACCGCAGCCAAGGGTGCCAGGTCCCAACCTGTCTCAGTAGGAGAGGCAGTGGAAAATTCAGGTGAGTAGGGAAATTTGTCGTAAACTTTAAATTTTTGTCTATTGAGATATGTAAACTTAGGCGGTCAGTTTGTATGGTGATTCACACTGAGGATTAAAAGGTACATGTGTGCTCAGAAGACACACACACACACACACACTCGATGTGTGATGTCCTTGCTACATCCCTGGTGGGTGTTGAGGTCCTCCTCAGAGTGTAAGTGGATTGTGCATGCATGCATATGAAAGGCACTGGAACTGGTTCAGACTAGCTTGGGATAATCGGCTCTGTGTTGGTTACCTCAGCTTTGTAATTTGAGTTTGCTCATGTTTGGAATATTCATACCATGCAGATATCACATCTGAAATGTCACCTGAGTTTCTTGAAGAGCTTCAAAATGCATTAAGCATATCACTCATCTGTGTGTTATGACTTAATTATGTGCAAGCCAGAATATTCAGGCATCATTGGTGTGTGTATATCATTATATTTGAATTGTGAGTGGGGCATCCTGGGCGTGTGCCATTTATGTGTGCCTTGGCCCTTCATTCTGAATCACAGCATTGCTCCTCTCAGGTTGATTCAATCTTTAGGGTCAAAATTCCTCCTCCAAATGCTGGTGAATTCCAGTGGAAATCATGTGGATGGATTTAGGGTATCTGTACCTTAGGCAGGGACACACCTTCAGCATTTGTATGGTCCTAGAATCTGGGGCCTAGAGGGTGAGAGCTGATTGCAGATCACTCTCTAGCACAGAACCTTCTCAGGTGTGTGGTTGGCCGACAAGCAGCAGTCAGGAAGTCGTGAGGATTCATGGATAAGAGTAAGGTGGGCAGTGTTCTCCCAGGAAACCCCTGAGAATCAGTTGGCAGCACAGGTATTCCTGGCTCTTCTGTGGCACAGCTGGTGGCAGGACACCGTGCACATGGGGTCCAGATGGTTCAAGTCTCTAGAGCCATGTGTCCCTGTGCCCAGTTGCCCCAGTGTGGTGGGAACTACTGTTGGTCAGGCTGGTAAGCTGTGAGCAATTCTCCACCACCATATCTCTGTGGAAACCAGTCCTCAGGGATAGGCAGGACCTCTAGGTCAGTGAGCTGACAGGACAAGGTGGGGAGCCTTGTCTCTAAGGGAGGCTTGAGGTGAGGCCTGGAGAGCCTGGGAGTCCTTCTCTGAGAGATATGGCTCTGATATTCCAAACCTGAACATGGTCCTGTTCTTTTCTGAAGGTTCAGGATGCTTCTAACAATGGCAGTCATCTCAGGTCCTTGGTTCTCCAGATGACCTGACCCTATTTTCTTTATTCCACATCCAGCCATCACCAACAGGAGCCATATGCTCACCATGTCCACCAGCTGACCTACAGCCTCCTGCTTCCCTTCCCAAAATAGACCCTCTATTTTGACTCAGCCCTGATTCCATACAGTGAATGTTAGTGACCTCTAGGATGATATTCAAGAGCCTCAACCTGAACAGCTTACAAATAGTAACTTTTATAAGCCATTCTAACATCTTCCTGCTCACACTGATAGGTGGACAATTCCATCATAGTCACAAAGAAGGGTGAATCTGTAGGCCTTTGGAGCCTGTGGAATCTCGTTTTGTAGCATTTGAGGTTCTACATTTAAAGGTCACTCAGCCTGCTTCAGCTTCCTTTTAGCAGATTGATAAATAAAGACAGAAAATAATGGTCTCGGAGGAGACAGTTTGGAGGTGGGGATGTGCTTGGGCTGTGGATAAATCCTGTGAAATTGGATTATTATGGTCATTGTGAATACAGATGAGTAATAAATAAATAGTAAAAAATAAATAATAAATAATAAATAAAATAAAATAAAATAAAATAAATCATGGACGTAATGTACAGCATGGTGACTGCAGTTAATACCACGTTGTGTGTTGGAGAGTAGCTGAGAGAATGGATCTAGAGTCCTTGGATGCCCTAGTGGAGAGTGGTTAGGATCCAGTGGTATCATTGCTGTGGCTCAGGTCACTGCTGTGGCAGGTTCAATCCTAGGCTCAGAAACTTCTGCATGTCACAGGACTTGCCAAAGGAAAAAAGTTCTTATCACAGAAAGAAAATGTTAACTCTTTGTGGTAATGGATATTAACTAGGTTTACTGTGATCATTTTACACTGACAGTTTTAGCACTACTCTTCCTTTTGGATGGCTTTTATTTCTTTTGTTTGTGTGTTTGCTGTGGATAGAACTTCAGTAATATGTTGAATAACATTGGTGCTGAAGTGGGCATCGTGTCTTTCCATATTTTCATGGGAAGGCTTTCAGCTTTTCTCCATTGAGTATTATATTTTCTGCAGGTTTGTATAAATGCTTTATTATGTTAAGGATTGTTCCCTCTTAGACCCACTTTATTAAGAGTTTTGATCATGAATATATGTTGGACTTTGTCAAATCTTTCTGCATCTTTTGAGATGATCATGTAGTTTCTGACTTTTTGTTAATGTGGTGCATGGCATTGTTTGATTTGAGTGTGTTGAACCATCCTTGTGAACCTAGAGTGAATCCCACCTGTAGGAAAGTTTTCAAAGTCATTTTCTGTTCTACACAGAAGTTGTATCCATATTTTTTAGATCCCACATATAAGTGATAGCATATGATTTGGTGTCTCATTGTCTTACTAACTTCACTTAGCATGATACTGTCTATATCCATCCATGTTGCTGCAAGTGCCATTAGTTCTTTCGTTTTATGGCTAATATCCCATGGTGTTATGTACCACTCTTCTTTATCCATTCTTCTGTTGATGGACATTTAGGTTGCTTCCAGATCTTGGCTGTGTAAAGTGCTTCAGTGGACACTTGGGTGCCTAGGTCTTTTCAAGTCATGGATTTCTCTGGATAGATGCCCAGGTGGATTTCTGGATCATATGATAATTCTGTTTTTAGTTTTTTTGAGACATGATCATAGTGTTTTCCACAGTGGCTGTATCAATTTTCATTACCAACACTGTTAAGAGGGTCCCCATTTCTCACATCCTCTACAGCACTTATTTATTGCAGACTTTTGATGATGCCATCCTGGTGGTATGAGATACCTCATTGTATCTTGATTTGTATTTTTTAATAAGTAGTGATGTTAAACATCTTTTCTTGTGCTTTATGACCATCTGTCTGTCTCCTTTGGAGAATTGTCTAAGTCTTCTGCCCATTTTTTTGGAGGTGATTATAAATTTTGGAGATGAATCCCTTGTCAGTTGCTTCATTTGCAAATATTTTCTCCATTCCATGGGTGTCTTTTTTGTTTGTTTAAGGGTTGCAAACAGGTTTTCCTGTGCAAAACCTTCTAAGTTTATGTATGTATGTATATGTATTCATTTGTTTGTTTTTTATTATTTTTAATTCATTGATTTTAGATTATAATGTTTTTTCCATTATAGCTGTTTTCAGGATTCTGTCAATTTTTACTCTATGGCAAGGTAGCCATCTCACTTACATATATATCTTTTTCTCATTATTCTCCATCATAGTTGTCTAGACATAGTTCCCAGGGCTATATTGAATTTTATTACATTTATAGTTGTTCAGCAAACATAACAACCTGATTTTACAGCATTTCCATCCCAAACACCCAGCCACCCACCTACTCCCCAACTTGTCTCTTTGGAAACCATTAGTTTTCCAAAGTCTGTTAGTCTATTTCTGCTCTGCAAAGATGTTCATTGTATCCCTTTTTTAGATTCCACCTATAAGTGATATCATATGATGTTTGTCTTTCACTGTCTAACTTCACTTAGGACAATAATTTCTAGGTCCATCCATGCTGCTGTAAATGGCATTATTTCATTCTTTATGATTTATTTTATTTTTTTTTGCATTTAGGACAAACCTAGGGCATATGGAAGTTTCCATTTAGGATGAATCCCAGCTGCAGCTGCTGGTCTACACCACAGTCCAAGCAACATGGCATCAGCCACATCTATGACCTACCACATTTGGCACAGTGCCAGCTCCCGACTCATGGAAGAAGGCTTGGGTTCAAACCTGCATCCACATGGATACCAGCCAGATTCATGACCACTGGGCCACTGTGGGAACTCCCATCATTCATTTGTATGATTGGGTAATATTCCATTAGTATATGGACACATCTTCTTTATCTCCTCCACTGCCGATGGACATTTAGGTTGTTTGCATGGCTTGGGTATTGTACCTAGTACTGCAATGAACATTGGTACAGGTATCTTTCAAGTCATGTTTTCTCTGGAGAGATGCCAGGAGTAGGATTGCTGGATCAAGGTAATTCTATTTTTAGTGTTCTGAGCAATCTCCACTCTTTTCCATAGTATTGCACCAATTTGCATTCCACCAAAGTATGATAAGGGTTCCATTTTCTCCACCTCTTCAGCATTTCCAGTTTGAAACTTTTTAATGTATGCTCATGCTGGGTAGTGTAGGTAGTTCCTCCTAGTAGTTTTGATTTGCATTTCTCTAATAGTAGTGCTGTTGAACATCTTTTCATGTGTTTTTTGGCCATCTGTTATGTCTTCTTTGGAGAATTGTCAGTTTAGGTCTTCTGCCCATTTTTGATGTTGGTTATTTTCTTGTTTGTAATTGAGCTGCAGGGAAAGCTATAAATTTTGGAGATGAACCCTTGTCAGTCTCTTCATTTTACAATATGTTCTCCCATTCTTTGGGTTGTCTTTTTGTTCTGTTTAGGGTTTCTTTGCTGTCAGAAAGTTTTAAATTTAATTAAGTCATTGATTTTTTGTTCTTATTGTTATTACTCTAGGAGTGGATCTGAGAAGATATTGCTTTGGTTTATATCAGAGTGTTTTAGCCTAGTTTTCCTTCAAAGTTTTATGTTATCTGGTCTTCTATTTAGGTCTTTCATCCATTTTGCATTTATTGTTGTGTGTGGTGTTAGGAAGTGTTCTGATTTTATTCTTTCCATGTGGCTGTCCAGGTTTCATGTCATTTATTTAAGGTCAGTCTTTTCTCTATTATGTTCTCCTTCTTTGCCATAGATTAGTTGACTGTAGGCGTGTGGGTTTAATTCTGGCTTTCTATCCTGTTCCACTGATGTACATTTCTGTCTTTTGCCAGTACCATATGGTTTTGATGTTAGTAGAATAATCTGAAGTCAGGAACTTGATTCTTAGCTCTGTTTGCTTTCTCAGGATGTCTGGCTATTCTGAGCCTTTCATGCTTTCAAACAAACTTTTAGATATTTTCTTCTAGTTCTCAAAAACTGTCCTTGGTAGTTTGATAGGTTGCATGGAATCTCAGATTGCCTTGGGTAGTACAGTAATTTTGATAATATTGATTCTTCCAATCCAAAAGATGGTATTTCCATCTGTTTGTGTGACCTTGATGTCTTTCATCAGTGTCTTATAGTCTTCAGAGTACAGGTCTCTTGTTCTCTTTAGGTAGGTTTATTCCTATAGATTTCATTCTCATTGATGTGATGGTTGATAGGATTGTTTCCTAATTTCTCTTTCTGATCGTTCATTCTTAGTATATAGAAATGCCATGAATTTCTGTGTATTAATTTTGTATTCTGTGACTTTTCCAAATTCATCAATGAATGCTAACAGTTTTCAGTAGCATCTTTAGGATTTTCTAGGTATAGTATCATGCCTCCATAAATAGAGTTGTACCTCTTCCTTTCAATTTGATTCCTTTTATTTCTTTCTTCTCTGATTGCCTACCTAAGACTTCAAACTATGATTGAATATTAGTGGTGAGCAGACATCCCTTCACCACAGAGGAATTCTTTCAGCTTTACCATCACAATGATGTAGCTGTGTTTTGTCATATATGCCCTTTAGAATGTTGAGGTGAGTTCCTTCTGTACCCATGTCTGAAGGATTTATGAGTGTTGCATTTTGGAAAGTCTTTCTCTGCACCTATGGAGAGGTGATATGGTTTTTATTCTCAGTTTGTTAATGTGTGTATCATCTGTTTGATTTGTGGATATTGAAGAATCCTTGCATTGCTGGGACAGATCCCACTTGATCATAATGTACAAACCTTTCAATGTACTGTTGGATTTGGTTTGCTAGTATTTTAGTGAGGATTTTTGCATCTAGATTCATTGGAGATATTGATGTAGTTTTTCTTTTTGTGGCATCTTTGTCTGTTTTTGCTATCAGGGTGATGGTGGACTTCTAGAATGAGTTTGGAAGCGTTCATTTCCTCTGAAAGTTTTGGAATAGTTTCAGAGGAATAGGTGTTATCTCTTCTCTAAATGTTTGAATCGAATTCCCTGTGAAGCCATCTGGTCCTAGACTTTTATTTTTTGGAATTTTTTAAATCACAGTTTCAATTTCTGTGCTTGTGATTGGTCCATTCATCTTTTCTAGTTCATCTTGGTTTAGTCTTAGAAGATAGTAGTTTTCTAAGAATTTGTCCATTTCTTCTAGGATTTCCCTTTTATTGGTATAGATTTATTGGTATGTAGTAGTCTCTAGGATCCTCTGTATTTCTGTGATGTCCTTTGTAACTTCTCCTTTTTCATCTCTAATTTTATGGATTTGGTCCTCTTTTTTTTTTGATAAGTCTGACTAAGGGTTTTTCAATTTTGTTGATCTTTTCAAAGAACCAGTTTTTATTTTTATTGCTCTTTTCTATGTTTTCTTCCTTTCTATTTCATTCATTTCTGCTCTGATCTTTATTATTTCTTTCCTTCTTATATCTTTAGGTCTTGTCTGTTACACTCTCTCAGGCTGCTTTAGATGTGAAGTTAGGTTGTTTATTTGAGCTTTCTCTTGTTTCCTGAGGTATGCTTGTATTGCTATAAACTTCCTCTTAGAACTGCTTTGCTATAGTTTCCTCTTTGATTTCTTCGATGATCCATTGGTTGTTTGGTAGCATGTTGTTTAGCCTTCATGTCTTTGTGTGTGTGGGGTTTTGTAATTTTTTCTTGTTGATTTCAAGTTGAATAGCGTTGTGTTTGGAAAAAGATGCTGGATATGATTTCCATTTTCTTAAAGTTACCAGGCTTGATTTGTTGAATGTGATCATTCTTAGAGAAATTCCATGTGATGAGAAGAAGTGTATTCTGCTGCTTTTTGGGTGGAATGTCCTATAACTCTCTATTCAATCCATCTGGTCTAATGCTTCATTTAGGGCCTGAGTTTTCTTGTTGATTTTCTGTCCGGATGATCTGTCCATTGCAGTAAGTGGGGTGTTAAAGTCCCCTGCTCTATGGTGTTGTTGTTAATTTCTCCTTTTAAGGTTGTTAGCAGTTGCCTTATATATTGAAGTGATCCTGGATTGGTCCTTTGATCATTATGTAATGCCATCTTTTTCTCTTATCATATTCTTTATTTTCAGGCCTATTTTGTCTGATATGAGTATCATTACTCCAGCGTTTTTGATTGCCATTTGCATGGAATATTTTCTTCCATCTCTCATTTCAATTTGTATGTGTCCCTAGAAAGTGAAGTGGGTCTCTTGAAGACAGCATATGTGGGTCTTGCTTTTTATCCATTCAGCCAGTCTAGATCTTTTGGTTAGGCATTTAGTCCGTTTATAGCTATTTACTGTTTTGTATGTTCTTTGCCATTTCATTAACTGTTTTGGATTGTTGCTGTTGCTCTTTTTTCTTCCCTTCTTCTCTTTGTTCTCTCCTTTTGTGGATTGATGACTACCTTTAGCGTTGTATTTGAGTTGATTGCTCTTATTTGTGTGTGTATCTATTGTAGGTTTTTGGCCTGTAGTTACCCTGAAGTTTTGAGATAGGCGTCTCTTCTCTGATTGTTTTAGTTGTTGGTCTCTAATTGGAGTGCATCTCCAGTGTCCTGCATTTGTACCTCCTCTTCTCCCAATTTCTGGATTTGTAGCATATTGAAGCGTGGATGATTTCCTACATTTACTGTGTCTATGCCTTTACTGGTCTATACCTTTACTGTGATCCTGTCATTTGTAGTGTTTTGGTTTCTAGTTGTGGCCTTTTCTTTGCCTCAGGAAGTTCTTTCAGTATTTGTTGTAAATCTGGGTTAGTGTGCTGAAAGGCTCTTAACTGTTGTTTGTCTGTAAAGCTTTTGCTTTCTCCTTCAAATCAGAATGAAAGCCTTGCTGGGTAGAGTAATCTTGGTTGGAGATTTTTCCTTCATCTCTTAAGTATATCGTGCACTCCTTCTGGCCTGCAGAGCTTCTGCTGAAAAATCAGCTGAAAAGCTTTTCAGATTCCATGTATGTTATGTGTTTGTTTTCCCTAGATGCTTTCATATGTTCTCTTTGTCTTTAATTTTGTCCAGTTTAAATGAATATGTCTTGGGTGTTCCTCCTTGGGTTTATTTCATATGGTACTCAGTGTGCTTCCTAGATTTCAGTGGTGATTCCTTCCCCATGTAGAAGTTTGGCCTATTATCTCTTCAAATAGGTTCTCTGGCCTTTCTCTCTCTCTTCTTCTTTTTGCACCCTATAATCAGATGTTGGTGCATGTAATGTTGTCCTAGAGTTCTCTTAGACTGTCTTCCAATCTATTCAATCTTTTTCTTTTCTGTTCCACATCAGTGATTTCCAATAGTGTGTCCTCCACCTCACTTGTTCATTCTTCTGCCTCATGTATTCTGTTGTTGGCTGCTTCTAATGAATTTTATATTTCAGGTATTGTATTTTTCATCTCTGCTTGCTTCAGTCTTAAATTTCGTATTTCTTTGCTCAGTGTTTCCTGTAAATTATCAGTCTTTGCCTCCCATCTGTTTCAATGCCTGCATCACATTCATGATCATCAGTCTAAAGTCTTTTTTCCTGGAGGCTGATACTCTCCAGATCACTAGCTGTTTTTCTAGGTTTTCTCTCCTTCATCTGGGTTATGTTCCTGCCTTTACATTTTATAGGTTTTTGGTGTGGTCTCCTTTTCCAGAAAACAATGTGGTAGCCTCTTTCTTCTGAAGTCCACCCTTTGTGGCTGAAAGTTGGTATGGGGCTTCATAGGCTTCCCGATGGAAAGGACTGGTGCCTGCCCACTGGTAGGTGGAGCTGCTTCTTATCCTCTGGAGGATGGGTCTTTGCTCTGGGTGAATTAGGGCAGTTGTGTGATTAGGGTGTCTTTAGGCAGCCTGTTTACTGATGGGTGGGGCTGTGATCTCACCTGGATTCGTGTTTGACCTGGGGCTATCAGCTGATAGGTGGGCTGGATTTTCCCCAAAATGGCCACCTCTAGAGGAACACATGCCAGTGAGCACTCCTGAGACTTTTGCTTCCAGTGTCCTTCCCAGCAGTGATCCACAGTCCTCCCTGTTTTCCCAGGAGATCCTCCAAAAACTGCAGTCAGGCCTGCCCAGATTCCATGGGGTCTCTACTTTGTCTGGGACCCCGTGGATATGAAAGCCTGTGTACCTTTCAGAATGGGGTTTCTGTCTCCCAGTCCCATGGAGCTTAGCACAGAAGCCTACTACCCTCAATGCCAGATGTCTGGGGCTCTTTCTCCCAATGCCATACCCCCAGGTATGGGGATCAATGGGACTCAGAACTCTCGCTCCTGTAGGTGGGTCTCTGTGACACAGTTCCTTTCAGTCTGTGCTGCCCATGATGCTATGGGCTTGTGTATATCACATAATAGGCCTTCCTACCATCTTGATGTGGTCTCCTCTTGTTTCTTGAGTAGATATCTTTTTGAAAGTTTCAATCCATTTTGTTGAGTTGTTCAGCATTTGGTGGTAATTTGTTGTTTTGAAGAGCAGGTGAACTCCATTCCTTCTGTCCTGCCATCTAATCCAGTCCCCCTTTTCCTCATTTTCAACTGGTTTTGTTTGTTTGTTTGTTTTGTTTTTGCTGTTGCGTTGTATAAGTTGTTTGTATGTTTTGGAAATTAAGCTCTTGTCAGTTACATTATTTGAAACTCTTTCTCCCATTCATAGATTGTCTTTTGCTTTTTAAAGTTTTCCATTGCTGTCAAATGCTTGTAGGCTTGATTAGCTCCCATTGGTTTATTTTGTTTTTCTTTCCCTATTGCTTTGGGGACTGACCAAAGAAAACCTTTCAATGTTTGATGTCAGGAATGTTTCGCCTATGATCTCTTCCAGGAGTTTATGATGTCTTATCTTATGTTTAAGTTTTTAAGCCATTTTGAGTTTTTTTTTGTGTATGGTATGAGTGTGTTCTAGTTCTAGTATGAAGTGTGATTTACATGGAATTGTTCTGCTTTGTCCATACCACTTGGGGAGGGGACAAACTTTCCCCGATTTTGTATTCTTGCCTCGTTTGTCAAAGATTGTTTGACCATAGTTGTCTGGGGGGTTTTTTCTGGGTCTGTTTCCCGTTCCATTGGAGTGTATTTGTTTTTGGTACCAGTACCACACTGTCTTGATGATTGTAGCTTTGTAATATTGTCTGAAGTCTGAGAGAGTTATGCCTCCTGCTTGGTTTGTGTTCCTCAGGATTGCTTTGGCAATTCTGAGTCTTTTATGGATCCATATCAATTTTTGGATTGTTTGTTCTAGTTCTGAAAATGGCATGGGTAATTTGATAAAGGATTGCTTTGAATCTGTTGATTGATTTGGGTAGGAGGTCATGTAAATGATATTAATTCTTCCAATCCAGGAGTGTGGAACATCTTTCTGTTTCTTTGAATCCTCTTTAACTGTCTTGGGTGAGTTGTGAGTTCTCAGCATGAAGTCTTTCACCTCCTTGGTCAGGTTAACACTATTGCCTTATGTTTTGAGGTAACCCTCTTTCGGGTGCATATGTATTTACCATCCCTATGCATGCTTCTTGGATTGATCCTTTGATCATTATGTAATGACCTTGTTTGTCTCTTATAATATTCTTTATTTTAAGGTTTAATTTGTCTGAAAAGAGTATTGCTGCTCCAGCTTTTTTTGACTCCATATGCTGGAATATTTTCTTCCATCCCTCGCTTTCACTTTCATATGTCCCTAAACGACGTGAGTCTCTTGAGACAACATATATGTGGTCTTTAGTATCCATTCAGCCTGTCTATATCTTTTGGTTGGGGCATTTAGTCCAATGACATTACCATTTTATGAACTGTTTGTATTATTTTTTGTTGGCCTCTTTTCCTTCCCTTCTCTCTCTCTTGTGGTTTGATGACTCTATATAGTGTTGTGTTTGGACGCTTTTTATTATTTTGTGTGTATTGATTGTAGATTGTTGGTCACAGTTCCCATGAAGTTTTGATATAGGATTCTATCTATATACAAATTGTTTTAAGTTGTTGGTCTCTTAGTTGCAAATGCAACTCTGGTATCTGCATTTTACCTCTTTGGATGATTTCTGGATTTTTCAGCATATTTGTGTGTGGATGATTTCCTGCCTTTACTATAGTATATGTATATGTTACCGTAAGCGTGTCGTTTTAGTATTTTTATTTTAGTGGTGGCCTTTTCATGTCCACCTCTTGAAGTTCCTGTAGTTATTTGTTGTAAAGCTGGTTTGGTGGTGTTGAAAACCTTCTAGGCTTCGCTTGTATGTTATGTGTTTCTTTTCCCTAGCTGCTTTCAACATTTTCTGTTTGTCTTTAATTTTGGTCAGGTTCATGAATATGTGTCTTGGGTGTTCTCCTTGGTTTGTTTTCCTATTGTACTCGTTGTGCTTCCTGGATTTGAGTGAGTGGTTCCTTTCCCATGTTAAGGAAGTTTTTGTTATATGCTCTGGCCTTTCTCTCTCTCTTCTGCTTCTGGTACCCCTATAATGCAGATGTTGGTGCATGTCATGTTGTTCCAGAGTTCTCATGGACTACCTCCATTTCTTTTCAATCTTTTCTCTTCTGTTCCTCGTCAGTGATTTCCACCAGTCTGTCTTCCATCTCACTTATTCATTTTCTGCCTTCTACATTCTGTTACTGTTTCCTTGATGTGAATTTTTATTTCAGCTATTGTGTTTTTCGTCTCTGCTTGCTTAATCTTAAAAACTTCTATTTGTTGGGTTTTTTTGTAACTTGTCTCTCTTTGCCTCAGTTTATTTCCCTGTTCTTGAGCCATCTTGACTATCATTAGTCTAAGGTCTTTTGTGGAAGTTGATAATCTTCAGATCGTTTAATTGTTTTCTGTTTTTTCTTCTTCCTTTATCTGAGTCATAATTCTATGCCTTGTCATTTTGTAGAGCTTTGAGTGTGATCTCTTTGCAAACAATAGGGTTGTGACTCTCATACCTGAGGTTCTCCTACTATTCTTCCTGTTACTCAAATGTGACCTCAAGTGATTTCTGGTCTGTCTACTTTCCTTCTATGTGGGACTAGTGCATGAAAAGAGCCTTCCTGACACTGAGAGTGAAGACTTCTAAATTTGGAAAACCTGACTTTGATCAGTGATGCTTCAGAGAAAGATCTGGATCATTCAGATCAAGGAGAACTGTGCCAATTAAGAAAATGAAATCTTCATTAAATTTCAAGTTGTAAGGCCTGTAGAGGAGGTCTCACAACCTACTTCTCATGGTCAATAGCTTTTGTAAGCAGTGCTTCAGGGACATTTGGGGTGCATGTGCCTTTGAAGGACATTTCAGTATAGGAAATGTTTGATTTTGATGAAATATGATTTTCCATTTTTTTCTTTTGGGTAATTTTTTTGTCCTGTTAAAACCTCTTTATCAAGCCCAACAACCTAGAGATTTTTCTCCTAGTTTTTTTTTTTTGGTAAAATTTAAAGTCTCGAAATTTGCATTTGAATCTATCCCCATTTTGTAGAATTTCAATATCCGTTAAAAACTATCCCTTTTTCCCTTCTACTTCTCATAACTTTTGTATTAAGCCATTCAGTTTGCTGTATTGGTATTTTCTATTTCTGTATTCTCTATCCTGTACACCAAACTATGAATCTATTCCTCCACCAATGCTAATCTATCTTCCATAGGGCTTTATATGGAGCCTAATAGCCTCAAATTTTAATTTTCTTTCTCTAAATAATTTTAGCTATTTTGGCTCCTTTTCTTTATACATGTTATAATAAGCTTGTCCATGCTTTACAAAGCAATTCTGTTGAAGTGGACAGTTTATTATGTGAGTCTTCAGACTGTGAATATTATCTATGTTATATCTACACTTTGTTTTAGGTCTTATAGGGTTTTATCATACAAATCAAATCCTCTATCAAAACATTTCTAACGAGAGTTCCATTATGGTCCTGATGAAGAACCTGATATAGTGGCCATGAGGATGTGGGGTGACTCTCTGGCCTGGCTCAGTGGGGTAAGGTACTTTTATTGCCACAAGCTATAGTGTAGGGTGCAGATGCAGTTGGATATGTTTGTGTTGCTGTGGTGTTGGTTGCTAGCTGTAGCTCCATTTTATCCCTACCTGAGAACTTCCACAGCTGCAGGGCAGCATAAACTATATGTATAACAAATATTTCATTTTTGGAACTGTTCTGTATTGCATTGTGTTTTGGTTTGGGCTACAGATGTCCCTTTTAGCATTTACAAATATGATGAATGTTTCTGTGTTGATCTTCTCTCCTGAGACTTTGTAAGAACTCCATCTCTTCAGTGTACCTTAAGAGAATTGTTGGGATTTTCTGTGGAGGTAGCCATGCTATCCATGAACATGGACAGTTATATTTCTTCATTTCTATTCTGTATGTCTTCATTTCTTTTCTTGCCATGCTGCATTGGCAAGTCCTGCAGTACTAAGTGAATGGAAGAAATGAGAAAGGACATTCTGACCTTCTTTTGAGTTTAGGAGGAAAACATTCATTCTTTCACCTTTCAGTAGGATGCTTAGTGTAGGTATTTTGTAGATGTTCTATACTGGGTGAAGGAGTGTTCTTCCTGGTTTTCTGAGAGTTTCTAACATGATGGTGTTGAACATTGCCCAAAAGCTTTTCTTAGTAATTGATGTGACCATGTACGTTTTCTTCTTTAATCTATTAATAACAGCAAACTACACTGATGATTTTTAAATACTAAACCAAGCTTGTATTCCTAGAATAAACTCCATTTGATTATAATGCATTGTCAGTTCATTTGTTCTTCAGATATTGGTTAGTATTGCAATTTTTTGTAGTTTCCCTTTTAGGAAAACTTAAGCTATTGATTTTGAGACCTTTCTTCTTTTGTATTGCAGAAGCATTAGTGCCATTTGTTTCCATCTTCACAATGGTTTATCTGGATCCAATCACATTTTATGGACTGTATCTTCCTTTGCATTCAGTTCTATTCATTTCAAAATTTTCTTTGAGAGTCATCTTTAACCATGGGTTATTTAGAAGTGTCATCTCAATTTCCACATATTTGGAGGCTCACTTCTCATTCTCATGTTATACAGGGAAGCTTATACTTTGGACACGGTGGAGTGAAATGTAATGACTATTTGTTTATCTTATAGGTTCCTCAAGTGTCATTGGTGTGAACCTTTTGAATATTAATTTTACATGGGAGTTCTCAGACTTTTCACTTATACAGTAACCATAAGGAATTGCCTGAATATAAATTCATGCTGCTGAAGTTGTGTTTATCAAGGAAGTTCAGACAGAACAATAGTAGGAGAATTTGTGGTCGCCATTGCACATTGTTTCGGGTCAGCACCCAGAGACTCTGTTCGGACCCAGCGTTCAGGAGAGGGCCCAGATCTTGGGCTTGTGCTTTTTATTGCATGATCAGAGAGTCAGGCCCCTGTGGGCAGGACTACAACCAGCATGGTGACATGCAGGATGCAGGTTGAGTAGCTGGCTGCGGGATGAGCACTCAGGGTGGGAAGCTCAGCCTCTTTCCTGCTGCTCAGGGTGGGTCTGAGCTGTGGGTGCAGCCATAGTCTCAGAAGGCCAGTGGCTGAGTCACAGGCAGCACTTCCCCATCTCTGTCAGCCATAAGCCCTGGCTATGGGCAGTGACCTGAAGTCCAGGAAGGCCAGGCTTTCTCCTGCAGGGAGGTTGTCTTGCCCAAGTCAGCCCTGCCCTCTCACTACTTAGAAACCAAAAATCTCATCACTCCATCTTGCTACCTCCCAAAACATGGATTGCCAAACTTTGTTTTTGTCTTTTGTATTTTCTAGGGCTGCACACATGGCATGTGGAGGTTTCAAGGCCAGGGGTCTACTCAGAGCTGCCACTGGCCTATGCCAGAAGAAAGCAACACAGGATCGAGCCACTACTGCGACCTACATCACAGCTCTCAGCAATGCTGGATCCTTAACCCACTGAGCGAGGCTGAGGACTAGAACCTGCAACCTCATGGTTCCTAGTCAGATTTGTTAACCAATGAGCCATGGTGGTCCTCCAAACGTTCTTTTCAAATATTAGTAACATCATTTTCTAGAAAGTACAACGAACCCCAGTTAACAGGAAGCAGCTACTGCAATTAAGCAAGTTTCCTAAGACAAGACCTTAGCTTCACCATGGGTATCTTTGATTTCTCCTATGTGCTTCTGAGAAGTAAAATGTTGATGTTCAAGATCTCCAATGATCGGTGTGCTAGCAATAATTTCTATGAAAGCAGGAAGCTCCTCACCCTGAAGCAGAGGAGGTAAGGAGGCAGTAGGTGATAACTCTTTGCTCTGCTCCCACTTTTAAACCCTCCATATCCCTGCCATTTGAGGAAGGGAAAGGGAGTGCCTTGGAACACTACCCCGCTTCCAGGTGTCACTTCCCCTGTCTGACAAGAGGTCACCTACACCAGAGGGCCAAATCCTCCCTCCACAACTGTCTCCTGCCCCCCCTTAAAAATTCCCTTCAGAGCCCTTGCCTGCACAATTGTAATAGCTGTATTGTTATATATGATGTCTGTGACTTAGAAAAGTGTTACCCTTGCCTTGTTCTTGAGAAACATTGCCTTTGGTAGGAGAACTCAGACCAGGCAGCCCCCAGCCTTTTGTCAGGTGTGTTCCTTCAGCCAATGCTCTGATTCCATGTTGAGAGTTTGAGATGAGACTTTCTGTGTTGTCAATGGGCGGCTTCCCTTGGGTGTATCATGCAAGGTTGCCAGCACCTGCCTCTCCCTCAGACAAGCTGCAGCCATGCTACCCCTGCAATTAGGAACCTCCTTTATCCACCCTGTGGATGGTAGTCAATTCTCTGATTCCATGAATGTATCATCCGTTAGACCACTATTGATTTATTTTATTTTATGTATGTATTTTTGTCAAGTTTGGCTCCATCTGCATGTAGAGGTTCCTGACTAGGGTCAAATGTAAGCTACAGCTGATTCTGTTGAATGAAAATTCCATTTAATTATTTTTAATTTCATTCTTTTTCTTTTTGTTCTTTTTCTTTCTTCTTCTCTTTTCTTTTTTTTTTGGTGGTCTATTCTGGACATATGGAAGTTCCCCTGCTAGGAATTGAATTAGAACTTGAGCTTCCATCCTATGCCACAGCCACAGCAATGCAGGATCAAAGCTACATGACACTACACCACATCATGGCAACTCTGGAACTTTAACAAATGAGCAGGCTAGGTATCATACCCATGTCCTCACAGATAGCAGTTGTGTTCATTACCTCAGAGCCATGACAGGAACTCCTTCTATTTCATTCCTTTATGGTTTGAAGAACATTAGTGTAATTTGTCATTTGCAGTCCATGCACCTTAATGTTAAACCTAGTCTATTTCATTTTTTGGTTTTGTTATTTTTTTTGGCACACTTTGGCATATGGAGTTCTGGAACAATGCAGGATACTTAGGCCTCTTTCCCAGAGCAGGAACTCTATTCCTGGTCTTTGTAAAGTCTTAGGTCTTGCTCTTTCTAAAGCTATCTGGGTGTTGATGCCATTGGGTGTGCAGGATTTGACAAGGTGCCCAAAACTCAGAGTTCCATAGTGGCTCTCTGGAAATAAATCGACTAGTATCCATGAGGATGCCAGTTCGATCCTGACCTTATCAGGGTTAAGGATCCAGCATTGCTAGGAGCTCTGTGTAGGTGAAGATGCATCTCAGATCTGGCATTGCTGTGGCATAGGCCAGTGTCTCCAGCTCTGATGTGACCCCTAGCCTGGGAACCTACTTAGGCCATTGGTGCAGCCTTAAAGAAAAATAAATAATCGATGGACTACTCCACTAGTCTATCATCTATGAATTTCCTCTCAACCATTCCCATCTTTCTGTCCTCATTGGGACTAGAGCACCTGCCTCCACCATTTTGCCCATTGCAAAATCCCACTGAGAATAGTGGATTCCTCCCATCGATGAGGCAGAAGAAGCAGAAAGTCCTGTCCTACAGCCAAGCCTTTCTCTCTGGCCAGGCGCACCCACACAGGCACCCTGGATGAGTGTAGGATCATCCCAGCCTGTCATCTGGCGACTTCAGGGAAGCAGAGAAACTCCCTAAAGGTAGGCTGTCACAGCCTCCACTCTAGGAACTGCTGAGTGTTCAGAGGGCTGAAAGGCACAAAGCAGCTCCAAATCCCTTGAAGGTAGGGGATGCAGATAATGGTAGAGATGCCCCAGATGCCCACTAGTCAGGCAGGCTTGAGAGACGGAGATGATGTGGGGTTCCTGGGATAGTGAAATCTGTGTGCTCCCCAGAGTAGCTTGATGAGTCCTTGTCTCTGTGGAGGAAAGATTTCATGGTTCACCTGTAAATCCAGAGCACCTGTGACAGCCCTCATCCTTCTTTCCTCCAAAGAACACTCTTGAGCAACACAGACATGAGCAAGATGACAGTGGACCATGAATATTTCCCATAAAACTATCTTTGTCCACATTTTCATACTTCATCCCAATGGTGCTCTGTGCACACCCAGACCCAAATCCTCACTACTAACCTCACAGAGCTCACCCTCTCCTGGCTCTGATAGCCTTGCCTTCCTCCCTGCCCCATGTCAGCCAGGATCAGTGCTGGGACTAAAGAGCCCCTAGGCTTCCTGTTGGGCTTGACTGAAAGCTGGCCCACTGTTCACTACTGGATGCAGTGGAACATCCTCTTCCTGTGACAATGTGTTACACCTTCTTTGGTCTGTCAGGTAAACAAGCCCTGTCTGAGGCTGGTCTCCCAAAGACTCCCAGGTCAGTCCTGGCATGGGCAGTTCTCTGTGGTGGCCAGGCCTCCACACAGAGCCAAGCTGCTGGGAGGCTGGCTGATGCCTATTCTCTGGGGTGGGTGACCCAGTGAGCTCGTTGAGTCCCCAGCCTGCAGAGTCCCCACAAGGCCTGTGGTGGGGACTTGGCTCTGGGGCAGCACCAAGGACAGCAGGTTGTGCTGAGGTTCCAGGAGGAAGGTCAGGGTGGGAGATCTCCTCCTCCTTACTGGAGCTGTTCCCAGCCCTCAGGTCTCCCTAAGAGGACAGGTCTCTCAAGAACCTCCATTGGCCCTGGGTCCTGATCAGGGTCCCTAGAGGAGGATGGAGGGGATGTCCTGACCTCTTGAGAGAGAACTGAGCCTTTGAGCTGTAAGCCACTCACTGCTGGCTGTCCTTAGAAGGCCTTGAAATCAATCTCTGGTTTGCAGGATTCTTTGGTGACCCTGTCTGACCCAGCCTTAGGAACACAAGAGTGCCTTGGTCTCTGGTGGCACTCCAGTGGCATGGCTGCAGTGTTTGGGTTGTGCCCCAGGGCTGGCCTTCCTAAGAGCACAGGCTGAGGGTGATCAGGTGGAAGGAAAGTGAGAGACTCTAATGTCCATTTCTAAGCCTAGAGCATGCAATGGAGGGCAGTGCTGAGGGCCATAGACCTGTGTGTGGGTGGTTTTAGGACCAGCTGAAGCCTCATGTGCCATGGAGGAGAGGAAAGTGGGCACATGTAAGAGTCACATGTGAGGAAGTGCAGAACCTTTAATTTCCCAGGGGTGTCCCCACCAGCCCACTTCTTAGGCATACCTCATGGGGCTGCTTAGGCATGGAGGAGGGAAGAGTTAGAAAACTGACCATGTCCATAACCCAGAGGACAAGGCAGGTGAGACCTCTTCAGGGCTGTTCTAGTGGAAAGACTAATACCACAGTGGTTAAAGGAACAATGTTGGGACATTGGCATCCCTAGAGTCCCTATTTATTTTTAAATGTATAAAACTTTATTTTTTCTTATCTTTATTTATATATATATTTTATCAACTGTACAGCATTTAGACCCAGTTACACTTACATGTATACTTCTTTTTCTCACATTACATGTTCCATCATAGTGACTAGACTGCCAGCAGGATCCATTGCTAATCCATCCCAAGGCAATATTCTGCATCGATTTACCAAGCTTCCAATCCAACGCACTCCTGGCCCTCCCCTTGGCAAACAAGGCTATTCTCCAAGAGAATATTTTCTTTCTGTGGAAAGGTTCTTTAGTGCGTATACTTATATTCCAGATATAAGTGATATTGTATGGTATTTGTCTTTCTCTTCTGACTTGCCTCACTCAGGATGTGAGTCTCTAGTTCCATCCATGTTGCTGCAAATGGCATTATATTTTATTGTGAGTAGGTTCCATTGTGTTATATATCCACATCTTCCTAATCCAATCACCTGTCCTTGGACAATTGAGTTGTTTCCATGTCTTGGTATTGTGAATAGTGTTAATGAACAGGGTATTGTCTTTTAAGGAGGTTTTGTCGGGATAGATACCAAGAGTGGGATTGCAGGGTCATCGGTAGTTGATGTACAGATATCTAAGGTACCCCCCTACTGTTCCCTAATGGTTGTTACATATTCCCATCAACAGGGCAGGAGGGTTCCTTTCTCCACACCCCTCCAGCATTTGTTATTTGTGGACTTATGAATGATGGCCATGTGACTGGTGTGAGGTGGTATCTCATATCTTTGGGGTTGATTTCTTTAATAATCAGTGATCTGAGCATTGTTTCAGGTGCTTGCTGGCCATTTATATCTTCCGGAAAATGTCTCTTCAGGTTTTTTGCCCATTTTTCAATCGCATTATTGCATTCTTGCTGTTGAGTTGTATGTTGTTTGTCTATTTTAGAGCTGAGGCCCTTGACAGTTGCATCATTGGAAACTATTTTCCCATTCTGTAAGTTGTCTTTTTTTTTTTGGTTTCCTTTGCTGTGCAAAAGCTTGTATGTTTGATTAGGTCCATTTTTTTTTTTGCTTTTATTTCTATCGCTTTGGGAGACTAACCTGAGAAAACATTTGTAAGGTTGATTTGAAAATGTCTGCCTATTTTTCTTCCAGGAGTTTGATGGTGTCTTGTCTTGTATTTATGTTTTCATCCATTTTGGTTTATTTTGGTGCATAGTGTGAGAGGTGTTCTAGTTTCACTGATTTGTTTTAACTGTCCAGGTTTCCCGAGTACTTCTGAAAAGACTTCTTCCCCATTTTGTATTCTTGACTCCTTTGTCAAAGATTAATTTCCATAGGTGTTTGGGTTTATTTCTGGATTCTCTATCTTTCCATTGGTCTGTCTGTCTGTTTTGGTACCAGACGAACTGTCTTGATGACTGTGGCTTTGTAATAGTGCTGAAGCTGAGAGAGCTATGCCTCTGCTTGGTTTTGTTTTTCAGAAATTTCTTTGGCAATCTTGGGTCTTTTGGTTTCATATAAATATTTGGGCTGTTTGTTCTAGTTTTGTGTAAAAAGGAGGTATTGTACAGGTTGCATTGAATCTGTAGATAGCTTTGGGTAGTATGGCCATTTTCAATATTAATTTTTTTTTCCCTCCAGGAGCATGGACTATCTTTCATTTTTTACATCTTTAATTTCCTTGATTAATGTTTATTTTCTTGATATAAGTCTTTCACCTCCTGGGTCAGTGTATACACAGGTATTTGATTTTGGGTTGCAATTTTAAAAGGTATTGTATTTTTATATTCCTTTTCTAATATTTCATTGTTAGTATACAGAAATGTGACTGATTTCTGAATGTTAATCTTATATCCTGCTACTTTGCTGAATTTGCTGAGCAGTTCAGGTAATTTTGGGTTCTCCTTGGGGTTTTGTATTTATTGTATCTTGTCATCAGCATAGAGTCACAGCTTTATCACTTCTCTTCCGATTTGGATGCCTTTATTTCTTTGTTGTCTGATTGCTGTGGCTAGACTTCCACACTATTGAATAATAGGGATGAAGGGGTGATTCTTTTGTTCCAGATTTTTTGGGAGGCTTCAGCTTTTTCTCCATTGGTATTATATTTTCTGTGGTTTGTCTTAAATAACTGATTATCTAAGGAATGTTCCCTCTAGACCCACTTTGGTAAGGGCTTTTAATCATAAAAAGATGTTGGACTTTGCAAATGCTTTATCTGCCCCTATTGAGAGGATCATGTCATTTTGAGTTCGTTTTGTTAATGTGTATGATGTTGACTGATTTACTCTTCTTTTTGGCATCTTTGGTTTTGAATGAAGTAATTGGCATCCTAGAATGTCTTTGGGAGTATTCCTTCTTCTTCAACCTTTTTGGGAAAGTTGTAGGAGTATGGGTATGGTTCCTCCTTTTTTGTTTGGAGAATTCACCTTTAATCATCTGGTCCTGACTTTATTTGTAGAGTTTTATGAATATTCAATTTCATTTCTAGTGATTTGGGCTGTTCAGTTGATCTATTTTTTCTTGATTCAGTTTTGGGGGGTTGTACATCTCTGAAGTTGTCCATTCTTCAGGTGTTAAATCTGTTGGCACAAAATTGTTAGTATTCTCTCTTTTTTTTTTTTTCTTCTGTAGTATCCATTGTGCCTTCCCCTTTTTTCATTTCTGATTTACTTGGGTTTTTTTCTCTCTCTTTCTTGGTGAGTCTCAGAGGTTTGTCATTTGTTACTCTTTCAAAGAACCAGCTCTGCTTGATTGATTTTCTTTTGTTTTGAATCTCTTTTTATTGATTTCTTAGATTTTTTTATGATGCCCTTTTCTTTCTGCTGATTTTAGGTTTTTTTGTTCTTTTTTTCTAAGCATTGCGGTGGTGGTTAAATTGTCCATTTGAGATTTTTTTTCTTTTAGAAAGGCCTGTATTGCTATGAACTTCCCCCTGAGCACTGCTTTTGTGGCATCCATGGATTTTGAGTGATTGTGTCTTCATGATCATTTGTCTTGAGGTTTTTTTAATTTCTTCTTGATTTCTATTGACCCTTTGGGTTTTTTAGTAGCATGTTATTTAGTTCCATGTAGTAGTTTTTTCTCACTTCTTTCCTTGGACTGAGTTCTAGTTTCATGCCATTGTGGTCAGAGAAGGTATTTGAAATAATTTCTATACTCCTAAATTTGTTGAGGTTAGCTTGTGCCCAAGATGTGATCAATTCTTGAGAATGTTCCATGTGCACTTAAGAAGAATGTATTCTGTTGTTTTGGATGTAATGTCCTCAAAATGTCATTAAGTCTCACTTTCTGGTATTTCCTTTAGGATCTCTGTTGCTTATTGATTTTCTGTCCGAGTGATCTGTCCATTGATGTGTGGGGGTGTTAATTCCCCTACTATGATTGTATTCCCATCAATTTCCCTTTTTATCTCTGTTGTATTTGTTGGAGGTATCTGGGTCCTCAATATTAGGGCATATATATTGATGATTGTAATATCCTCTTCTTGAATGGATCCTTTAACTATTCAATGCTATCCTTCTTTGTCTTTCTTGATGGCCTTGATTTTAAAGTCTCTTTTGTCTGATATGAGTACTGCAACTCCTGCTTTCCTGTCTTGTCCGTTGGCATGAAATCTCTTTTCCACCCTCACTTTCAATCTGAAGTGTCCTTGCCCCAAGGTGAGTGTATGGTAGGCAGCAGATTGAAGGATTTGCTTTTATCCAATCTGCCACTCTGTGTCTTTTGATTGGAGCATTCAGTCCATTGACATTTCAGGTGATTATTGATAGATATGTTTATTTCCATTTTGCCTTATTTTCCAGTTGATTCTTATGTTTCTCTTTCTTCCTTTCCTTGTTTGGTTGGGTGATTTACCATTTATTTTATGTTGAGTATTTCTTTCAGTTTTTGTGAATGTAGTGTTCGGTTTTGATTTGTGGTTGCCCTGTTTCTTTAAGTATGTTAACCCCTTCCTATATCTGCTTACTTTAGCCTGATAGTCATATAGGCTAAACACATCATTAAAAATTAAAAGAATCTATTTCTTCTTACTTCCTTTCCACAGTGTTTGATTTGGATGCCTTTTTTTTTAACATCTTCATGTTGAGGTCTGTATGCTGACTTATTTAAGTGATGGCTTTCAATTGTGTTTCCTCCATCCTATATCTTCCTTTTTTTAATTACAGAAGCCCTTTAAGTATTTTGTTTAGAATGGTTTCTTGTTTGCTTACTCTTTCAGCTTTTGATTGTTGGAGAAATTCTTTATTTCTCCATCTATTTTAAATGATTTTCTTGCTGGATAGAATATTCTAGTTTGCAGATTTTTTCCTTTCAGTGGTTTAATTATATCTTGCCACTCCTCCTGGCCTTAGTGTACCTGTAGCAATATCAGCTGATTGCCTTATTTGGGTTCCTTGTAATTAACGCTTTGCTTTTCTGCTGCCTTTGGAATCTCGCTTATCTTTAACTTTTGCCATTTTTATTATAATATGTCTTGGTGTGGCCTGTTTGGTTCCACTTGTTTGGGCCTTCTGTGTTTCCTATATCTTGTTATCAGCATCCATTAGACTTGGAAAATTTTCAGCCAGGATTTCTTCAAATGTATTTTCAGTCTGCTTTTTTTTTTTTTTCTCCTTCTAGAATCCGTATTATGCATAAATTTGCCTGCTTTATATTATCCCAGGTCTCATATTTCTTATTTTTTCCATTTGCTTTTCTGTCTGCTGTCCTGATTGGGTGATTTCCATTATTCTCTGTTCCACATCACTAATTCTTTCCTCTGCATTATTCATTCAGGTCTTTATTGCCTTTCCTTCAGTTTGTATCTCTGCAAATGAATTTTCTAGTTTTCTTGGCTCCTTTATATGTTCTCATTCCTTTCTAAGGAATCTGCATTCCTGTTCCTATCCTCTTTTAATTCCTTCCGTATTTTACCTGTCTCTTTTGAACTCCAAGTCTGTCAGACTGCAGAGGTCTGTTTCCTTGTTGACTGCTTTGGGTGAATTCTCCTGTTGTTTTAACTGGGAATTCATTTGAGTTCTTCATCTTGCTTGTGTTTTCTTTGTGTGAATTTGGGGAAGCAACTGTATTTTGTAAGTCTGTGTCTATGCAAGAATACCTTTATCTTTTGGGGTTACTTATTATTGGTGGGTTTGGTCTTGCTGTCTTTCTTCTGCATGAGAAGTCTGTTATCCCCATGATGCTCAGTATGTTTTCAGGAGAAGAGGGCAATGAGTAGGCCAGCATTCAGGCCTGGTCATGGGCTCTCAACAGAAGCAAAGACCGCAGGAAGGCGCACAGGTTACTCCTATTTACAGGGCCCTGGAAGGAGGAATGAGCCTCAAAAGTACCTTCAAGGTGGCCAGAGAATTTGGCTAGCTGCAGCAGGGTGTGTGAGTTCCCAGGGATGTAGAACATCAATAGCTTGTGTTTGATTGCAGTGTCCTCCTCTGAGATGATTGGAATGGCAGGTGGTGCCTGTTCAGGGATCCCTAGTGGGAGTGGGCCATGACCATCTAGCTTCAGTGGTAACTGTGTTGGTTTGCATCCACCACCTGTAGACCATGCATGAGGTGATCTGTCTGTCTTAGCCCACATAGGAGGTGCTGCTCAGGCTGCTCGAGTTGCAGGATCCTGGGAAGTGCCAGAGATCTGGCTATGGTACTGCCCTGAACATTCAGTAGTGGCAGCAGAGGGCCAGTGTGTTCCTAGGGGGCAAGAGAACCAGAGTTGATTTGGTCACAATGCCTTCCTCTGTGATGCCCTTGAGGTGAATGGGGCTGCAGTGGTGCCTGTTCCCAACCCCTATGGTGTCAGCTCACTGCCACCGCTGGAGCTAGAGATAACTTTGGTGGTTTGCCCCATCACCTGTAAAATCATGCAAGAAGCACCTGGTCCTGCTTAGCCCTGACAGGATGTGGAACAAGGTGCTCTTAGTTGCAGGTTCCTAGGAAGGGGACAGTGATAAACATATGGGCACCTCTGAATTTTGGCAGGGTGGCTGCAGGGTGAGTGTGTGCCTCAGAGGAGTGAGACACCATCAGGTGAGGTTCCATTGTAGTGTCCTTTCTGTGATACCCTCGAATGAGTTGGGTCTGCAAGTAATTTTGTTCAGATATCCCAGCTGTGGTGGCCACACCACTCTGGAGTCAGGATAATTGCAGTGGTTTGTCCTGCCACCCACAGGTCCTGGTCCACCATGGCTAGCAAGCAGTTTCCCACTGCTCCAGAGCCTAAGTCTCAGTGCCCAGCAACCCCCGAGAACTCAGGCTGTGGTGTCTGTGCCAGCAGTTCAGATGATCTGTGCTTCTCTCACTCTGCTTTTCAGTTCTCAGGCCTCTGTGCTTTCTTCAGTATCTTGGAGATCCTCTGACTCAGCTGATCTTTCTGTTTGTTAGGTTGCTTCTCAGGTGTGGGTTCCTTTCTCCTTCACAGTCCTCTCAGGAAAGCGAGTCCTGTCCTGATTCCTTTCTCTCTCTTTTTCTTTTGTTCTACCTGGTATGTCAGAGTTTCTTGCCCTTTTTGGAGGTTTAAGATTTTCTGCCAGCATTCAGTTGATGTCCTGTGTGAATCCCTTTTTGATGGAGATGGTGTTTTTTTTTTGATGTGTTTGTGGAGAGGGTGAGCATGTCCTCTTTCCTTGTGCCATCTTGCCTCTACCCCTAGGCCCCTATTAACTTTGTCTTTACCTCCATTGGGCAGGTGGAACTGACCAAGGCCCCACTTTGGGGCTAAGTCCTGAGGAGCTGGACTCACTAGAGCTGAAGCAGACCCTGTTCCCCTTCATCCACTGCAAGTTCTGAATCTGAACTCATCCTCCACTTCAAATTCCATGAACCTTGGGGGTGTTGAGGACAGGCCTCAGTGAGAAAAGGCCTGGGCTCTGGAGCCCACTGAGGCAGCAGGACTGAGGGATGAGAGAGGTGTCCTTAGGGCTGTCAGGCCTGTGAGGTGCTATTCCAGCAGGAGCCACTCTAGGCAAGTACATGATCTGGGCCACTCCTGCTTTACCAGCCCTGGAGGCATGGCCCAGCAGAGACCAGGTTGCTAATTGAACCAGGACTACTGGACATATGGTGGCCATGGGGCCCCTGCTCCATGCCCCATCCTGTGTGTCCCACAGGAATGGTGATGGCCAGCAGCCTTGTCAGGCAGGTATCCCCACAGTAGCCTTGCCCAAATCTAGGTCCTGGGTCTGGAAGTGAGAGTTCTGGAACACACACCTGACACAGGGCTCAGGAGAGGCTGGAGATGGGATGCTAAACTTAGCAGACAGGCCTCACGTTCCTCTGAGAGGTGCTTATTTGTTTGGTTTTGTTTGAAACTAGGGATTCCATGCAGAAAACACAGGAAGCCAGTCCACTGCTGATGAGGAGAGGGTTCAAAGTGTTAGATCAGTGATCACTGGCACCCAACACACAGCTTGGGGTGGAGTGCATTTCCCTGCACAGTCCCTGTGCCCAGAGTGGACCCTTCCTGGGCTCCTAGGGTTCCCAAGACCATCCTGAGGCCTTATGTCAGGACAGGGACAGGTCAGCCTCATGTGGGGGCAGTGCTCCTGGTGGAAGAAGGACAGAATAGCCAAGGTCTCCAGGTGAGGGGAGTAAGGCCTCTGGGATGCAGGGAACAGTATGTGTTGGGTGCCAGCCTCCTCTGTTCTCTCTGCTGGTCACCATCACAGTCATATCCTGCCCTGCGGGCTGGCCTCACCCACCCTCGTCCACCATGTACCTGGCCCGGGATGCTGACTCACTTTGCCACCATCTCATAGAAGTTCATCCTGTCAAAGTGCTTGTGTGCTCCATTCCTCATGGCCCAACACTGTCCCTTCTCCAATGTCATGGTTGGTTTCAGGGCCAGAGAGTGAAGCACTGGGCTCGCAAGCCTCAGGTCAGTCTCCTCTTACAGCCCCACCTCCAGCTGCCTGAGCACCTCATTCCTTCTCCTCCATGTTCCACCACAGCCTGACTGAGGGTCAGTAGGTGAGGGTGGTGTCTGTAGAGCAAGACAGGCCTTCCTGGTTGCTGTTGCCACCACCTCACACTCCAGAGGATGAGCATCCACCCAGGCCATAGCTGGAATGCTGTGCCTTGGGGAACTCTTTCCTTCCAGGACTGCAGTTTCATATAAAATTCAGCATCATCAATGAGGGAGGGCATGTGCCAGGATAGCTGCTAACAGGTCAGATAAGCCCAAGGACTCTTCTGCCTGGTCCTCTCAACTAGGTGTCATTGTGCCCCTTTTATGAAGGACCTTAAGTCTAGGAGGGAGATTCCTTCCAGGCTCACAGCTCTAGTAGGAAAGAACCTTGCCTTAAGAGAGCACTACCACCTCCTTGTTGTAACTGGAAGTCTCCAGAACAACAAGGACCACATATGCATAAAACTCTCTCCTGAGCCTGCCTGTCCTATGCCTCCTCTGAAGTGATAGTCCTGGCCACCATACACCCAACTTCTTGTTGAAGGATGCAGCACAGAAGATGGTGCCATTCACCTCTTGGCTCCTGACATACAGAAGGACCTCTCTGACTGCTAGTCTGTGTTAAATTTACCATGGAAACACAGAAGGTAATGTGGCTGGACCCACAGGGTGGGGTCAGCTGAGAGAAGACACTGAAAGGATGTCATGGACTGGACATGTGACACATGTGAGTGACAACATGCCTCTTCATGGCATGGACATCACCTCAACCTTCCTTCTGTCTAGGCTGAAAGTTCCTAGAAACTAGCCAGTGAGTCCATGGCCAGTCCTCTTTAGTAAGGCTCCAGGTGAGCTCATGAGCTCTCCAGAATGCACTCAAATGAGGAAGCAAGAGAAAAGTTCTGCATTAGGGCTCTGGGGCAGGTGCTTCTGGGCCAGAGATTTTAGGCACTCGCCAGCCTGGGAGTTCTCAGCTCTTGCTGTTCAAGAGTCATCCTGAGGACCCATTCTTGGAGGAGGATAGGCTGTCTGCCCTGGATGCACCATGTGGCCATGGGCCAGAGCTCACTGGGGGCAGACTGGGGCCAGCTGGGCAGCTGATTGTGCAGCTTGAGAGGAAGGCCTGTGACCCACTCCCCTTGCAAGCCTGGAGTACTGCAACAGCCAGTGGCCACAACACTCTCCACTGCAGGGTCTAGGAATGGGTTACAGGACAACAACAAGCCCTCCCACTGAGGGCCCCAGGAGCTCCTTTGGGGTACCTGGTAAGGCCAAGATCTGAGTCTGGTGGGGCAATGCTGGCTTTCCTTCTGATCTGACTTAGACAGTGATTTTGCAAACCCTGGGGCACTGAGGCCATGGTCAGTATTAGCCACAGAGATGTCCTGTGAAGGCTGGCAGGAATAAGGTGCTCCAGGTGGGAGTAATGGGGTCATGGGTGGTGGCAGGTGCAGCTCAAGGGGCTTCAATGGGGCCAGGGGATGGAGAAAAGTGGAGTGCTATGAAATGGGACAGGGAGGCATGAGGCTTAATGATGGCTGCTGTGCTGAGCATGCTGTGGAGATGCTCTTGAGACAAAGGAAAGTGGTGAATGGAGGAGAATGGGCAACTGGGAAGGGAGTTTCCTGG
The DNA here is from genome assembly GCA_020796225.1 of Arion vulgaris. Lineage (NCBI taxonomy): Eukaryota > Metazoa > Mollusca > Gastropoda > Stylommatophora > Arionidae > Arion > Arion vulgaris. The sequence goes on along the minus strand of JADZMA010000031.1, from coordinate 50,769 downwards.
TGAATCAGACTGTACATCTCAACAGGCAAGGGCATTTGAACAGGGAAACTGTGCAGTCTTGGAGGGTTTTCATGTTCTCATCTCCAGTTGAGAATTATTCCACTGGTGAATTTGTTCCATGCACCAAGTTCCTGCCTCCTGTCTGCTGAGAAGAGGTTAGCACAGCAGCACTCACTCAGAGAGCCTCACTAAGGAACTCCAACACTCAGCCCTCACAGACTGTCCCAAGTCCTGGAGCTTGAGCACATCTACTGAACAATGCTCCCCAGCAAGGTCATTAGCATATAGGACCTCTCCAGGCATATCCACTCACTGTAAGTCCATTTTGGACAGGCAGTGTATAAAGTCTTAGGCCACACCTTCTGATAAGCAGTTCCTTTGCACTTCCAATATAAATCTGCTCTTCCTTTCTTTCATGACCCTCCTAACAAAACTGAAAGGCTAGAAAGTCACCTGCACACAGAACCTTGATACAATCATAACGCACCTGCCATCATGCACCTGCCTACAGAACCACCCATATTGGACTTTGAACAGGGAGAGTTTCACCATCCCATCCCCAGGACCTGAGTCACTGCATCATGCAGTTGTGTTCCTAGGAAGGAGTCTAAGAATTAGCATGTATCCTGGATTCTGTCATTTCAAGCCACTATTGGCTGCAGAGGATTAGCCATAGGCTGAGGGAGTGTCGTGTTGCATAGATCGTGGGAGTACAGGCTGCCTGAGGTCCTTCCCCTTCCAGATCCCAACAATGGAAGGTGAAGACAAACTGAGAAGCAGGCATGAGTCAGGTGCCATTGTGGTAAAGCTGTCTGTTCAGCAGAGGAGGTCCACCACTATGCACCTAATTAATCTCAACAGGGGAAAAGGAGGTTTCATGGTAGCACAGAAGATCGTCTTCCTTTCTGGGCCAACACATCCTCTTTAACAAGGAATCAGCCTTCATAGACATTCCATGCAACCATCCCCCTCACACATGTGATCCTGTCCATGAAATGGTGACGTGAAATAGGAACATACTCTTCATCTCAAAGTCAGGCCTGAGCATCTGCTGAGATACCAGACAGGATGAAGTAGGTCTGAAGAAATGTGTTTCCACAAAGGGAAAAATACAGAACAACTCAGAAACAGGAGTCTTAGCTTTTGAAGTCACATGGTTGCCCTCCTTGTGGAATCCAAGGCAACAGTTCCTGACCTGAGGAGTGAGCTCTGGGCTGGAAGGTGGAAGAGGCCTGGGCTGTGCAGAGTAACTTGGGCCCAGCTTAGAGGACCACTCAGCACATGGCCAGTCACCCACCCATTGAATAGTTTTGACTGACCATCTCACCCCATGCTCCATTAGATACAGTATGCACCATTCACATCCTTAGAAGATCTAATGAGGCAAGCTTCAGATGCCTAAGGAACACAAGACAGGGCTAGGCTTTCCATGACCCTCCTCTGCCAAGAGCAGATATCAAGCCACATTCCTCACACACATTTCAAAGTGCCTTGTCTCCTTCTAGAAAAAGCCAACCTTCCTGATGCAATCCTTCCTCCAAACCAGAGCATGTCCTCTTTTTTCCACCTCCAAGCATCTGTCCTCCCAGGGTAGGCTGAGGTTTCTACAGGCCTTCTAGGCCCCCAGTGTGAGGGTCCCTGGGTGCAGTTCTCTCTCTTCCTGTCCTTCCATCCAACTATGTGTCCACAGTGAAGTATCACATGTGAACCCAGGATTTGAGGGATGGCAGGGTCTTGGGAACCCATCCAAGTCTATTGCTTACCTCCTGTGAAACCATTCACACGGCTTGGGCCTGACCACTGCTGCCTGGTAGCCTCAAAGCAAAAAGTCAAGACCAGGACCCAGAGAGTGACCTGCTTCAGCAGATGCTCAGGATTCAAGTAAGGAGGCCAAGTTTGAGTCTCAACCTTCGAAGGGGACTCAAGTCATTCTGCAGTGGGGTAGGGCTGAGGAAGGTGGGCCTGGTTGGGTTTGGGTGACACCGTGTTGGCCTCTGGCAGGTAGGCAAGAACCAGAGTTTCTTCCACATTACCAGGCAGGATAGTTGGTGTATGCCTCTTTGAGCAATTTATAAATTGGTTTCAAAGTCATAGCATGAGTTTTGACTTGATCTTCCCTTTCACTTTTTATTCATCAGCATAGTTTTTTTTCACTTTTTACCCTAAACCTGCTCTGCTTCTGTCCTGGCTCTTGACTTACTTCAAAACAGCCTAGGCTTTCTGAACAAAATTACATTTATCATCTGATAAACACATAAGTATTAATGTACATGGAACCTCTTAGTCATAAACTAAAATGAAGGCTAAATAGTAGAAATTTGACAGAACACTGTAAACAGGAAGAATGGGAAAATAATTATATATACATAATGAAGGCCTAAGAATGTAAGTCCCATGACTCATTGACACTCTCAGACCCGGACCTGCAGTCCCACTTATTGGACCTCCACTGGCAGCAACAAAGCCCATGAAGTGGCTGACTTCCCAGGACAAAGACTGCCCCAAGGAGAATGTTGTTTATACCAGGATCTTAACTGCTGTCCCAAACTATGGACTTAGCACATGATCCCCTCATAAATCTGATTCTTTCCCAAGGCTGAGGGGTCCTGTGTTCCTTTTGCTCAGTGCTCCCAACCTCTCTGCTGGTTCATAAATCTTGCCTGATATGTCACTGCTCTGGTCAACTGTCTTTCCTAGTTCTCAACATTTGTGCCAAACCCTGGAGGGATACACACCCACCCCTTTCCAATGTCCAGGCTTCCACAAATGCTCCAAGACTTGGAGGATAGCTGAAACACCAGCCAGGGCTACACTGGGTGTTCTGCAGGTCCCTGTAGGTTCTAGGGCAGTAGCTTTAGGTCTGAAAGAGTGGATGCCTCCTCTGTTTCTAAACTCTTTCCCTGCTTTCCATCTCCTAAGCCTGAGCTTTCAGTGAACAGAGTGAGACTATTGGGACATGAAGATTTAGTCCAGGGCTACTCCACGGTGACCTCTGATTTCTCTGGCCCTCTCTCCCAGTTACTACTGCTCAGATGAGTGGAAGTGTCCTCTTCCTTGTGACTGTTGAGCACTGGGATCTCAGTGCCTTCTGATGATTCCCATCACATGGCACCCACACTGGCCTCCACTTCAAGGCCATTGGAAATTGAGTAAATACTGGATTTCTCCTCACCACTCTCTCCCCAAACCCGGTCTGATGTCATTGCCATTTTCTTTTCCTTTTCTTTGCTTTTAGGTGACACCATGGCATGTGGAGGTTCCCAGGCTAGGGTCTATGCAGCTTTAGCTGCTGGCCTACACCACAGCCATAGCAACACAGGATCTAAGCCACATCTGCAACCTATCACCACAGCTCATGGCAATGCCAGATCTTAACTCACTGAACAAGTTCAGGGTTCAAACCTTGCCCTCCTGGGTGCTAGTGAGATTTGTTAGCTGCTGAGTCATGATGGAAACTCCTCTTGCCATTTTTATTTCCTCTTTAAAATCTGGATGTTGAGTCAGTGGGTTTCCATGTGGTCCAGGAACAGGTACTCCCCCTTCTCAGCAAAGACATTTCCTGATCAGGCACAATCATCGTTCAGATCATAGACTTCACAGGAGAACCCTCTGACCATCTAGGTGGTCTATCTCGTTTAGATCTTAGGCCTCTCAGGATACTCTGAGCACCTGTAGGGTTTTTAGACTCCTCTATTCCCAAATTACACCACGGGGCCTCCTCCTGTCAACCTCACAAGATACAGCTTTAGGGTGATTTTGGACAATCTTTCATCTCTGAGACTCCACCAGATGTTACACAAGTGTCTCATTTCTTCTGTCACGTGGCTTAGCCCAACATAAATTAGATAATGGGAGCCAATGGCCTGAGACTGGTCCATTCAATTTCAAAATCCCAGGAAACTTGAGAATTTTTTCCAGCACAATGGGAAATGGTCAGATGTTCCTACATTAAAGCTTTATCTATTTTATGGTGTGTGTGTGTGTGTCTTTTTAGGCTGTGCTCATGGCACTTGGAGGTTCCCAGGCTACAGGTTGAACTGAGGTGTGGAGTTGGCACAGCCACAGCAATGCCAGATCTGAGCATGTCTGCAACTCTACAACACAGGTCATAGCAATGCAGATCCTTAAGCCTCTGAGGAAGACCAGTGTTCAAACCTGTGTCCACATGGATCCTAGTCAGATTTGTTCCTTCTGAGCCAAGACAGGAATTCAAGCTTTATCTCTTTAAGATCTCAACCTCTCTTTGCTCTGACTGTAGCTCATATCAGGTTCTTCTGTTAAATGATGCCCTCTCCCATTTCACCTCACCTGCAGGCAAAACTAACAGCCTCCCCCTTATGTTTCTTCAAACTCTGACTTTAATCCTAGTGATGCCTCAGCACCTCCTTCAATCCTGCACAACCATAAGCCTCCTCCTCCCCTCCCACCATCCTGCACCCAAGTACTACAGCCCCTACACCTTCTTCTCTCCCTCCCACCATTGTTCTTCCTCCTCTTCTTCCATGCCCCAAGAATCCTAATTCCACTCCCAACATGCAGCCCTCCATAGCAACACCCTTTATGACCCTTGACAAGATCTTGATCAGCAATCCCTGAGGCCCAAACCTTCCTTAAGAGAGGTTGCTGGAGTTGAAGGAAGAGTCAGGTTCATGTGCCTTGTCTTGGGAGACTTATCCAAATAGGAAAATGTTTAGGTTCCTTCACCTCAGACTCAACTACCTACACAAAAGAGCTCCAGTATCTTATTCACTCCTACGACTTCACTTGGAAAGACATTTGTGTTATCCTTAGCTGTTTTCTGTCCCCTGAAGAAAGGGAATGAATTTGTCTGGCAGCCCAAGCCCATGCAGACACCTTACATACCAAGATCCTGCTAACAGTCCTGTTGGAACTCTAGCTATCCCTTGTGTGATCCTATTGGAACTATCAGATAGACTCCCAGGACAGAGGCTCGAGAGGCCACCTTAACTCTTGCCTAATAGAAAGAATGAAGTCCTCATTAAAAATAGTTACTTAGGATAAAATTAGAGAAATAATACAGGAACCCCAAGAAAATCCAGCCATTTTTATGTCAAGGCTTATAGTATACTACCCTAAGTATCTACCCTAAATCTAGAAAGTCAAGAGAGATAAATTCATTTGCATATGCATTTCTATCTCCCAATCAGCACAAGATATTAAAAATATGTGGAAACTAGAGGACGGTCTTTTGTTCACCAGGATCTCATTAAAGCTGCCTTTAATGGTCTTTAATAATGCGAGGAAGAACATAAGGCCCTAAACTAAAGAGTCATGACTGAATATCAGCTTCTTGCTTCTGCCATATAGAAATCTCAAAACAAACCATGGACCTCTGGAGGCATACAACTACAGAACAACCTCCTCCCAGGGCCTATTTCAAAGGTGGCTTGAGGGCATTGGCAAATAATGCCATAACCCAAAACCTGCCAGGCCTTCTCCAAAATTCAGTCAGAATGGACATTGGAAAGTGGACTGTGGAAGCCAGGACAGCCACATCTCCTCCACAAAACCTACCTGAGACCATCAACATGAACAACCTGTTGGGCCTGGCCATGGAGGATGGGTGGGGCCTGAGGCCACCAGGCCCCAGCTTCCTACCACCACTCTGGAGCCTCAGGAGCTCTGGCAGGAGCAGATAAGATTATTTGTTCTTATTGGACTTGGGGCATTATACTGGTATTACCTATTTTACAGGGTCTTACCTACACCTCCCTACTTCTATCATGGGGGTAAAGTGGTTGCCCACTACACCCCAACAGACTGGACCTTTACTTTGCACACTTGTAACACCACTTTCTGCCACCTAATTCTAGGTATTCCCACATGGCTATGCTTATAATAGGGATGAATATTTTACTAAGTTCCAGGGATACATTGAATTTCCTATACAACCAAACACAAACTTCCTATATCTGGAGCCAGTCAGATTTGGGGCCCACTCCCAGTCATTCCCACCTCCTCGATGTCAATCCATTGTTTGGGACACCCATATACCCTCCATTGCTAGACATCATTCTCCAATTCTCATAAGACTAAATGATCTTCCTAAATTTCCTATCCAATCTCAATATCCTATTAGCCTAGAAGCACAGAGAGAATGAAAGCCTATATCTAGCTTCTCCTCAAGGCCAAGTCCTCAAACCTATTCACTTTCTGTTCAATATTCCTATCCTTCCTGTAAAAACTGACAGATGCTTCCGATTAGTTCAGGATCTTGGCCTCATCAATCTGGTACTCCTTCCCATTAACACAGTGGTCCCAAATCCCTATACTTTCTGTCTTGTATACCTCCTAACACTCTCATTTCTCAGTTCTTGACCTAAAGATGCCCTTTACCTTCCTCTCACACCTTCATGCAGGAATTATTTCCATTCACATGGACTGACCACAATATTCTTTCAGACCCTCAGTTAACCTGGACAGTCCTTCCTCAGGGTTTTAGAGACAGCCCACATTTCTTTGGCTAACCTCAGCCACAGATCTAACCACTCAGGGCACTGGAGGCCAACTCACCCACCAGTGGAGCAGACCCATCAGCCACAACTGGGGCCATTTAATTTCTGGGCTCCTCCGAGATGGAGAACTGGCCAGAGGGCCTGACCAGGTAGAGGGAAAGAGACTTTGTTGGCCTTCCTCTCCTTCCCTTTTTTTCTTTCTTTTAATTAATTAAATTTTTAAATTTTTCTTCCACTGACAGCACAGGGAGCAAGTTACTTACATGTATACAATTTTTGCCACCTTGGTTCTGTTGCAATATGAGTATCTGGGACATAGTTCTCAATGCTACTCAGCAGGATCTGCTTGTAAATCTGTTCTAAGTTGTATCTGATAACCCCAAGCTCCCATCCCTCCCACCCCCTCCCTCTCGCATCAAGCAGCCCCACAAGTCTATTCTCCAAGTCCATGATTCTCTTTTCTGTGGAGATGTTCATTTGTGCTGGATATTAGATTCCAGTTATACGTGATATCATATGGTATTTGTCTTTGTCTTTCTGGCTCATTTCACTCAGTAGATTCTAGTTCCATCCATGTTGCTGCAAATGGCATTATGTCATTCTTTTTATGGCTGAGTAGTATTCTATTGTGTATATATACCACCTCTTCCAAATCCAATCATCTGTTGATGAACATGTGGGTTGTTTCATGTCCTGACTATGTGAATAGTATAATGAGATGTGCATGTTTCTTTGAGTGAGTTTTGTCCGATCATAGCCCAAGAGTGGATTGTGGGGTCATATGGAAATTCTATGTATGATTTCTAAGTATCTCCAAACTGTTCTCCATAGGGCTGTACTAGTTTCCATTCCACCAACAGGGCAGGAGGGTTCCTTTTCCACACCCTCCAGCACTTGTTATTTGTGGACTTATGAATGATGGCCATTCTGATTGGTGTGAGGTGTATCTCTATAGTTTTGATTTGCATTTCTCTTATAATCAGCGATGTGAGCATTTTTTCATGTGTTGGCTGGCCATTTGTATCTTCCTTGGAGAACAGTCTATTCGGTCTTTGCCCATTTTTCCATTGGTTGATTGGCTTTTTGCTGTTGAGTTGTATAAGTTGCTTATATTCTAGAGATTAAGCCTTGTCGGTTGCATCATTGGAAACTGTTTTCTCCCATTCTGAAAGTTGTCTTTGTTTTCTTTGGTTTCCTTTCTTGCAAAAGCTTTTCAGTTGATGAGGTCCCATGGTTTATTTTGCTCTAATTTCTATTGCTTTGGGAGACTGACCTGAGAAAATATTCATGCTGTTGATGTCCAAGAGTGTTTTCCTATGTTTCTCTTCTAGGAGTTTGATGGTGTCCTGTCTTATATTTAAGTCTTTCAGCCATTTGAGTTTATTTTTGTGCATGGTGTGAGGGTGTGTTCTAGTTTCATTGCTTTGCATGCAGCTGTCCAGGTTTCCCAGCAATGCTTGCTGAATAGACTTTCTTGTTCCCATTTGATGTTCTTGCCTCCCTTGTCAAAGATTAATTGACCTAGGTGTCAGGTTTATTTCGGGTTCTCTCTTCTGTTGCATTGGTCTGTCTGTCTGTTTTGATACCAGTACCACACTGTTTTGATGACTGTGGCTTTGTAATATTTCTTGAAGTCTGGGAAAGTTATGCCCTGCTCGGTTTTTGTTTCTCAGGATTGCTTTAGCAATTCTGGGTCTTTGTGTTCCATATAAATTTTGGGATTGTTTGTTCTAGTTCTGTGAAAATGTCCTGGTCATTGGATAGGATTGCATTGAATCTGTAGATTGCTTTGGGTAGTATGCCATTTTACAATATTGATTTTTCCAATCCTTGAACATGGAATATCTTTCCATTTCTTTACATCTTCTTTGATTAAAGTTTTATAGTTCTTGGCATATAAGGTAAAGGTACTCTCCTGGTCAGGTGTATTCCGAGGTATTTGATTTTGTGAGGTGCAATTTAAAAGGTATCGTATTTTGGATTCCTTTTCTAATATTTCATTGCTGGTATACAGAAATGCGACTGACTTCTGACTGTTAATCTTATATCCTGCTACTTGACTGAATTTATTAATCAGTTCCAGTAGTTTTTGGTTGAGTCCTAAGTTTTCTATGTAAAGTATCATGTCGTCTGCATACAGTGACAGTTTGATCTCTTCTCTTCCATATGGATGCCTTTATTTCTTTTGTTTGTTCAATTGCTGTGCGGGACTTCCAAAACTATGTTGAAGAGCAGTGCTAGAGAGGCATCCTGTCTTGTTCCAGATTTCAGGAGAAAGCTTTCAGTTTTTCCCCATTGAGTATTATATTTGCTGTGGTTTATCATAGTGGCTTTGATTATGTTCAGAATGCCCTGATACCTACCAATGGACAGATCCTCTAGACAGAAAACCAATAAGCAACAGAGATCCTGAAGAAACTAGAAGTTAGATTTAATTGATATCTTCAGGACACTACATCCAAAAGAATCAGAATACATCTTGTCAACAACACATGGAGCCTTCTCAAGAATTGACCACATATTGGGACACAAAGCTAACTCCATAAATTTAGGAGCATAGAAATTATCTCAAGTATCTTCTCTGACCACAATGCCATGAAACTAGAAATCAACCACAGGAAAAGAAATGAGAAAAAACCTACTACATGGAGACTAAACAACATGCTACTAAAACCAATGGGTCAATGAGGAAATAAGAAGGAAATTAAAATACCTTGAGACAAATGATAATGAAGACACAACCTTCAAAATCTATGGATGCCACAAAAGCAGTGCTCAGAGGAAATTTATAGTGATACAGGCCTTTCTCAAAAAGAAGATCCCAAATTGACAGCTTAACCTTCCATCTAAGCAAATTAGAAAAGAAAAAAAGACCTAAAGTCAGCAGAAGGAAGGAAATTATAAAGATCAAAGAAGAATTCAATAAATTAGAAATCAAAAAAAACAATAGAGAAATTAAAAAACAGAGCTGTTTCTTTGAAAGGTAAACAAAATTGCACCCTGCAGACTCACTAAAAAGAGAGAGAAAGAACTCAAATATAATTAAAATGAAAAGGAGAAACCACAACAGATACTGAGTAATAAAAAAAACATAGAAAATACTCATGAACAACTCTATGCCAACAAATTTGACAATCTGGAAGAAATGGTCAATTTTCTAGACTCTTACAGCCTGCCAAAACTGAATCAAGAAGAAACAGACCAACTGAACAGACCAATCACTAGGAAATGAAATTGAAGTACTAAACACTCCTAAATAAAAGTCCAGGCCATCTAGCTCACAAGGAATACTATCAAACATATAAAGAGGATCTAGTGCCATCCTCCTTAAAGTCTTTCAAAGTAAGAAGAAGAATACTCCCACCATTCTCACGATGCCATCATCACCCTAATTCCAAAACCAGACAGAGATACACCAAAAAGAAACTATCGACAATATCTTTGATGAATATAGATGCAAATTTCTCACAAATCTTAGCCAGCTGAATCAACAACATATCCAAAATTATACACATGACCAGGTAGGGTTCATCCAGGTTCATAGCATGGTTCAACATATGCAAATCAATCAACATCATACACCACATTAACAGAAGTCAAAAATCATATGATCTCTCCATAGACGCAGAAAAAGCATTGACAAAGTCCAACATCCATTCCTGATCAAGACCCTCTGTTCTTTTTTGAAATAAATTTATGTCTTTGTCTATATTCTTCGTTTATTCATTCACCACCTTCCACCTTGCTTGACTTCCTTTTAATTATGTGTGTTCTTCTTTTGCTATTTCAGAATACCTAAGGCAGTTGTTTAAAATGTTCATCTAGGAGTTCCTGTTGTGGCTCAGTTGTTAAAAATCTGACTAGGAACCATGAGATTGATTTGATCCGGCTTTGCTCAGGGTTAGGATCCAGCATTGCTGTGAGCTCTGGTGTAGGTTGCAGATGTGGCTTGGATCCTGCATTGCTATGGTTGTGAATAGCCATGCTAGTCGATTAGACCCTAGACTGGGAATCTCCATGTACCTGGAGCAGCCTAGAAAAGGCAAAACAAAAGAAAAAAAGAAAAAAGAAAGAAAAGTTCATCTATGCCACTGAAGCTCTATGTTTCTTTATGCTCATTTGCTTCAGATTTTTAATGTTCCTTTGAATAGACACATCTACCATTTTTATTTCATATTTTTAGAGCATTTATCAGAAGTTGCATATGGCAGGAGTTCCGTCTGGCAGTGTTAACGAATCGACTAGAACCATGAGGTTGGGTTGGTCCTGCCTGCTCAGTGGGTTAAGGATCGGCGTTGCCGTGAGCTGTGGTGTAGGTTGCAGCGCGGCTCGGATCCCGCTTGTTGGGCTGTGAACTCTGGCGTAAAGCTCGATCTGACCCTAGCCTGGGAACCTCCATATGCTGGGGAGTGCCCAAAGAAGATGGCAAAAGACAAAAAAATAAAAATAAAAATAAAAAAATTTAAAAAGTTGATATGCAGGAAAAAAAAAAAAAAAACGCATCGTACTCAGTCTTGTATCTGGATATGTGCAAATGAAGAACTACTAAACAGACCAGTGTCTCTAGGTCTTTTCTGAGATGTGTCACTGGGATGTGTGTGCTTCCCAGTCCTAATCCTCTCCCACACACAGTTGCTTTTAAGTATTTAATTTCCTAAAACCTCACCTTGTCTTCTTGGCCCTTACATGTTTTATTGCATTCTTCTGTCAGTCATCTCTGACCTCCACATGTGTGCAGGTCTACAGTTGCCATGAACTTCTCCTGTGCCATTGAATCCATCATCATTTTACTGATATGCAAATGTCCCACCATCCCTATCTCAGCTTCAAGTCATGTGAGACAGAAATCAGATTCTGAGACAGTGCAGCCTACAAAACCCTGCAATCAGTTGCACTTGTTAGCTTTCTCCAATGGAGGACCAGTGGTTGGGTCTCTACTGCACCATATTCATTCACAATGGGTGAGGAATAGAGGAGGCAGAATATCATGGAATTTGCTATCATTTTGAGTGTGACCCTTTCTCAATTGGCTATTCACTGATTGCTTAGATTACTTTGTCTTCTAGAGCTTCCACAAAGCTATTCTTACCTGATTGTTTCCTTGATATTTTCATGGGGTTAAAGACCTGGAGCCTCCTAATCTGCCATCTTGCCTATACTACTCTCCTTCATTTCTGAAAGGTAGTTTATCAGATCAGAATTCTGTTCATAGTTCTTCTTTTTCGTTCCCTAAATATGAAAATCTACTAGGCTTTTTCCTGATGCTTTCAAAATTCTCTTTGTCATGGTTTTGTCAATTAACTATAGTATCTGTGTAGACCTGTAGTTTATCTTTGTTGAGTTCATTGAGTTTCTTGGATGTATACATTCATGTATTTCATCATATTTGAGGATTGAGCATTTTTCCCAATATTTTCCCTGACTCTGATTCCCTTTTCTGGGTGTAATTCCATTATATGTATCATGTGGATTCCTATTATATGTATGTTAGTCTTAATGGTGTCCTATATGTCTGTTACATTCTGCTCAATATGTCCATTCTGCTCTCTCCACTCCTCAGAGTGGATAGTCTCAGCCAGTTCTTCTTCAAATGGCCAATTCATTATTCTGCCAGCTCAAATCTGTTAGTAATTCCCCAATGCCTTTTTCATTCCCAGCTGACTTTTCAACACAAAGAATATACATTTGATTCCTTTTGTAATTCTGTCTCTCTATTAGCATTCTCCATTTGGTTAGGCACCAGTTTCTGAGTTTTTTTAGTTCTTGTCCCAAATTTCACTTTGTACTATGGAATATATAGAGAGTGACTAAAGTCCTTGTAATGCCTCACGACATGAATCATATTTCCTTTTAATTTCAATACCTCATAATTCTTTGTTGAAACCTTTTGTGTTAAAAATGTAAGGAGACATTGTAAATCAGATTCTCCTTCTCATCATGATTTGATGTTAATCTGTTTGTCTGGTTGTTGCTGGTGGTGTATGGCTCTGTTTCTTCAAGTCTAGCTTGCATTTGGGAAGATGTAATGGTTGTTACTGGTTGAAGTTTTCTGATATGAGATGCCTATACTGCTTTTGGAATTGATTGCAAATTAATATAAAGAGTTACTTTGAGATAATCTCATGTTCCATTCTACGAACATTTAAGATTCAAATATTTAACAAAGAGTATTAAATACATGGTGATCTAGGACTTTTCTTTAAAGTATTTGATTGGAGTTCCCTCATGGCTCAGTAGAAATGAATCTGACCAGCATCCATGAGGACACAGGTTCAGCCCTGGCCTTGCCACAGGTGAAGGATTCAGCATTCATGAGCTGTGTGTCAGGTCACAGTGTGGCTCAGAGCTGGCATTGCTGTAGCTGTAGTGGAGGCCAGCAGCTAGAGCTCTGATTCTACCCCTATCCAGGGAACCTCCATATGCACAGGTTTGGCCCTAAAAAAAAACAAAAACAAAACACAGTGTTGTTTGAAGTATCCAATGGTGATATATTTAAAATGTATCTATATGGTTATTTCCAACACACTTTTTTCTCCCAATGTACAGCATGGGACAGTTCACATACATATATACATAATTTTTTCCTCATTGTAAGTATCTAGACATAGTTCTCAGTGCTACTACAGCAGGATCTCATTGTTAATCATTCCAAGAGCAATAGTTAACTAAGCACAGATCACCTCTACTCCAATCCCCTCCCCTTCCCTCCCCAGGCAACCACAAGACTATTCTCCAAGTCCATGAATTTCTTTCTTGGAAAGGTTCATTTGTGCTGATATTAGATACCAGATGTGAGTGATATCATATGGCATTTGTCTTTCTCTTATTTACTCAGGATGAGACCCTCTAGTTCCATCCATGTTGCTGCAATGGCATTATTTCATTCTCTTTATATCCAATAGGACTCATTGTGTATATATACCACATCTTCCTTATCCACTCATCTGTTGATGGACATTTGGGATGTTTCTGTTTTGGGCTATTGTAAATAGAGCTGCAGTGAACATGGGTGCATGTGTTTTTGAAGGAACATTTGTCCAAATATATGCCCTGTGAGTGGAATTGCTGGATCATATGGTAGTTCTATGAATAGATTTCTAAGGTACTTCCAACAGTTTCCATAGTGGTGTACCAGTTCATTCCCACCAACAGTGCAGGAAAGGGGGCGTTTTCCACACCTGCTCCAGCATTTGTTATTTGTGGACTGATGAATGATGGCCATTCCCGATTGGTGTGATGTGGTATCTCATGGTAGTTTTGGTTTGCTTTTCTCTAATAATCAGTGATGAGTGGTGTTGATCATTTTTTCATGTGCTTGTTGGCCTTCTGTATATCTTCCTTGAGATATTTTGAATAAATACACACACACTCCCCCACACACACACACACACACACACACACACACACACACACACACACAAGCCACCATACCTTGGCTGTCGGGGACTGCTGTATCATATGACAGGTGTACATTTATTTTCTGAGGAACTTCCACCGTTTTCCTTGTTTTACCAATTTAATTTCCCACCAACATGATAGGAAGGGTTCTTTCCTTATTTGTAGACTTTTGATGATGGCTATTCTGACTGGGTGTGAGTGAGACTCATGTAGTTTTTATGTGCATTTCTCCCATAATTATTTACACTTAGCATCTTTCATTTCTTTTTAAATCATTTGTCTTTGGAGGAATGTGTATTTAGGGCTTCTGCCCCTTTTTCAATGGATTGTTTATTTTTAACCTGAACTCTATGAACCATTTATATTGGTGAATATCGTCATTTGCTTCATTTTCAAGCACTTTCTCATTGTGTGGGTTGTTTTCATTTTTATGGATCTTTTCTGTGTATGTTTTGATTTATAGGTCCATTTTTTTTTCCTTTTAGGCATGGTGGCATTTTGTGTTCGGTAGGGGGGAATTGGAGCTGCAACTGCAAAGCCCCCAGCACAGAAACAGCAAAGTGGGGTCGAGCCTCATCTGTGACCTATACACAGATGCATTCACAAGTGAGCCAGAGATAACCATGTCCCCATGAATACTATCAGTTTCATAACATGTGCCAAAAGGGACCAATTTCTTATTTTTTGTTTCTTTTTATTATTTTAGAGGGATCAAAAGGGTTTGCTGCATACTTATCGAAGAGTGATCTGCCTGTTTTCCCCAAGAATTTTTATAAGTTTCTGGCCTTTCATTTTGTCTTTAACCATTTTGATTTTTTTTTTGCAAAGGGGTTATTGCTTTATTCTTGATAAGAATACCCAAAAGGAAATGGGTTTCAAGGCAGACCTTGCTATTTTAAATAGTCTGATGGGTAAATGAGAGAATATCCATTTGTCTAGGAAGAGGATTAGGATTAGGGGTTCCACTGGGCACAGGAAGTCAATAAACCTAGTCTGGATTTCCCTATGTCAGTGTGCAGCCTTAGAAAGGGAAAGAAGAAAGAGAGAAAAAAAAAAGAAAAGAAAAAATTTGAGCTTTTAATACAAGGTGATAAAGGTGTGATTGAAAAGATACCTACTATGTTAGAATATGCAGAAATGTAGAAAAGATCTAGAATTTAATATAGTTTTGTAATATTTTCCTCTTTCTATGCTATCTTAAAGTCTAGGATGATTTCAGACTTAGGGACCAATCTGCTAAACATGGAAGAATGAAATATAGTTTTATCAAAGAACTTTCTCTGTAACTGAAGATTGATTGATTTACTCAAGAGTAATGACTTCAATAATAACAGCTAACATTATGACACATCCTGTTTGCTGGACACAATCAAGCACTTTACCTTATTAACATATGTTATTCTCACAGCAATCCTTGGAGTTGTGCCATATGCAAACACTCTTACCCCATTAAGTTCTGTAAACAGCTTTCAGAGAAGTTAAGTAATTTTCCCTTAAGCCATAGTTAATAAGCCAGGATTTGAAGCTCCCCTGTCTGCTGCATTTTCCATGCTTTCCAAACTTAACCAAAAACCACTTCATATATTCAAGGAAAAGGTTAAGAGTAGCTAAAACCATATTTAAGGGCCTTTAGATGAAGCTGCCCAGCCCTTCATAAGCAAATAGCTGGTATTTTTCAGAATTGCCCATGGCATTGGCTCAAGGAAGAAGGGAAAGATCATAGAGACATTGATAGATGCACAGGGTTAACCAGCTTAAGGTTGCAAAACGTTGATGTCTTACATGGGGAAATGTACCATAAGTACAAACTGAATCCTACATGAGTTTAACTCAGGTCACATCTGGCCTGGGGTGGATGAGGATGTGATGATTTGGAGAGATGGCAGAGAGTGATCTAAAGGGGATCTTATTCTCTGCTCAGGAATGGGAAACTGGAAGCTCTGGATGAAACAGGGAAAATTAGTACTGACCAGCTGGGGGCTACTAACTGAATTGCCTTGATTCTCACCCCTGTTGAGGAAGAATATTTAAGCAAGCAAAGTTGTGATGTACAGAGTTTATTTTTAGAAACACAGTAACTTAGCTATGTTGTCTGTTTGTTGAGGCAGGGCAAACAGTAGGAAAACACAAAAGGGGGAGTGAGTGCAATCATCCCATCATTGAGGAGTGTCCCCGAGAAGGATTTAAACACTTAGGGGAAATTCATCTGGGTCTTGTTCATTCAAAGTTTTATTTCATTTCACACCTGATCGACCAGGCCTCCTATATGTGCACATCTTTTCAAGATGGATTCTACTGGCATACATACCTTTAAATTTTATTGGCTGGTGACCTCCTTTCTGACCCAGAGGGGTCTTTCTGTCATGTAAGTTTTTCCTTTGCCCTAAGGATAGGGGAATGTGTGACCCTTTATCTTTGGGCCCAAGCAGGCTTAGCCTAAATGCCCATGATGTGTCATTGTTTTAAGTGTCCAAAAGGCCAATTCCACTTCTTTTAACTTGTTCTTGCATTTTTATCTTCAGGTATAAAGGTGGCTGATAGAAATGTTTATGCTCGATCCATCTATCTCCTGACCCCTGGAGAGGCTGATTTGGGAGGAAAGTGTCCTCCATACCAGAGAGACACTTAATTCTGTAAGATAGAGGCTTTAAATTTTCCCTCAGTAGAGCATTGGCTGAATCTACAAGGCATAAGGCCATTGTCCTTGTTACTATCCTCTAGTTATTATTACCCGGGACTAAAGGATGACCTGGCCAGTGTCTGCATTTCATGGAAGACTGTGAAGCACACCAGAGATTAGGAATACTCCATACAAATACCCCTGAGGGCATCTTCTTTTTGCTAAAAGGTGATCCATTTCTAGAATTGCATGTTTTTAGGGTTTCTCGTACCCAGTGATTTGGCAAGATCACCAGAAGGAATCTTAGATGGGACACTTGGAAACCTTGGAAAATTTCTCATGAACTGGGGGCTGGGGGAAAATAGGGTAAAGGAGGGAAGAAACAGAACCTTATCCTGTCCCCAAGGGGCCCTCTGACATGAACAAGATTATCCCTGGGGATGAAAGGGCTAATTTTACCCACCTCCCAGATCCAGTTTCGCTGATACATATGGTTGTGACTTGAATAAGGAGATGTGCCTGGGTGTAATCCTGAAAGGCAGCGAACCCTTAGCAACAACCTCAGCCACCAGGAAAAAGGAACCCCTGAAAGGGAAAACCCGGTGCCACCAAGAGCTCTGCACAGACCTTTAAAGGGAGGACAAAACCATGATTTTAGTTCCCAGGCCTGCGGTTAGGATCTTTATTATTTCAATGCTGTTGCTGTTACAGCTGTTCAGGTTCAATCCTACCTAGGAAATTCACATGCCATAAGAATGGAAAAAGAAGAAAGAAAGAAGAAAAAAGTAAATTCCTTTTGGGCAAAAACCAGACAGGTATCTATGGGGAGGTGGTTCCCCCCCGGCCCCTCGAGGGGGCCAGGCATTTTAGCTTGTGATCAAAAGGCAGTTGATCTCATTGTGTGGTGTGCTGTGACCAGCAGCTTTTTGATTACCTAACCCCGGGGAGAATTTCCTTTGCAACAGGTCGGGCAAAAAAAAAAAAAAAAGAAAACAATGGACCCAAAACTTAGGGGAAAGGGGGCCAAGGGGCAGACAGAAGGAGAAAGGGCCCCAAAAGGGGGTTTCCCCATTTCAATCCCACGGGGCCGGGGGCCTTCAAAAGGGAATGGTTACCCTAGCCATTGGAGGAGATTCAGGTCTGCAAAAATAAAACCCCAATTTTTTAAAAAGCCTGCCCCCCCCTTTGGGGGAAAACCCAGGGGCCTTAAAACTGGAGCTACATGTCCTCTGTACCACCTCTTCCCTAGACCATTTCTTCAGAGGAGCCAGGAGGTAGGTGGCGGGGAAGGGGGGTTGCCCAACCCCCCCAGCCTAAAAAGGAAAAAAATGGGGCGGGGAACCCAGAAATCCTCCAAGACGACCAGATAGACTGTTTATCCTGCCCTTTTGAAACCCAAAACCGGGAACGGGAAAGGGATTTCTATTTAAAGAAGAGGTTGTTTTTCATTCAACCTTTTTAACAAAGGTTAAGGGTTTTGTTTCCTTTTCTTGATTCCAAAGGAAGCAATTCACCACTTGCTTGAAAAAGAGGTACTTTTTTGATTGGCCCCAAAAAAAACCCCACCACAATGCAAAGAATAAGCGGGCGAGGTATAAGATATGAACACACACACACTCCCTTCCTTTTTTGCCGGTTTTGGGGGCATCAAAACGAGGAAAAAGGTGCCCAGCCCCCATTCCCGATTCGTGCCCAAAAGCTCCCAAGGGTTCAAATTCTCCACAACTCCAGTTAGGCAAACCCTGTTTTCCCGTTCTTCAACCATCCAGTCAAGATTTTTTAATTTCCCAAACAAAACTTGCTTTTTTCCATGCAACCCCCCTGTTAAACCAAAAGTTCAGGGCCCGTGGGGATTGATCGTATGATCATTCAGCCAAGGGAAAGGGCAGTCCCCCTGAGGGACTTTGGGGGACTGGGTAATGCATGGCCTGAGCTGGGGTAAGGAGGATCCAGCCCAGCCTGGACTAGATACGGGGGAGGGTTTGTTTGAGGCCCTTTGGTTTTTCGGGGGTTTGGAAAAGGGGGGCAATTTTTACGGGGAATGGGGCCAGTGACACGGGGGCGGGCAGGGGGAAGAGGCCCCATTTGTGGGAAAGAAGTGGGGTTTTTCCCTGGCCTCATTTAGCTTTTGGGAAGACTGGGGAAGGGTTTTGGGGGAATAAGGCCATTTTAAAGCATTCCCCTTTTCCACGGGGCCAGCATTCAGAAAAAAAACCCACTGATTTTTTTCCCCCATGTCTCCCAAGACAGAAAAACCACATTTTTTCACAGTTGGGGGAATGCAAAGCATTTCAAAAAAGGGGTTTGGAGGTGGTGGTTTGGAAAGACCTGAAGGTTTCCTCCACCCTTAAAAATATTTCAGAGGATTACACCCTCGGTTTTCAATCAGGAAATGGGGACCAGGTAAGAAACCGGGAGACACAGTCTGGGCCGGAACCCCAATTTTTGGGTTTGGGTGACCCCAGTCAATCTGAATCCTCCTTTTTTTTCCCAAAATTATTGAAAATGGGAAAATTTTCCCAGGAGTCACATTGTGGCACAGCAAAATGAAGTTGACTACTATCCAGGGAAGTTGTGTTCCAAAAATGGCCTTGCTCAGGGGGTCGGGGAATGTTGCCATGACCCACTGTCGTCCAGATGGGTTTGGGATCCGGGATGGTTGTGGTTGTGGAATAGGGCCAGTTTCGAAGCTCCAGCTCAACCCCAGCCTGGGAAATTTATCATGGTGAAATTTTTAAAATAAAAAAAAGAAAAAAAAAGAAAAAATTTTTTTCCAAAAAAGCTTTAAAGATATCAAATTTGCGGGCCCTTTGTTCCATTACACTGTTTTTTTTCCACCCTAAGATGAGGAAAATACTGTGAACTATAAATGCAATATACCAGGCCCCGGCAGACGTACCTTTACTCACCAAAAATGAGATGTGGTTTAATAAACACTCTCTACAAAAATGGTCAGAAAACCAAAACCACGGGTTTTGGGAGGGAGGTCTGTTGGCCCCCCAGCTGCACTTGATTTTCTTTTACGTTTATGGCAGTTTTCACATACAAAAGCCAAGGTGAGGCTTTAAAAACTGGGGCAATAAAGACTCCCAAAAATTTAAAAAAAGTTTACAATCTGGTTTCCCCCACAGAAAATTACCCCCTCCCATCTGGGGGAAAAACCCTAGCTACCAATACTAACAAGAAGAGCTTCCCGGAAACCCCCTTTCCCCCATTACCTTTCCCCAAAACCATCCAGTAAACTTAGTTTTTCCCCCTCCCTTCCTCAGTGATTTTTCTCTGTATATTTTGTAGGTGTTGCTAGATCTAGAGGCCCCAGAAAAGGCCCTGATAGTCATCCCACAAGTGTTTGGGCCCCGTTGGGGTTCCCCTTTGGGGCTGTGCAGGGCCTTTCAGTCTTTGGGGACAGATTGGGCCCTCAAGGGTCCCACCATGGCTGGCTTTTCAGGATTGAATGGGGCTAGTTCCCCGCTCACTGAACTCTCAGGGAATTTCCCCCTTTTTAAGCATGGGTGCCCACGTGGGTTTAGAATTCGGCGGGTGGGTGCATTTTGACCAGCAGGTTCCATACTTAGTTGTGATGCTAAGGGTTTTTGACAGTTTATCTTTTAAAACATTTCACTTTGTCCTTGTTGTGATGTGATTTGGGGAAAAGAAGAGCCCCACTGCCTTCCTCTTTTGGGTTGTTTTTTTAGCTAACCAAAAAAGGTTAACAAGAAACACAATCATTGCAGGGCGCCCCGTTCGTGGGCTTCGTATTAAATATGGTGGGTGGGTTTAAACCAGCCAACACTGCCCTTTTGGGAGCCAAAGCCTTAATCAGACTGTTCACCCTCATCATTTTTGCCCTTTACTCACAGTAAAATTTTAGTTTTAAAAATGTTTAAAAAGAAAATATCCATTTGGGAAACCCTAACCTTAACACGTTTTCCATCCAAAAATTCTCAAAAAAAAGGCCAAAAAAAGCATTTAAATCCCATTTTCCCAGAATGTGGAAAAAAATCATTAAAACCTTTAAAATAGCTTTTTTTAAGTTGATTTTTTTTAAACCCAATACCTTAAAAATTTTACTTTCCCAAACCAAAAAAAGAAAAATATCAGCTAAAGGGGGCCCTTTTAAAAACACATCCTTTTCTGCTGCAATTTGTAATTTGAGGAACTGTATAGCAGTAGTTAAATAATGACCACCAAATGGACAATAAAATCAAGAATCTTTTATCTGCTGTAAAAAAATTAAAAAATTTTTTAAACTTTCTATAAAGGAAAATTTTTATACTAGACACTTTTTTTAAAAATATCTTCATGTTATATCATATGTAAAAAATAAACCCAAATATAGTTTAATAGATTCTAAATTTTTCCCATAAAAACCTAATTAAAAAAATATATAAATTTTCCCAAATATGTTTTTTTTTCAATAAAACAAAAAAAATTTAAGAAAAAATCAATAGTTATAATATCAGAAAATCAGGGGTTCAGGGGACGTAGGTAAAAAACATACCCAAAAGCTCTTAAAAGGGTTTTGAATTTCAAATTAAAGTTTTAAATAAAAATGAGTTTTTTTTTTTAAAACTTTTGTTTTGGAACCCCTTTACAATCCCGGGATCTGGATTGCCTCAGCAGGCATGGGTTTCCTGGGAACTTGTTTTGGGAGAGAAAATGTTTTTTTTTTTAAATGAAAGGTTTTAATTGAAACCTTGAAAACCCTTTTAAAAATTTTTTAGCTAACTTTCAAACAAATTTTTTTAAATTTAGTAAACAAATAATGGTCATGAAACTTTTTATTTTATTCTTTCCTACAAATATCGGGTCAAAAAAATGTTCTGAAAAATTTTTTAGGTTTAAAACAAAATTTATTTGAAATAATCAACTCTGCTGTTGCGCGAAAGCAGGCCAGGCCACCCAAACAAGTGTGACCATGAGTAAATTGTAACAAAAAGATAGGGGCCGATGACCCCGGGCTGGCCCCCAAACCCCCTTATGCATCATCTTTTGTCTTTTTCTTGTCTTTTGCCATTTTTGCTCTCATGGCATATGGTTTCCCCGGGTGGGGGTCCAAAGAGCTTAGCCAGGGGCCCACCAGAGCCAGCAACTGGGACCCAACCACATCTGTCCCTCCATATCGGCTTGCTGATCCTTAACCCACTGGGAAGGAGGATCAAAACAACCTCACGGTTCCTGGGTTGGATTACCCACTGCATACAGGAACCCCCATATTTTTTCTTAAAAGCAAATTTGAGCCCTTTTCAATGCAGTTTATTTTTTTTTAAAAATTTTAATTTTATTTATGATTGAAAATTTTTTTTAAAATTTAATCATTTATATGATTATAAATGCCTAATAAAAACATAAAAGGAATGATGATGAAAAAAAAAGGGGATATGGGAAGGAATGAAACGTATTTGTGTTACTAGCTGTTCCCCATAGAAAAAATTTAAATACTGTTGGCTTTTGTCACTAAGGGAAAAATTTTTAAAAAATGGTCAAGGAATTTTTAAAACCAAAGTTTTTGGACTTTTTTTCTCCCTGACCATATCCCTCAAATTTTTTTAGGTTTTCTAGCAGTCTTGCTTTGGGCTATGTTCCTTTTAAAAAGTACATTTCAGCAAACAACTTTTGGCTAGTTTTAGGATAGTGGAGGCACAAGTCAAGATGAAAAAAAAACCCAAAATTTGAGGTTTTTTGGGAGCATCCTACAAACATCTTCAAGAAATAATGAGATTTGTTCGGGGAAAGGGAAGCCCTCCACCTGTTGTGGCGGGGAGATCAGGGGTCCAAAATTTCCCCCAAGCTATTCAGTTGAGGATGTCCATGTGTCTTGGGATTCCTCCAGGTGTACCCTGTCTGTTTCCCCAGCTGGCTGGGGTCTGTTCTTTTATCATAGCTTCAAACCTATTATATTAAAAACCATCAGCTCTGATTCCGTCTGTCCCCCATGGTTTGTGGGGCTGATGTATGGAAGGCATTTAACTTTATCATCTAGCTCCCCCTTGACCCCAAGGGTGGGGAAAATTTTAAAATTGAAAAAACTTAAAATCTACCCCCTAATTCTTTTATGATGTTTTTCCAAATCAAGAAATCTAAAGAAAAAAAGGGAGGAGGGAGAAGAGAGAAAATTTATTGACCGAATGTTGGCATCTCTATGAGGGGGAATAAACGGAGTGTTTTGAAAGGAAAGGAAAAGAAAAAGAGGGGAAGGCGGGAAATAAAGTTTGGTCAGGGTTTCCCCAGAAAGTTTCAACAATAGAAATTGTATAGGGTGATATTGGTTCTTTTTAAGGGGAACGACCATGATTTTGGGGGCAATTTAAACCAAAAATCTGATGGGAGTCCAGCGGCCTCAGACTCAGGAAAAATTTTGTGGTCCAAAATTTTGCTGGGAAATTTTTTGCCAGGGGAAAATCATTTTTTTTTACAGCCTTCAGCGCTGAAAAACCCCATATCATGGGGTAATCTTTTTACAAAATGCCCCAAAATTTTAAAAGTTAATCTCATCCAAAACTTTCCCCCAAAAATCCAGACACATCTTTCGGGGACTGGCCTTGGGGCACCAAAACCATCATATAAAAGAACTCGTTGGGGGAGAAAGGATTGGGGGAGAGATAAATATTTTTTTCGTTTTGGTTACTTGTTCCATCATTTTGGGGAATCGGTTCCAACTAATCAAATACTGAAAATTTACACAATGAAAATTTCCCCAAAAAATGTATAAACTTTCTTTCTAACCCAAAGGTTGATATGAAAAACAAACGAGTCTCTACTGTTTTTACTTAAAAAGTACCTTTCCTTTTAAAATTTTGAATTTTTAGATAGTTATACATCCCTAATTGTAAAAATTAAGCCCTGTACCCCTTTATGGGTTTTTTCCAGTAAAAAAATTTAAAAAAATAGTAAAGATTTAACAAATTATTCAGTTATAATCCCTATTATATTCAGGGTTTCAATTTTCAATATGAATTTTTTGTGTATTGTCGTGTGTGTCTGTATTATTTACCCATAATTTTTTTCAATGGATGTATCCATGTTTCACCAAAGTAAAGGCAAAACAAGAGTTTTATTTATAGTCCTCATGGCCCTTTGTCAACCCTTTCTTCTTCCCAACTACTCGGTAAACCCCGACTTTTTTTCCAATTTTAGGAGTATTATATATAATCAGGGGTAACCTCTGGGGTGGGACAGGAATTTTTTTAATTTTCCTGTTTTATTTTTGAAGGGGCTCTTTTTTTTGTGAGTTCTAATATTAACAACTTATATGAAGAATTATTCTATGTCATGGTATCATTCTATATATACATGATGGATTTAAATGCTAAATTTGAGAAACTTGTGTTTTCATGAGAAAAATTTCCCTTCCCTTTTCAGTTTTGTACTTTTTTTGTCTGTTTTTATAAAATTTGTATTTTCATAAAAAATTAAAGTTTTCCTTCTAATTTCTGGAAGATGATGGACAGTTCTCTTAAAAGTTTTTAGTACTGGGGGAACATCTGGCCAGGACATTTTTTTCAGAAAAATTTAAATTAAATTTTGTTTCCTTTTAAGTTATGTAACTTTTCAGATTATCTATTTTATCAGGTAGTTGGTATCTGATTTTGAGGGGTTTTCCATTTTTCTCAGGAACCCAAATTTATGAGAACAGTAAAACTTTCAGAATCCTCATGGGTTTAAACTACAGGATCTATAGAAATTTCCCCTAATTGATATTTTTTATGTCTATTAATTTTTTTTTAATTCAACAGGTTAATAATTTATTTTTTCCCTTTGGAAAAAAATTTTTCCATTTTTTGTTTTTTTTTTGTGAATTAATTTATTTTGTTTTTTCTTATTATTTTTCCATCTCTTTTTGTTTATTTTTCTTCAAATTTTTTTGGCAAAATTTAAACTGATTTTAAACATTTTTAATCATAATTGACATTTAGGGATAAAATTTTCTCATTTTTCCAAGGTTCTACAAGTTTGATATGTTGCATTTTTCACAGTTATGTATTTTTTTTTATTATCTTTGAAATGACTTTTTTGACCCTCGATGACTATTTGGGTTTAACTTTAAACGTTTTAGAGGTTCCTGTTGTGTGTTTTTAAAGTGTGTTTGATTCATTTTTAAGAAAATTTAAATTTTTACTTTGAATGGGTTGAAGGGTGTTTTTGTGGATAAGGCAAAAATTTCTTTGGTACATTAAAAAAAAAACATGTAGAAGCCCCTTCATGGCTCAGGAGGTGGGGGATCTATTGTCACTGTTAGTGTTTTAGACATTCTAAAAAGGTAAATTATGTGGTTTTTTAAAGTTTATTTTTAAAATCAAAAAAAATTCAACATAGGATATAAAGATAATGAAAAAATTACATTGATAATGTAAGAAGAATTTAATTTTAAAAAAGCCCAAAGGTTTTTGGCTTTTAAAAATTATCCCCTTTGTGTCCAGTCGGGCCAAAGCCTTTTAAAAATACAGATTTGAAACATGGTCCCAAAAATAAGTGTTGCTTGGCCTTTCACCCCAAACAGCAGAGTTGAAATTTAAACAGATGAAGAAGGGTTTTAAAGCCGAAAATTTTACATTGTGACCCTTAAACTTTTTCCGGGGCCCCCAATTTTTGAGAAAGAATAAAGAAAAGTTCTGCATTCAAATGTACATTTGTTTCTAAAGCTAAAATTTCCCAAAAAAATTAGATAAAAAAATTTTCAGGTTTCAAAAGAATTGATCAAAAACCTTTTAAAAAAATTAAAAAATTTTTTCCCCCCACTGACACTTTGGAAAAGAAATTCGGAAAACCCAGTCCTTAACCCTTCCTAAAAACGAAAATTATCCCGGGTTTATAAGGTCTTTGGGCTTTTTTATCAAAACCCTGGGGGGGAAAGGGGGTAGGGTTTGGGGCATGACTAAGTCTTTCAAAAACAAAAGGGGCCGTCTGAGTCACCACCCCATTGTTTGTCCCCACTGGGGGAAGAGGGGGCTCCCCCATTTTGAAATTCAACACAACTAAGACGATAGGATGCTCCCCACCCACAAGGCACTGAAGCAGAAAGTCCTATTCTTACCTGCTTTTCCCTCTCTGACCAGGCAACCACACAGGACACCCTGGAGGAGTGGGGGATCACCCAGCCTGCACCCAGCCACTTCAGAGGGCAGAGAAAATTTCCTGAGGTGGGCTGCCTCAGCCTCCATTCTCATACTGGTGAGTGTCCAGAGGCTGAACGGCAAAAGCAGCTCTCCATCCCAGAGTTTTCCCGGGATGCAGAGCATGGAACCATCCCCCAGAAGCCCTTTAGCCCAGCAGGCTGGAGACAGGGATGATGAGGTGTCCTGGGGCTAGTAGAGCTGTGTCTCCAGGGCAGCCTGGGCACCCCTGTCCTGGGGGAGGAAAGACTTAGCCCTTCACCTGGGGATCCAGACTGCCTGGGATCCCCAACATGCTTCGTTCCTTTCCCCAGATCCCTCTCTGTCTTCGGGGGGCCCCGCCCTGAGGACACAGGCAATGAAGACAACGTGGACCAAGTGCATTTCACAACAGAACATTTTATCCATGTTTTCATCCCCATCGCAAAGGACTACTGTGCCCACCCACACACCCAGCCCCAAAGGTCCCACCACCTAACCAAAAACCCCCACCCTTCCTGGCTGGTCATTCTGCCCTTCCTCCCAACCCTATGGCGTGGATGGTTGTTAGACGGGAGAGCCCAAGGTTTCCATGGGCTGCCTTTGACTGGCCGGGAAAGGCGGGCCCACCGCCTTACTGGCTGCAGTGCCATTTCTCCTCCTCCTGTGACACATGGGTCACCTGCTACCTTTTGGGCTGGAGGGTAAACCAGCCCCAGAGCCAGGTGTGCCTCCCAGAGCCTCGCAGGTCACCCCTGGGCCCTGGCCAGGTCCTCAGCAGCAGCCAGGCCTCACACCGAGCCTGCTTTGACTTGGCGGCTCCAGGGGCCTGACCCGAGGCCCATTCTCTGGGAAGGGGGCCTGGAACTTGGCCCTGCCCAGTGCACAAAGACCTGGGGGACAGGCTCACCCCCCAGGGCGGCAGGCTGTGGTGAAGGCCCAAGAGGAAGGCCAGGCTGGGAGCTCCTCTCATCCTCACTGAACCTGTGACCCACCCCCTGGGGTCCACTAAGAGGAGAGCCTCCTGGGGACCTTCGGCCTGGGTCCTGATGGAGGCAGCGCTTGCGCTGAGGAAATGGCTTGCGGGTTCCAACCTGAGGGCTCCTGAAGTCCGGGGAGAGGCACAGAGCCTTTGTGCCTGAACAGGCCCTGTCTGTTGGGGTGCCTTAGATGGCCATGGAAATCCATCTGGGGTGTACAGGTTTCATCTCTGACCCAGGCTGTGGCCTTGCTCGTTCCTCTGGGCATCTTGTCGGGCCACAGCTTTTGGGGTCTTGAGCCCAGTGGGTGCCCGATTGGGGGTGGCTGGCACCTGTCGTCCTCCTCAGGCCAGGACTTGTGTCTGCACAGCTGGTGGGAGAGGGGGGACAGTAAAACCTCTGCACCCTCCAGGGAGCCAGGGCTTATGGGCAGGGGAGGTGAGTGGGACTCACATCCACAGACAGAGCCTGTGGCCTCCTGCCTTCCTCCTGCACCTTCCCCCCAGGGGGTCCTCCCCTGTCCCAGCTCCCCTCCCTTCCCATTCCTCCTGCCTCACCCCTGGGCAGCCTCCCGGTGCAGGGCCTCTCGTCAGGAGGGAGGGACAGAGCCTTCAGGGCCTCCTGCTCTAGAGGCCCTCCCGGCCCTGGCTGACCTGGTCCTTTCTCCTGGATTCCAGGGTCACCTACCCCCCTGCCCAAGTCTCCCAAGTGTCAGTCCTCCTGGCCACCTCTTCGGAGAGTCCTTCCCTCTCCAGCTCCTCAGCCGGGCCCCGAGAGATCCAGCTCGGGTTCGGGGGAAAGCAACTCTGCAGGAATCGGGGTGAATGACCGCCTCCCCCCGGGGAAGGGAAGGAGGGGCCCGTAGCAGCCTTGGCAGGGTGCCCTGGGAGGCAGGAGGCCTGGGAAAGTGACTAGCAGAGGCCATCAGAGCCCTCACAGGGGAGCTTCAACTCCCATGGGTTTTGTCTACTCACATAAACACACCCCAAAACAAGCAGGTGGCATTGCAGACACATGGGCTCCAAGCCCAACACATGGCACCGACACAGACACAAAAGGCCTACAAAGAGAGAACACACATGTACAATTCACATCACATACACATCCTATGCACCAAGTACCTCAGACACACAGGAAGACACACAGATGTCGGTCAAGGCCCAGACCCTAAATCCCATTATCCTGGGCCAAAGCCAGAACTGGGGTGAAGAGCATTTTCTGGAATCCTGAGTCTCAGACCCAGGCCCACCCCACCTTGGTGTAAAAGCCTCCTGGGAACACAGCTTGTCCCGAGCTGAGGAGATCCGGGTCTGGAACAGCCCCCTCTCTGTGGCAGCTCATTCCATCCTCTCGACATTCCATATCGGGACTCCCCTGTGGCTGAGGGCCAGGACCCACCAGTGCCTGCAGGATCCCCATGCCCTGCAGCCTCAGGGAATCCCCTTGGGGGGCCCTTTTTCTTCCAGCAGCTGCCAGGCCTGCGTGGCCTTGGGTGGGTGTGCTGGACCCTGGGCCGTGTTTCCCTTTGGGAGCACAGGCTGAGGCAGAGCAGGAGGAAGGGAAAGTGGGGGGGACCAGGCCAGATGCGACCCTGAGCAGGCACAGGAGGGCATTGTTTGGGCAATGGATATGCTGTGGGGGGGAGGAGCAGCCAGAGCCTCAGGTTTTGTGGAGGCCAGATTCAAGTCAGGGACAGGTAAAATCAGGTGTGAGAACTGTGGAACTCTAATGATAAAGGGTCCCCACCAGCACAATTTGTTAGGCAGATTTCAGGGCCTTAGACGGGAGGAGGTGATGAGGTTCAAATGGACCAGGTCCACACCACAGAGGAAAGGGGGACTGGACCCCTGGGGTATCGTGCTGAAAGACCAATGCCCTTGGGAAATGGCCCAAATCTGGGAACAGGGACCAGGCCTAGGCCTCTCTTACCTGTCCCTTTGGCCCTCCAGGGAAGGTGATCTACAGACTGAGTGGGGATGTGGGTTCCTGAGGAGCCAGTTTTGTTGGAGCTAGGAGGCATGCCCTGTGCCGTGTTGTGCGGACAAGTTCCCATCCTGATCCATCCTCTGCCCCAAATTGCATGAACCTGGGTAAAAGGGGCAGGCCCAGTGGAAAACCCACCTGGGCTCTGGAGCCCACCCAGGCAGCAGGACCGAGGGTGAGGGGAGGGGGTTCCCCGGGGTGTCAGGGGCCCCGTGAGTGCTGTTCAGCAGGGACTGCTGGCATGGCCAAGATCTGGGCCTCTTTCCCCCTGACCAGCCCCGGGCTGGGGGCATGGCCCAGCAGAGACCCAGGTAACTCTGGACCAGGCTTAGGACACCTGGTGGGGTGGGGCCCCCGCTCATGTCCCCAGGGCCTGTCTGACCCAAACAATGGAGATGGCCATGGCTGGTCAGGTGTCCCACAGAGCCCTTCCCGAACCCAGAACCTGGGGCTGGGGTGAGAGTTGGGAAAGCACACATGAGACAGGGCCCAGCACAGGCTGGAGTGGGATCCTACCTTAGAGGTGAGGCATCTCTTGCCACTGGGGCTAGCTGCCCTTTGGTTTTGTTTGAAACAGGAGGTTCACATGCAGAAATGACAGGGAGGGCCAAGACCCATGGGCTTCCCCAAGGATGGTTGCCGTTGCAGCCACCACTGTGATGAGAGGCCTACCACAGCTAGGTCAGATGGCCCGGCACCCAGCATGAGGGTGCCAGGCTGCCGGGGGGAGTCCTCACCCTGACGCCCCATGCCTTCAGGACCCTCCTGGGCTGCCGTGCCCCAAGGCCATCCTGGGCCTCCCCACATCAGCATCCGGTAGGCAGAGCTCCTGGACAGGCAGGCTGGGAAAAGCCAAGCTCTCCAGGTGGCAGAGGGATTCTGGAGGCCAATAAAGGGTTGGGGGTTCAGGGAACAGGAGGTGTCAGGTGCCAGCCTTCCTTGCATCCCTCTGATTCTAGCACCAGGCCCGATCCTGCCCTGGGGCCTGCCCATCACCCCACCCACCCCACCATGTCACCCATGGCCCAGGGCCCTGACTCACTTTGTGCCATTTCATAAGGCCATCCTCTCAACGGTCATGTGCTGCCATTCCTGCATGGCTGCCCCTGCCTCCTCCAGCGTCATGGTGGGCTTTAGGCGAACCCGGGTGCGGCACTGGGCTGTAAGCCTCAGGGGCAGTCTCTGGTACAGCCCAGCCCCAACTGCCCAACCCACCCAGCTCCAAGGCCTCCAGCCGCCCTGCCAAACCCCGGCTCAAGGGAGACAGGTGTGAAGCAAAGTAAGCCTTCCTGGTCCCGGTGCCACCACCTCCCACTCCCAGACGATGATTGTCCACCCTGGGCCCGTTTGGGGCACCTGGCTGGGCTTTCCATCTCATATAAAACGCAGCCCATCAGTGGGAGGGAGGCGCCAGTCTACCAGCTAACAGGTCTAGAAGCCGGTTCTTCTGCCCAGGTCTCTGCATAGATGGCCAGTCCCCTTTCGAGGGACCTCGGGTCTGGAGGGATGTCCTGCCAGGTTTACAGCTCTAGGGAGACCCTTGCCTTAGGACAGCTCGACCACCTCCCGTTCACTGGACTTTTTCCCGAACAACAAGGACCGGGCATGCAGAAAGCCGTCCTGGCCGAATGTCCTGGGCCCTTTTCTGAAGTGATCCCACTGGCTTTCCAGAGGCCAGGTCCATGTTGAAAGGAGGTAGCCAGAGAGCAGGTCCCATTCAAACTCTGGCCCTCACATCCGGAGCAGGACCCTCGGACTGCTCTCCCTGCACTCCAGTTATCATGGCAGTGCAGAAAGTGAGAAACTGGTTTTTGCATGGTGGTGGTAGCTGAGCCAAGGCACGGACGGATGTCATGGGCTGGACGGAGCACATCTGAGGGCAGACGTGCCTCCTCATCATGGACATTGGTCAACCCTCCTTCTCTAGGTGAAAGGATGCCTGGAAACCTAACAGGAGTCCATGCCAAGGTCCTGTATATGCGAAGGGTCCAGCTGAGCTTAAGGTCTGAGAGGTCCTTACATGAAAAGCAGGAAAAGCTTCCGACAGGGCTCTGGGGCAGGTGCTGGGCCAGGGACTTAGGCAGTCAGCGCCGGAAGTTCTGATAGACGCTTTTATGGTAGAGATCCTCCTGAGGCCGTGTGCTGGGAGGCATGCAGGCTGCCTGCCCCAGAGGTGCCATGTGGCCACGGCCCAGAGGTCCCTGGGGGCAGGATGAAGGCCATCTGGGCAGCTGGTGGTGCAGCTTAGGAGGAAGGCCTGGGGCAGCCCCCCTTGCCAGCCTGGAGTGTGCAATAGCTGGGGCAGCCACCCTTGTCCCACAGGGCTTCTATGCAAAGGGTGCAGGACAGCAGCACTCCCATGAGGCCCCGGAAGCATTCCCATTGAGGGGCCCGAGGGCCCAAGGCCTGAGACTGGTGGGGCAATGCTGACCTCCTCCTGACCCGACTGGGAAGGATGTTGCCCAAACCCCGGGGCAATGGGGCCATGGTCAGCAGGGCACCGAGGTGTCATGGGTGAGCTGGCTGCATAGGGGGCTGCCAGGCAGGAGGAATGGGCCATGGGCGTGGCAGGTGCTGCTCCCAAACTGGCTGGGGTGGAGCCAGGGTGGGAGGATAGGAGCGTGAGGCCCCAGGGTGCATGACACATCCCTGCCCAGCAGTGGAATGCTGTGGAGAAAGGAAGGGTGAATGGAAGAGGAGAATGGGCGACAATGGGATGGAAGCTCCTGGGGACTCAGAGGGCACACCCCAGTGGAGAAGGGATGGCCCGGGGGAACTGTGTGTTGTGTAGATGTCGTGAGGATTTCTATGTTCTGACCTCATGAGAGGGTATTTGGCCTGAGGAACCTGTGTAAGCAGTAGATATCGTGGCGGGATATTCATGGCCTGACCCCTGCAACAGTTCCCAGTTCCTGTCTACTGAGAAATGCTCAGCTCAGCAGGCAGGGATTGAGAGCCCCTGAGGAGCTTCCTGACACCTGTCCTCACAGGCTGGTCCCTACAACCTGGACCTGAGATGGCCATCTACCAGAGCATGCCTCAGCAAGGTCACTGGCAGGTGGGCGGGCCTTCTCTAAGGTCCCAGGCACCGTGAGGCCTTTGATGGTCTCCACTGTCTGGTCAAGGGGGCCTCACATCCTCCTCAACCTCTTCTCTCGGGATGTTTCCAGCACACATCTGTTCTGTCATTCTTTCCTGACCTCACACAACACTCTCTCCAAGGCTGAGAAGACTGCCTGGCACACAGAACCTTAGACAACGCAGGAACAGCTCCTGTACTCAAGCATGCACCTGCCTCTTCAACCACCCAGAGGGACACTCTACAGGCTTAAGTAAAGCACCTCATCCCGATGGCCCTGAATCACCTCTAACATGCAGTTCTGCTCTCAGAGAGTAGTCTGATAAGCCGTGGTGTGTCCCCTGTATTTTGCTACTTCCCATCCAGGTTTATTTCCGATATAATCGCCCAGCGCTTGTTAATGACAAAGGTCAGAGAGAGGCGTTTGGGTCCTTCCTCCAGCTCCTAAATAATGGAAAGTGAGGACAACTGAGAATCAGGTGTGAGTCAGGTGCCACAGAGAAAACCACCATTCAGGAGAAGGAGGCACACATACCACTTAGGCACCGGAATTGACTCTACAGGTGTTCTAGAGGTTTGAGAGTAGTGTGACTGATCACCTTCCTGCTTCTGTGCAACACCGCTTCAACCCCCTTTACAAAGGAAGCATTTCATAGGCATTCCCTACCTGCACCAGCCTTCTTCCACATGTAGAACAGGACTGAATAGGAACACACTCTTCATCTCAAAGTCAGGCCTCAGCTTCGCCGTGAGGCACCTGAGACATGCTAGCGCCATGTCTGCAGAGACGTATTTCCACCAAAAAGTGAAAACCAACACAGCCACTTAGGCCCACGAGTCCCAGCTTGGGAAGCTACCTGCTGCCCATCCTCAGGGAATCCAGGCCACAGTTGCCTGACCTGAGAAGTGAGTTCTGGCGGGATGGAGGAAACGTTCTGGGCTGTGGCAGTGAGAGTCACATCCTGCCCAGCCTGTGAGCAGACCCTTCCTGAGCATGTGGCTGCAGACAACACCTACTCAGCACTGAATCATTTTCTGACTATACCCTCCCATTCCACGCCCCCATTAGCCAGAGTGCGCCCAGTTCCAACCCTTAGAGAGGTCTGTGAGGCGAGCTCAGATGCCTGAGGACTATATGCGGCCAGGCTTCTACGACCCACCCAGGCCAGCCACAGGACACTGGCTCCACACACGTTCAAGTGGCTTGTCTCTAGAAACCACAAATTCGCCTGCTGCCATCCTGCCCCAACCAGAGCAAGGCCTCTTGAACTACCCTCCACAGCTGTCCTCCCCAGGCAGCTTCTCCCAGGTTTCTGCAGGCTCCCAGCTGAGATGTCCTAAAGCTGTGCTCTCAGCCCTCTCCTTCCGTCCAACCCCATGTCCACAGGAAGGGTCCCAACGGAAACCCAGGATTTGAGGGAGGCCCTTTTTCTGGAAAATAGCCTCGTCCAGAGGCTTACTTTCGCTTTTTGCCATTCCCACAGGCATGGGCCTGACCACCCCGGCTGGTAATTAACTGGGATAGGTTCCAGAGCAGGACCCATGAGGGACCTGCTCTAACAGATGCCTGTGACGCAAGTAAAGGAGCCTAAGTTTGAATTCTGTAATAGTAGAACAAAATGTGTCATTCTGCAGTGGAGGCCGAGGCAGGTGAGCCTGGGCAGGGGTAAGATTCCATGCTGGCCTCTGCAGGAGGCAAAGAGACCAGACGGTTCTTCCACCTGGTGAAGCAGACAATTGTCCAGTGCCTGCCAGGCAATGTATGTGGTGGTTTTTTCTAGAGTCACAGCAAGGTTTGTCTGATGTTCCTTCCTTTGTTATTCATCAACTTGTTTGTTGTCCTTCAACCTCAGCTCCGTCCTGGCTCCAGGCTCCCTTCCCCAGAGGCTGTGACTTTCGCCTAAAATTCACCTTTATCATCTGATAACCACTTGGGCTTGGGTACACCTGAACCCAATGTTGAGGCGGCTTTCAGCAGACCCTACCACGTGAGATTGGTGTGTCCGCTTTCCCATGGGGCCACCTGTGTGCCATCCAGCATCCAGCAGACCCCACCTTCCTCATGTTCCCTTGTGCCGGAAAGGCCTGCTATCCAAAAAGCCACTGGCATTGTGCCCACGTGTCCAAGAACAGAGATCAGTCTGTATGCCTCCTGCATGACATTACTACAAGGTCTGGAGTTTCTCATAAATGTTTGAACATTTCCACAACCTTCCTTCTCAGGGATCACAGTCCACGTGGTGCTTGGCCAGCATATGGAGTGTTGAGTCCCCTCTCCCTTCTTTCCCCTGTCCACTTCAGTCTCGTTCCCACCAGGGATCAGAGATGCCTGGTTCATTCCCATTTTCAGAGATTCTTTGGGTGCAACTGAATGCCAATCCGTTTGCCTTGCAGGTAGTATTCCTTTGCCTCTGGTTGAGCCGCACCATGTGCACAGGGAACTCCATCTTGGATCAGATAGGCAGATTGGGGATAATGTGAGAAAGTGATTACATATGTATCTCACATAGATATATATGTATCATATATCATATATACATATTATCTGTCTGTAGACAGGGTCCTTCACACAAGAGCAGAAGTAGACAAAACATTGTAAATCAACTGCAGTGAAAACTTAACCCCTTGTAAGATCAAAGAGTTCTCTTGAGAAAGAGTGAAAAAAGGGAAACGAGAAAATTAAATTATACCCTCAGACCTTAGTATCTTTCCCTTTTGCTGCTCTTCCTACTGATATCGTGGCTCCTTCTGTTACTGATGATTTAGCATGGGAGTTCCTCCATTCTCTGAAACCAATGTACTGAAGTAGCAGAGTGCTCAAAGCCAGGCAAAACACAGTAAATGTGCCCCATTTGAGTTTTTCACTTCACACACAGGCCTGCACAGCCTGACTCCAGTCCCGCACCATTTTGGGCATTCACTGCAAGTACTTTCCTGTAATTGGAAATTTACCCTCTTCTCGGGAATCAGCATGTATCTGGGCAAGACTCACCCACAAGGGCACCTATATTAGGCTACAGGGAGGGCAAGCAGTTCTGAGGGGAGGAGAATCTTGGAGTGGAGACCAAAAAAGTGCCTTTTGACTCCAACTGCAGAAAATGGGCAATGGGACCCCAACTGCAGGCTCTTTGGATGAAAATGGCAATGAAGAGCAAGATATACTGGTGCGCTTTTGAGCTTATGTGGTTATGACAGGCAAGTGAGGAGAAGGTTGCACCTTCTTTCTTATGTGAAAGAACCAGAAGTGTGTGTGTGTGGGGCCTTGGTTAATTGCTTTCTTAGACACACGCCACTTGGCGGATGTCTGTAGGCTAGGAGTCAATCACACCTGCATACAGGCCTGCCAGCCAGAGCAATGGGATCCAAGCTGGGTGCCTCTGGGGACCCAGGGAGCACAAACAGCAACCCGATCCTTATTCTACTGAAGGAGGCTGGAGGGAGTGATCCTCACAGATCCTAGGGTTTATGTCCATGAGCCATGATGGGAATTGCTGGCTTTTGTAGGTGTGGAAAACATCGACTGCCCGTGAAGTGGGTGTGCCTTTGACCACAGTGCCAGCTTTTACCCACCTGTCATCCACCCCACGTGTCCAAACCAACTAATATCAACGTCCTCCCCAGCAAGCCCTGCTTAAAGCTGCATTTCCTGTCTGCATCCTATAGCCTTGCATGAGAATCGAGGCTCGCCCCGCCTATGGTGCCGGCTTCTGTGGCTGGAATCAATCTAGGCATGCCTGGACACAGCCAAACAGAAAAGCACACTCTGAGGGAAATGTCTAGATTGGGAGCAGATCAGCTATCACGATGCAAATTGATAGGAATGTATACAGGCCTTCTAGGAGAGGCGAGGCCCTGGAACATCACTAAGGGAGGTGAGGGGTGAAAACCTCCTAGGACTGCAAAGCAAATCTCTTGGGGGAGGCAAGAGTCCTGTGGTAGCAGAACTAAGCGAACTGCTCTGCTGCTAGGTGTTGGGCATGAAGGAGAGGCTGAAAGGATTGTTGTAGATTGAGAAAAAAGGACTTGTGTGGGTGCTTCCAGCTTTTGCCCTTGCAGCGAAACATGGACCTAAAGAGGGTGAGAAGTTGAGGCGCAGAGTGCATCTCCATGCAATGCCATGGTGAGTTTGTAGGAAGGAAATTTTGGATGGGGCACCGCAAAAACTGAGCACCATGGAATAGGGCTCTCATTGGCTTTTAAGACTAGCAAACATTTACATGGTTTTCAAACAAGACCTTCATAGGAGAAGATTATGAGGCAATCGACAGATCAGGCATTTTGTAGAAGGCTAGGCTTTGTTGCCCCTCCTCTTCTTCAGCTACTTTGCACTTTGTTTCAAGACTTATAATGTACAGCCTAGATAGATTTAGGTTACTTGTTTGGTTGGTTTTGAACTGTTCTTCCCCAAGATGTTTATTTGCATTGTACAGCATGGTGACCTAGTACACACACATGTACATTCTATTCCTCCTATGAGCATGCTCTCACAAGTTCTTAGTGCTACACAGCAGGATCTCATTACATTCCACACCAAAGCCAAATCCTTTGCATCCCTTCAATCTCAAGATCCTGCCACCCCACTCTCCTAGATTTTTGTATTGTATGAGTCTTCTAGGACATTTTTGACGCAAACGCTTGCATTGTGGAAACGAGGCTCCTCAATTCTTCAATCATTTTTGACTGATCGGACTTCTTGAGGGCTGCATCCATGGCATCGGGAGACCCCAGGCTAGGGTCTAATCAGGAGCTGTGGCTCCCTGGGCCCATGCCAGTGCCACAGCAATGCCAGATCCCAGCCGTGATGGCAACCTACACAGCAGTCATACCAATATCTGAACCTCAACCCACCGGCTAGGCAGGTGATCCTCAACTCATGGTGGTTCCTAGTCAGATCTCGGTTCTGATGCACCATGACACGAACTCTTCTGTTGTTCATTCATACTTACCTCAGAACCCTGGTACATCCTGACATCGGAGAGGCAGAGGTTGTCAAACCAGCTGCACTGTAATGAGGGAAACCAGTCATGGAAGTGGTGTTCAACGTCCTTGGGACCATGAGCCTGACGGTTCCTGCAGAGAGCCAAATAGACTGATGAAGGAGGAGAAACACCCTGGAGATGGATCACTAGCATCAGGAGACAGGAACCCCACTCCCACATGGAAATTGAAGGCACCGAGAGATCCCAGGTCAGGCCTTGTGGATGTTTCAAGTCTGTGCCTTTGGGAGCTCTTGGGTGTCATCAGATAGATGTAAGGTTCTGAGAGGTACCTCAGAGGAAGAAAATGCCGTGATGTTGCCATGGACCGCAGTGGCGGATTCTGAGGTTCATGCTTTTGGCAGCATTACCAGTCAGGCTGTATGTTGAATCTGCTGGGTTACTTTTAGGTGATGGCCACCTGAATCCTCCCATGATGTCGTGTGCTGACGAGGGAGGGAGGAATAGGTTCCCAAAGCATCAAGGTCTGTGACTCGGGCCAGAGGTCATGTAGTCAACAGTGTATAACTAGGACAAACAGAACTGTACAAAGGAGACAACACATATGTAGCACCAACCCAGATGGAACAAGCTCTATGCATGCTAAAGAGACATGAAGAATAAACACGCGTGAGAATCGAGGTATTTGAAATTTCTTCAGGCACTACGACAGAGCACCATCTCTGAAGAGAGGTTCCCAGATCTCCACCAGGCAGTTAGAATGGTTCTTTAAGGATCCATCCAATTTTGTTAGGGAAAGACCCTCTAGACAAGCAAATCCCAAACCCAAAGAGTCCACACAAAGCTCATACTGTGGCCCAAAGGGCATGAAATGTCCTGGCCCACTTTTGAGGATTCATGCTTAGGCTGATCTCTCAAACTTCTTGTATGGGGATCTCTATCAAATGCATGGGTTTCACCGATGCAGTGTGGACCGTAGCTCATCTCCAAGAGATAGGTTTATGAAGAGATGGCCACAGAAGCTCCTAGGAGAAGACAGGAAGACAACCCTAGAGAGTTTAGCAATGCAAATCCCTGGCGACATTCCTGTCTTGTAGGGAGCTCTGGCCAGTTTTCTATGCTTCCTCCTCTCTTCCCACCTGTCCCCAAGGATTGAGCTGTTGGTGCACAGAGACTCCCATCCTCCAACTGCCCTAGTGTCTGTTGAGGAGGGTCCGCTGGGTAGCCAGCGCGACGTGGGGGCAAAGACGGTGGTTTCAGCTGCGGGGCCTCCTGAGGGTGGGACCTGGCCATGGTGGGCTTTAGGCTGTCAGCTCACTGATGCGCCCCTGTTAAGGGAGAATATGGGGACTCCTTCAGCCATTGGGGACCGCTTGTGCTTCCAGCACGCCAGAGACTCCTGAGTTCTCTCCATGTGGGGGGTCTGTGCTGTATGGAGCTCAGGGTCCGAGTAGTGTTTCAATTACAGCTTTTAGCAGCACTGTGACTAGCTGCTGGGAGAATGGAGGGACTGTAATGGTGGAGCAGGGACCAAAGTGTGTGAGTGATTAAATGGTGGTATTCCAGTGTGCCGGCTATCCCAAAGCATAGAGAAAGCCTATGTAGTGAATTTTTAATTTGAAAACCCCATGGGGGTTTTGAAGTAGCTCAGGGCCTGGAAAAGGGCCAAGATGTACCATCCAGGGCTTTTCAAGTAATTACCTGTGTCTTCCTTTTTCACATACCAATGTCGGTCAGCACTTCCTGTTCAAAGGGCATGCTGGTCTCTAGTGGCAGCTCTATTGAATGGGTGTTGACTAATTTAGTTGGAGTCTGATGTAAATCGTGGGATGGATTTTCTGCTCATGAGATTGGCACATGCTACCTGGTGGTCGGAATCTGTAATGTGTGTCAAAATGTGAGGGTTGGTTGGCTTTGTCTATGGATATGGTAAGGAGATCATGCCTGTGTTTGGGGTGAGTGTTTATTCTGGAGGGTGCTGAGGTGTAAATAGAGGCATAGTCCAGGAGCCATGCTTGTGGGAAGTTGTGAAAGCAAAAATTGAGCCAGTTTTCACACGCTTTCCACCGTGAAGCTGGGGATTGTGGGCCTGTAATCGGGGATTATCTGCCAGGCCTCAGGCAATGTTAGGAAGTCCAGGGCCGATCTGTGTACTGCACCCCTTTGGGCCTG
Organism: Arion vulgaris; assembly: GCA_020796225.1. Lineage (NCBI taxonomy): Eukaryota > Metazoa > Mollusca > Gastropoda > Stylommatophora > Arionidae > Arion > Arion vulgaris. Next base: position 12,032 of record JADZMA010000031.1, on the reverse strand, counting down.
TAGTGAAAACTCGTGGCTGGACCTTGACCCCAGCTGAACATGGACTGGAATCACCACCTCAGCCTGGCACCTGAATCCAGGATCCCAGTTCAGAGATTCGAATGTGAGAGATTTCCTTTGTGGCAGACCCAGCTCGTATGGGGAGTTTCACCATGGACGGAGTGCCACAGCAGCAATCGAATTACCGCAGTGAACACTCTAACTTTAGCCTTCCGCAGGTTACAAAGGAACGCCTCGACCTGCTCAAACCTACTGTCTTTGTACTCGTCAGACCCTCACCAGGTGTCAGGATTTGATAAAGCTCTGCTCTTCTGCTTGTGGCAGAAGAATTAAGAAGGGCCCCAGGCAAAGGAGCGGTTTGCCAAGGCACCTGGGGAGATACGCGAAGGCGGCCAGGAGCAGAGCAGCCCAAGAACCAAGAGAGCTACATTTCTAGAATCCAAGGCTCCAGTGGGAGGGGAGAAGACTGGTCTTCTCATTGAGGGTGGATATCAAGGCTTCCATCCCAGCTCCTCATTGCCCTATATGGGATGGTGTGCCCGGGCTGTCAGCAGTGCTTGTTCAAATTATGTGTCTCTCCCATGCTTGGTCAGCATCAACTGGGGTAATTCATCTGAGGCTCTCCACTTCTGTCCTCTTTACCTAGGCGTGTCCCCTCTCCTGAGTTTCTGTCTGGGTGAGTAGAAATGCTCCTTGTCCAGGACTCTTTCTCCTTGACCTCATGCAGCAGGGACTCGATCTTCCACATCTGCTGTCTTGCGCTTGGAAGTCCAAAGGTCTTGAGCGTGTCTGGCACTGATGATCTGGCCTCCCTTCAAGTCGGTAAGTCATGGCTGGGCCCTTTCTTGAGTGACTATCAGCTTTAGACCATTTCAAGACCCCGTGAAAGCTTGTCTTAACCTATCTCGTGATGGATTCTGCTCTTTAAGAATCCTCTCAGTTCCTTCCCTTAGGATGAATATTTTCAGGTGTTCATGGCCTGTCATATGGCTCTTGTTTTTTTGTGTGTAGCACATGTCTCCAGAGCGCATGTGTCTTTGATGTGTAGAGAGTCGGCCTCATCTTCTGGACTGGTGAAGCATAGGTCGGCGTGCCGGGGACAGCATGCTTCTGATTCTATGCTGAAGAGTGTACGCTCTGGATGGAGCCTTGGGGAGTGTGGGCTTATGATATGTGGAGAGGTGTAAGTAGCATGCGTTGTTTGGAGTGGGAAAGGACGTAGGGCAAGAAGGTCATAATTGCTCGCTGCATCGACTGAGTAATTATGGTCTGCTTGGGTCTTTTGGAGAGCTGTGGTGACATGCGCTTGAGTGTGGTATTCCAGGGTACAAGTACGGAGGCATATTCGCCAAGTGCGCCCTGAGCTGGGAGGATAGTGAGATTGAGGTGGACGGTGTGGCAACGCTGGAGGGCAGGCCCCAGGTTCAGGCGCAGAGACTGCTTTAAAAGAAATATGCACTAGGTGATGTTGTTGAGTCAGATATGCAGCCAGTCCCAGGATCAGCCGGGACATGTGGTGCCACTCTCATGTGCCTGCCACGGTTAGGTCCATGTCGACGTGGTGTCTACCTGCTCAGGTGTCTCTATCACCAGGGGTGCATGAACACCTGTGTTGTGTCTCCTATAAAGGGAGGTTGGGATGTGCTAATGCATTTTTATAATGTCATGTGTTTTTGCCATATCCTAGATAAGAAGAGGTGTGTCCACATTGAGGATGAGGGGAAGAAATACATATGCAGTTGACACCTACACAGGTGCAGTGTCCTGGCAGGGCTAAGGTCTTCTGAGAGGCAAATTCATGTGTAGTGTGTTTGGGGCATCTGTATGTTCAAGGGTTGGGAAGACGGTCTGTGTGTCCATAGGTGTTTGAGACGTACATGTGTATTAGTAATGTAGGCTTGATTGCATGTGTGTATTTGAGGTCCTAGTTTCTGTAGTATGTAGGTATTTGGAGGGAGTCGAGGTAGGTGTGTGTAGTTTGGAAACAAAGAAATCTCAGGCGATGTGTGTGTTCTGAACTTGCCTAGGAATTTTGTAGGGGCTGTGAGCCTGCCTATGGCCATGTGGGTGACGACTGCAGGAGCTAGCAGTGGAGTCTGTATACAGGTAGCCAGCTAAAATTACTGGTCGGTGTTTGTGTTCAGGCCCTGTTGGCAGCAAATGAAGACCCCAGGTGGTGTGGCGGAAGCTTTGTTTGTGGGCAAGCAGGAGTGGGGATGGCCTTTCTTTGTCTTTTCAGGGCAGTAGAGCCATGGCATTTGGAAATGCCCTGGCTGGTGGGCAGGGAATTGGCGCTGAAGGCAGCTGAGCCATGTTGCTGAAAGAAGGCCAGATCCGAGCTTTGGCCATGGACCTGTCTGATATCTGAAGGCAATCCTGGGATCCAGGATTGCACCTGCCTTCTCTCCCATGGGTCAGGTTCATTCCAATGTAGCCAATGATGGAATGCTCACTGGAAGTTTTTCTCACAACGTCATTTTCAGCTTTTGCAGACTGTAGCCTGTGTTATCTTTTCAGGTCATCGAGTTTATCTTGGCAGAGATTGTGTGTACTTGCAGGAAGGTGTCCATTTTGCCCAGAGGTCTGTTTTCTGCAGAGTTGCTTTGTAGTAGTTCCTCTTCTGGATCCAAATGTATTCTGGGACACCCATTGAAGCTGGGCGGCATTTTGATGTGGTTATTGACGGAGTCCACTCTTTTTTCCCTGATGAGTCTGGCTAAGGGTTTATCCATATGGTGGATGTGTATTCAAAGAAGCAGCTGTAGCTGGTACTTGATCTTCCGGTGGTTTTCGCTGCTCTTTCCTTTCTGCTCTTGACTATTGTGGATGTCTTTCCTTGTGTTTGTCTTTCTGGTTGCTTTGGGCGGCGCCAGGCTGTTTGTTGGTGGTTTTCTCTTGTTATTGAGGTAGGCTCTCTCTAGTGGGTTGCTGGAAAGGTCCTCTGATCTGCCTTGCTGCATCCCATAGGCTTTGACATTGTTGTCTTTGGCAGTGTCAATGGCTTCTGGGGATCTTCAAATTTCTTTGGTTTCCAGCACCTTTGTTTGCTGAGTAGCATGTTGTCGAGTTTCCAGTGTTGGCGGCTTGTTGCCATTATTTTGTAGCGATTCAGCCTCATAGCGTTGTCTATATGTTGTGGATAGGATTTCAATTTCTTCCATGTACAGTGGCTTGTTTGGTGACGAGTATGATCGTCCTAGGAATGTCCTGTAGTTCCTTTGAGAGGAGTGGTGTATCCTGCTTGATTGGGAGAAAGTGTCTACATATGGAGGAAGTGCCCTGTGGTCCAATGCATTATTGAAGGCCTGTTCCTTTGTTGATTTTATGTCTCTAGGACCCGTATGCTGATGGGGAGTTTCTGGTGAAGGCCCTGCCTCTGACTGTTATATTTTCCTTTACGTTGTAGTTATTTTTTACATTATGTGGGATCCTGTATTAAAAGTATATAAGTTTCGTAATTCTATCCCTCTCTTCTGATTGATCCTGGACTGCTACGAATGCCTTCTTTGTGTCTTATTAATATGCTTTATTTGAAGGTCTCTTTTGTCTGATGGGGGTGTTTCTTACCTGTCTCTTTAATTCCTATGCACGAGGAATATTTTTCTGCATCCTCTCACTTTCACTTGTATATGTCCCTTCAAAACTGAAGGGGGTTCTTCTGAAGACAGCAGGTTCACCTATCTGTCTGTTATCCTCTACCCATCTGGATTTAGGACTGAGATGAGATCGCAGATGGAGAACGAGACGGAGCTCCATCCCACCCAGAGGAGAAGGAGATGCGTCTTCTTTTTTGTATGCATGCAGCCAGTGGATGTCTTCGGTTGTATTTTGTGCATTTCCATTGAAGGTGCTTCTTGGATCTGTATGTTCTATGGCCATGTTATTAGCTGTACAGATTGGGTTTTGCTATCTCTTTCCTGTCCTCCCTGTTCTCTGCTCAGGGTTTGATGACTGCTCTAGTGGGGGTGTTTGCTGGGTGTTTTGTTTGGTTTTTTTTAAACCTATTTTCCCACTGTACAGCATGTGGGCTGATTATCCTCATATTTACAATACTACACCACAGTTTTTCTCTCTACCATTTCTTCTAAGGTACATGAGTATCTAGACATAAATTCAGCAATGCTATTCAGCTGGATCCCTTGTAAATCTATTCTGCCAGGACTGATAGTCTAAGCTCCCTGATCCTCCAATTCCCTTCCTCCCATCAGGCAACCACAAGTCCCTTCTCCAAGTCCATGATTGATTTTCTGAGGAGATGTCTGATCTGTGCTGGAGGCAGATCCCAGCTATAAGTGATGCTCACAGCACGGTTTTGTCTTCTGGGTCTATTTCACTCAGTATGAGATCTTCTAGTTCCATCCATGTTGCTGCAAATGGCATGATGTCATCCTTTATGGCTGAGTAGTATTCCATCGTATATACCACATCTTCCTCAATCCAACTCTGTCGATGGACATTTGATTGTTTTCTGTGTCCTGGCTATTGTGAATAGTGTTGCAATGAGCATGTAAAAAACTTCTTTTGGCAGAGCTTATCCCATAGGATGTGCCCAAGAGGGACTGCAGGGTCATGGAAGTTCTATGATACATTTTTGAGGTGACTCAAAACTGTCTCTCCATAGTGGCCGTACTAGTTTACATCGCACCAGCAGTGCAGGAGGGTTCCTTTCTCCACAGCCCTCCAGCACTTGTTATTTGTGGATTTATTAATGATGGCTATTCTGACTGGTGTGAGGTGGTATTCATGGTAGTTTTGATTTGCATTTCTTATAATCAAAGGATGTTGAGCATTTTTCTGTGTTTGTTAGACATCTGTATATCTTGCTTGGAGAAATGTCTATTCAGGTCTTTTGCCCATTTTCCATTGATTGGGATTGGTTTTTTGCTGCTGAGTTGTATAAGTTGCTTGTATATTCTAGAGATTAAGCCCTTGTCAGTTGCATCATTTGAAACTATTTTTCTCCCATTCTGTGTTGTCTTTTTGTTTTTTGCTCTCATGTGCAAAAGCTTTTCATAGTTTGATGATATCCTATGGTTTATTTTTGCTCTAGTTTCATGTTTTGGGAGACTGACCTGAGAAAATATTCATGATGTTGATGCTGAGAGTGTTTTGGCCTATGTTTTCTTAGAGTTTGATGAAGTCCTATCAGATATTTAAGTCTTTCAGCCATTTGGAGTTTATTTTAAATGGTGTGAGGTGGTGTTCAGTTTCATTGCTTTGTATAAGAAGTTGTCCAGGTTTCAGCAATGTTTTTGCAAGGAATAGATTCTCTTTCCCATTTGATGTTCTTTTGCCTCCCTTTGTCAAAGATTAATTGACCATAGGTGCTGTGGGTTAATTTCCAGATTCTCTATTCTGTTCCATTGGTCTGTCTGTCTGTTCGGATACTCAGTACCACATAATTGTTTTGATGACTGTGGCTTTGGTAGCATTTCTGAAGTCTGGGAGAGTTATGCCTCCTGCTTCTGGTTTTGTTTCAGGATTGCTTAAGGATTCTGGCCTTTGTTGTTCCATATATAAATGTTTGGATTGTTTGTCTTAGTTCTGTGAAAAATGTCATGGGTAATTTTGATAGGATTGTATTGAATCTGTAGATTGCTTTTTGGGTAGATGGCCATTTTTCAACATTGATTTTTCCAATCCAGGAACATGGAATATCTTTCCATTTTTTTACATCTTCTTTGATTTCTTTGATTAAGGTTTTATAGTTCTCTTTTGCATATAGGTCTCACTTTTTGGTTAGGTGTATCTGAGGTATTTGATTTTGTGAGGCAATTTTAAAGGTATCGTATTTTGTATTCCTTTCTAATGCTTCATTGCTGGTATACAGAAATGCAACTGACTTCTGAATGTTAATCTTATATCCTGCCACTTTGCTGAATTTATTAATCAGTTCAAGGAGTTTTGGGGTTGAGTCCTTAGGTTTTCTAGGTATAGAATCAAAAGTCATTCGCATGTACAGTGACAGTTTGGATTCTTCTTCCTATATGGATGCCTTGATTTCTTTTTGTTTGTCTAATTGCTGTGGCTAAGACTGAAACGATGCTGAAGAAAGTGAGGGTGAGGAGTGGCATCCCATCTTGTTCCAGATTTGAGTGAGAAGGCTTTCTTATAGTTTTTCCTATTGAGGGGATTATATTTAGTTGGGGTTTACTTGCAATGGCTTTACTATATTCAGGAATGTTCTATACCCACCTTTGGCGAGGGTCTTGACTTGAATGGATGTTGAACTTTGTCAAATGTTTTTTTCTGCATCTATTGAGATGATCATATGATTTTGACTTTTTTTTGTTAATGTGGTGTGCGATGTTGGATTGATCGCGTATGTTGAACCATCCTTGTGAACCTGGGATGAACCCAACCTGGTCATGGTGTATAATTTTTTTGATATGTTGTTGATCTGGTTACAAGATTTTTTATAGTTTTGCACCATATTCATCAATGATATTAATATAGTTTTTTGGTGGTATTCTGTTCTGGTTTTGGAATGAGGAGATGGTATCTCATAGAATGTCTTGGAGTATTCCTTATTCTTCAACCTTTGGAAAGAGTTAAGGGATGGGCACCACCTCTTTATATGTTTCTGATAGAATTCTGCCCTGTAGCTCATCTGGTCCTGGACTTTTATTTGTAGGGGAGGATTTCACACCCCAATTTCATTTCTAGTGATTGGTCTGTTCAGTTGGTCTGTTTCTGCTTGATTCAGTTTTGGCAGGCTGTAAGATTCTAGAAAATTGTCCATTTCTTCCAGATTGTCAAACTTATTGCCATATAGTTGTTCATACTATTCTTTATGGTTTTTTGTATTTGCTGTATCCTAGGATTCTTTCTTTCATTTATGTTTTGGTGATTTGGGTTCTTTCCTCTTTTAGGTGAGTCTGGCCAGGTTTATCACACTTGTTCACCTTTTCAAAGAACCAAATGGGTTTTATTAATTTTCTATTGTTTTTTGAGTCTCATTTTATTGATTTTCTTGACTTTGCAATTTTTCCTTCTGCTGACTTTAGGACTTCTTTTGTTCTTCTTTTCTAATTCATTTAGGTGGAGGTTGTTAATAATTTAGATCTTTTCTTCTTTGAGAAAGGCTGATTACATAAATTTCCTCTGAGCACTGCTTGCAGCATCCTGATTTTGAGAGGTTGTGTCTCTCAATATCATTTGTTTCAAGATAGCTTTACTTTCTTGATTTCTCATTGACCCATTGGTTTTTAGTATGCTGTTTAGTTCCATGGAGTAGGTTTTTCTTCTTTCCCATGGCTGATTAATTACAGATGGGTCAGGAGAAGACATTTTTGAGGAGTAATTTCTATGTTCCTGAATTTATTGAGATTCATTTTTGAGTCCCAATATATGGTCGATTCTGAGAATGTTCCATGAGCATTTGAGAAGAATGTGTATTCTGCTTTTTTGGATGTAGTGTCCTGAAGACATCAATGTAGTCTAACTTTTCTATTGTTTCCTTTAGGATCTCTGCTGGTTTTTATTGGTCTTCTTCTGTCTAGAGGATCTGTCCATTGATGTGAGGGGGGTATTTAGGTCTCCTACTACAGATTGTATTCCTACCAATATTCTTTATGTCTGTTAATATTTGCTACATCTGGGTGCTCTATGTTTGGGGTATATGATGATAGTAATATCCTCCTTGATGGATCCCTTTAATCACAACAGTGTCCTTCTTTATTCTTCTTTATGTCTTTTGTTTAAAGTCTATTTGTCTGATATGAGCAACCTGCTTTCTTCTGTTGCTCCATTAGCATGAAATACTTTTCCTCAGCCTTTCACTTTTCAATCTATATATATCTTTTGTCCTAAGGTGAGTTTTTGTAGGCAGCGAGCATTAGCTAGGTTTTTGCCTTTTTTATCCACTCAGCCAGTCTGTGTCTTTTGATTGGGCATTCAGTCCATTGACATTTAAGGTGATACTGATAGATGATTATTTTTATTTGAACCTCGTGTTCCAGTTGATTTTATGGTTCTATTCTTTTTTTTTTTTTTTTTTTGCTGATGGTTCTGTTATTATCTGCTTGAGGTATTTTTTTTCATTTTTGCAAATGCACATTTGGTTTTGGCTTCAGGCTGCTCTGATAAGTATGCAACCTCTTCCTACAATTGTGTGTTTTAGCCTGATGGTCCTGTAAGTTCAAACACTTGATTATTATATTATTAAAATTAAGAAGAGAGACATAAGATACAAACAAAAGTGGATTATTTACTCCTCCAACATCCCTGCCCACATTTCATATTTTGATGACTTTATTTTTTTCTTTTTAATTTTATTTTGTTTTGAAGAGCGTTCAAGGATTAAATCTGTATGTTGGTTTATTTGAGTGACTGCTCTATTTGGATCTTCCTAGTCCTAGTCTTTCTTCTTCTTCTTCTTTTTTTTCTTTCTTTTTTCCCTTCCTTCCTTTCTTTGTTTAGAGAAGTCCTTCTAATATTTCCCCTTGAACCTGGGTTTTGTGTTGCTGTATTCTTTAAGTTTTTAATGTTGGGAAAAATTTTATTTCTTCATTTTAAATGATATTCTTTAAGGATAAAGTATTCTAGGTTGTATTTTTTCCTTGAGTACTTTAAATATCTCTCTTTGCCATTCCTCCTGGCCTGTAGTGTTTCTGCAGAGAACCAGCTGAGGCCTTATGGGGTTCCAGGTACATTCTGTTTTTCTTGCTGCCTTTAGGATCCTCTCTTACACTTTCAACTTTTGCTTATTTTCTTCTCTTCTTGACATGATGTGTCTTGTGTGGTCTGTTTAGTTCAGTTTGTTTGGGCCTTCTGCAGCTTCTTGTATCTTGAATCAGTATCCTTTAGATTTGGGTTTCCAGCGATAGTTCTTCAAAATATATTTAATTTTTATTTTTCTTCTACCCTTCTGGAATTCTATTATGTAGATTGGCCTGTTTTATATTATCCCATAGGTCTCTGTTATTGCTTTCCAGTTTTTTGATTCGGCTTTCTGTCTGTTGACCAGATTGAGCATTTCCATTATTCTATCTTCTCCATATCACTGATTCGTCTTTCTGCATTATTCATTTCTGGGTTTTTACTGTCCCTAGTTCAGCTTCAGATTCTGCAAACAATGTTCAGTTTTTTCTTATTCCTTATATTTTCTAGCCCTTCTGAGTGGGCATCTGTACTGCTGTTCATTCCTCTCACCTTCCAGTATTTCTACCATTTCTTTGAACTCCAGGTCTGTCAGACTCATAGAGATCACTCTTATTGTTGAATGTTTTAGGTGAGTTCCTGTTGGTTTGACTGGGGTACTTTCAGCCTCTCTATCTTGCTTGTTGGTTCTTTTCTCCTGAGGACAAAAATTTCCATTATCGGCAGTGTTTGCCTTGCTACCGCCGTGGGAATATTTCCTGAGGGCTGTCGCTAATGGTCAATCTGAGGCAGTGTATTTTTCTGGAGTGTTGATGGACTAACAGTGTTTCTCTGAAGCAAAGGAGGACTTCCTGAGGGCAGACAGGACTGGGAGGTCCACCCCACGATGGTAGCAGATTTCCACGGTTCTCAGTAATTCCTGGGGTCTTAAGGGTAGCAGGCCTTTGGAGACTCAAGAGGTTCCTCTCAGGGCAGCCCGGACCCAGAAAGACCGCCTGAGATCTTTCCTGATCTGCAGGTTTGAGTGCAGCTTTTCTGGGCTGCAGGGTCCTGCCTGAGCTGGCAGTCCTATGCAGCTGGTCCACTAGGGTCTCAGCACCCTGGGGTCTTGGGCGGTAGGCCCCGGAGGCTGGGAGAGGCTCTCTCTCCCAGGACAGCCCGGACTCAGAAAGACCGCCTGAGATCTTTTCCCCAACTCGCCAGGCTGCTGGGGGCTTTTCTGGGCTGCAGGGGGTCCTGCCTGGAGCTGGCAGTCCTATGCAGCTGGTCCACTGGTCTCCAACCCTGGGGTCTTGGGCGGTAGCAGGGCCCTTGGAGACTCAGAGGCTCCTCCCAGGACAGCCCGACTCAGAAAGACCGATCTGGGATCTTTTCCATCGGCCAGGCTTGTTGCAGCTTTTCTGGGCTGCAGGGGTCCTGCCTGGAGCTGGCAGCCCTATGCAGCTGGTCCACTGGGTCTCAGCACCCCTAGGGTCTTGGGCGTGTAGCAGGGCCCTGGAGGCTCAGAGGCTCCTCCCAGGACAACCGACTCAGAAAGACCGTCTAGGATCTTTTCCCAGTCGCCAGGCTTGTTGCAGCTTTTCTGGGCTGCAGGGGGTCCTGCCTGGAGCTGGCAGTCCTATGCAGCTGGTCCACTGGGTCTCAGCACCCCCTGGGGTCTTGGGCGGTAAGGGCCCTTGGAGCTCAGAGGCTCCTCCCAGGACACCTGACTCAGAAAGACCGTCTGAGATCTTTTCCCAAGTCGGCCAGGCTTGTTGCAGCTTTTCTGGGCTGCAGGGGGTCCTGCCTGGAGCTGGCAGTCCTATGCAGCTGGTCACTGGTCTCAGCACCCCTGGGGTCTTGGGCGGGTAGCAGGGCCTTGGAGACTCAAGAGGCTCCTCCCAGGACAGCCGACTCAGAAGACCGTCTGAGATCTTTTCCCAATTCAGCCAGCTTGTTGCAGCTTTTCTGGGCTGCAGGGGTCCTGCCTGGAGCTGGCAGTCCTATCAGCTAGTCCCTGGTCTCAGCACCCCTAGGGTCTTGGGCGGTAGCAGGCCCTTGGAGACTCAAGAGGCTCCTCCCAGGAAGCCGACTCAGAAAACCGTCTGAGATCTTTCGATCTATTCAGCCTAGGCTTAGTTCGCGCTTTTCTGGGCTGCTGGGCGTCTTCAGACCTGGAGCTGGTCAGTCCTATGCAGCTGGCTGCATCTGTGGTACAGTTAGCACCCACTAGGCAAGGGTCTTGGCGTGAGCAAGGCCCTTGGAGACTCAGAGGCTCCTCCCGGGGCCGTCTCAGAAAAACCTCGGGTTGGTGATCTATTCACGGCCGGGCCCAGGCTTGTTCTGTTTTTCTGGGCTGCAGGCCTTTTTGGGGGCTGGTGGTTTTTGGGTGCTGCTCTGTGGGGTTCCCCCTCAAGGGCAACGGGCCCTGTGGGGAGAGCCCCCGGTGGAGGCTTCAGGCAATTGTTGAGGCCAGCCCTCCTGGATGGCAGGCAGCCCAGGTTGGCGAGGGGTAGGGTGGGGGGTGGGGGAGGAATGCACTGGGAGCACGCTTTCTGCTAGGCTAGCAGGCCTGTAAGCTTGCTTTTGGCGTGGGGGTATTCTATGGGGACCCACCCTTCTTCTCTCCCTCAGCACGGCGCAGACCAGGCTCTTCTCCCAGGTTCCCTCTGGGGCGGCTTCTTCCCCCCCTAGAGTATTGCTCCCTTCCTCTGCGACAGCTTTGTTTTCTAGTCTCCCAGGCAGTCTCTGCCCCGTCAAATGGTTTAGAGACCTCCCAAGCAGTTTCCGCTCTTCCCGCCCCCTAGCCCGGGACTAATCTCTGGAGCCGAGGTCGGTGCCAGCCCCCAGGCGCCCGGCCCTTTTTTGGGACTCAGCCGGGCGAGGTCTGGTGCCCAGCCCCAAGCGTCCCCGCCCCCTCTCGGGACCAACCTTCAGAGCTGGTCTCGGTGCCTCGCCCCACCCAGGCGTCCCGGCCCTTTCGGGGACTAACCTCTGGAGCCGAGGTTCGGTGCCAGCCCCACCCAGGCGTCTCAATTTTTTGGGGACTGTGCCCGTAGTTCAGATGGTCCGTTGGGTTCTTGATCGTTTTTCCGTACTCCGACTTACTGCTACACTCTTCTCTGCATCTGGAGATTCCTCCGGTTCGTTTGATCTTTCCCGGTAGGGAGCTTTCCAAGTGCGGGATCCCTTTTCCTCCAGTTCCTTTCGGAGCGCCCGTCCCCTTTAGTTCCTTCTCTCCTCTCCTCTTTTCTCCCGTTCTGCCCAATAATGTCACGAACTTCTTGCCGTTATTGGAGTTTAGGTTCCTCTGCCAGCGATTGGTTGTTGTTCTGTGCAGTCATTTCTTCTGTAGATGTGCTTTTTGTTGTGTTTGTGGGAGAGGCGCGTGTCCCTCTCCTCCCCATCTTGTCCTCTCCCCCGTTTTACTTTTGAGTGGGGCTTTTCAAATA